>NW_004624839.1:3819504-3945470 GCF_000247695.1 Heterocephalus glaber
GGCTCAGAAGCCCCTACCTCTGGGCCGGCAACAGCGGGACTCAGTACCTTGGTCTGGTGGTCTGGTGTCCTCTGCGTCTTTGTAGTGTGGAACCAGGTGGCTGCCTGTCTGCAGTGGGGTGATTCCGTCTCTTCCGCACAACTGGGGACCTCAGTAGGTGGTGCACAGACCTGCCTGTCTGCAGCGGGCTGATTCGGCGTGTTCCGTGCCACTCGGGACCTCGGTAGGGTGTGGGCGGACCTGCCTGTCTCAGGATACGTATTTTGATGAAGTTGAATTATGAATCTTATTTTTCAAATGTAATACAATTTATCTATATATGCATATCAGCTTGATGTTTAACAATTTCTGGCTTACAGAGGCTAAAAGGTACTAAAAACAATCTAGCATTTATTTTATGTCTGGTGCATATGTGCACACCACTGTGTTCTGTGACACAAAAAGTTCTTCCACTCAGGAAGTCTAGTAGATAAGAGAGATACATAACTCTATACTGTAAAACTTCATAAGTAATGGAATCAATGCTACCACAGAACTACAAAGAAAGTACTATAAAAGTGTAAAGCAAAAAACAAGTAACTTAACTAGATTAAAACAATGGGCTGGGTTTCAGAAAAGAGATATCCTTTTAGTGGAAATTTTGACACGTGAATTAAGAGAGAAAAGGAAAAAACCTAGACACAATCTACATTTAATACACACCTGGCATACAAGTAATATATAGGAATTTACCACAATTTCAAGATTTACATCTAAGAGTACCACTGTGATGCCAGTAATCCACATTATCACAAAGCCAAGAAAAGAATTATTCTAAAAAGAATTATTTCAAATAGGCATACCAAGAATGAATGCTAAGAAATTACTTTTTTGTACTTTTTCATTAAAGACTAATATAAATGCAGAAAAGCATGTGTATAAGTGTATTGCTTGATGAATTTTTAAAGGAGAACATATCTGTTTAATATGAAACCACATCAAGAAATAAAATGTTACCAAATGTGCAGACCCTCACACTTCTCACTCCCTTCTAGTCACCACAATTACCCACCACAAAATTCTGATTTCTTTCTTTTTTTCTTCCAATGGTAGTACTGGGAATTGAATGCAGGGCTTCATGCATGCTAAGTGCACACTTTACTGCTAAGCAACACCCCAAAGCTCTGATTCACTTTCACATAAATATAGTCACAGTACATAGTACTTTGTGTCTGGCTCTCCCCACTTAACATTATGCTCATGAAATTCTTCTGTATTGTACAAAGTTGTAGAATATCCTTTCTCCTCACTCTGTTGGGCATTCTATTGCATTGATATACTAAAACTTCCAGTCTGGATATACCGAGATTTCCAGTTTGAGCATTCTAATGAAAGTGTTTTATTGAACAAATGTGTGTATCTTTATTTGAACATTTTTATTTGGTATGTATACAATGTATATGTATACAATCATTGCTGTATCACAGTGGATAGATACTACCAACTGGTTTTCCACCCTGCACCAATTTACATATCTAATTGGCAGCTTCTGAGAGTTTCATTTGTCCCATATCCAACACTTAGCATTTTCCATCTGTTTTATTTTAGCCATTATATTGGATGTTTAGAGGATTGTCTTTTTCTTGCAGATTTTTAGGAATTCTTTGTTCTGCATATGAAATCATTGTTCCATGTATATATTGTAAAATAACTTCTTCCATTCTTTTTAAGGCATTCTTTGATGAACAAGTTAATATGGAACATGTATCATTTTCTTTCATTGTTAGTTGGTTTCGGGGGGTTGACTTTTGGGTTTTCCATGAAGACTGTTCTCACTCCCAGATCAGAAATAACTACTTTTTCTGTAAAAGCTATATTTTTTACATCTAAATCTGCAGTCTGTTGAATCTTTTTAAATCTATCATATGAAGCTATGATCAAGAATTTTTCTTAATGAATACCCAGTTGACCTGGAGTCATTTTATTAAAATAGGCAACTATTTTAATTTCTCTAAGATGTGTTAAATCTACTGAAATAAGTAAGAAGCAAATATATCTTCTCATCTTAAATATTTTATATTATATGAAATCTTAATTTGTGTCCCTTTTTTTGATAAAAAATTTAAATTTCCAGCAAATATTAGGGAGGAAAGTAGAAAAGGACAGAGTTCATTTTGCAACTATAAATCTATTCTACAGAAGGTGGAAAATACACTATAAGTTCCCAAGTAACCAAAAAAATTGCTGCTAAGACAAAATAGCTGCCAATCCCTCAGTCAGTAGACTCAAAATCTGATGTCCATTATCACATAAAAATATTTTGTTCCATCTGACAGTTAACTCTAAAAAATTAAAATTATGGAAGAGGTAATAAATTTGAACACTTAGTAGATATTATAATAAGCATTATTACTTATTTTTAATATGGTTGTGGTTAATGTTTTAAAAAATTAAATTGCACTTTTAGGAATACAGTCTGAAATATTTATGGATGAAGTGATTTGGCATCTGAGCTTTGTTTCATTATAAATTGGAAATGGAGCAAGTGGAATATGGACACAACAACAAGGATAATGAATAGGTTGAAGCTGAGTAGTAGGTATATGAAAATTAATTATATTATGTGGTTTTATTTTTTATTTTTTGGTACCGGGTATCTAACTCAGGACCTTGCGCTTGCGAGGCAGGTGCCGGAACCACTGAGCTAAATCCCCAGCCCATATTATGTATCTCTGTTTTTATTTATGTTTAAAACTTTGCACGCTAAAAATATGTCATTTCAGATACACCATTAATACACCAAGGCAGTAACTCTTTCCTATTTTTAAATTTTTTTCTGCACTGCTCTTTGATACTTTTCCTGGGTTCTGTCAGTGTGTCTAATATATATTTTGTCTTCTTAAAATTGACCAAGGTTATTTCACTTCTCTAAACACACACACACAGGTGCACACACACACAAAATACATATAAAAGCACATACTCCTTGTATGAAACCATGTACATACAACAAATGTACACTGACATAACAGAAATGTTAATGGTTTCAATGGTCAAATAGTTATTCATTCTTGCAGTTTTCAGAAGTCCAAAATGATTTTCACTGGGCTCAGGTAGGAGATGTTTCCAGGGCCA
The DNA here is from genome assembly GCF_000247695.1 of Heterocephalus glaber. Next base: position 3,822,619 of record NW_004624839.1, read on the forward strand.
GATTCCTTTCTGGAGACTGTAGGGCAGAATTATCTCCTACTCCTTCCCAACTCCTAAAAGCCACCCCTATCCCTTAGCTCTCAGCCTCTTCACTCATCTTCAAAACTAGCAGCACCAGTTCTTCTATTGCTCTATTCTGACCTCCTCTTCTGTTTTCCTTTACTGTACCTAAGGGCCCGTATGATTACACTGGGCCCACCTGTATAATGGAGAATAATCTCTGTATTGGAATGTCAGCTGACTAGTTAATGTAATTCTATGGGTAATCTTAATTCTCCATTACCATGTATCATAACATATTCACAGGTTCCTGGGACTAGGAGATAGTCATTAGTAGGGGGATGTGTGCATTAGTCTGCTTACCACATCATTTTGTGTGTGTGTATGTAGTAGTGGGGATTGAACTCAGGACCCTGCACTTGTGAGGCAGGCGCGGTGTCACTGACTAAAATCCCTGGCCCCACACCATTCTTTTACAAGGAAGAAAGTTCTTACTTGTAGGCCAGTTCCTTTCTTTATCCAGCAATTTAAATCTATTTATTTCATTTCTCCATTAAGGAAAGTGAGAACAAATAAAAACCATATTCAAATTTTGCTTTAGAAGCCTTAAAACCAAACCAGGTCCTGACTTGATTATATTTTTTTCTTTCTATGAAATAAAATAAATAAGTATAGCTACAGAAAAATGAAACATCGAGGTAGAAATATAATTTAACAAAGTAAAATCTATAAAGTTTGATTTGTAGAGATGCAATCCCAAAATATGGATTCATTCTCCATTCATAATAAAGTAACAGATAGCATATGCCTCCATCTACAGAAGATTATCTGAAAACATTACAGAGACAGAGAACAGATAAGTGATTGCAGTGACTAGGAAAGGGGAGGCCTCACCCACTGTGGTGACAAAACATTTCTGTACTGGATTGAGATGAAGGGTATAAGCATCTACACATACATGTACTGAAAGTGTCACAGAGCGGCCGGGGATTTAGCTCAGTTGTTCTGCTGCCTGCCTCACAAGCACAAGATTCCAAGTTTGATTCCCAGTACTAAAAAAAAAGTGTCACAGAATTAGCCACAAAGACCAAAAAAATGCAAATAATCTATCACTTAGCTTTATTATGGCAATTAATTTCTTGGTTTTGACAATGCACATTAGGAGAAGCTGAGTATACTATTTTTGCAATCTCTTATAACTCTTTCAAAAATATGTTAAATGTTAAAATGTCTTTAAAAAAAAAAGAGGAAAGTGAGACTGTAGGCAGTTCAGAGTTGAAGATTAGCACTTGAAATATCTCCCACAATGTTTAAAGTAGAAAATGTGGACTTTATTTATGATTTAATATTTGTTAGAAGACATTGGCCTGCTAAATTAATAAAAGCTCCAAAAATGCATTCCAGTTTTCAAATCATTCCAAATCTCTAGTCTCGTATGTACTTCAATCAATAATAATTATATCCTTAATCCAGTAGCTGAAAAAAAGAGGTGTAACAAAGAAAGAAAAGGAGATGTGTTTTTGGTTTTGCTTTGTTTGCTGGATTCTGTAGAAGCACTTAAAATGGAGTAATCAGATTGGTCTGGAAAGGGAGAATATATGAAGGGCTTAAATTCCCATCCCAAGGGAGATCCTAACAGAGCTGGAATGTGTTCAAATGAGACTTTTCCCCACCTGTTTGCAAAAAATCAAACTTCTAATAGGAGGAATTGAAACACAGGGCTCAAATATATATTCACTTCAAGATAGTCAAGATAACTTCATAAAATACCTTCAAAAAACATTGATATTTAAAGTATGCATAGTCACTGAGTTCAAAACTTTTCAAAAGAGTAAATATAACTGTGCTGGGAAGAACTACAATATCAATCATCATTTAAAATATACAAAAAAAGAAAACTTCGTATGTAGTCTAATGACTTGGGTTTTTTTGGGGGGGGTACTGAGGATCAAACTCAGGTCCTTGTGCTTGCGAGGCAGGTGGCGGAACCACTAATGACTTGCTATTAAACAAAATTAGTGAAGTACCAATATCAATTTGAGTAACAAAATCCACTAGGGGATTTGAGAAAGTTGGAGAAAAGGTAGAAATTAAAGATGAGAATTCAAGAGGAGAGTAATTTAGCTTGTTAAAATCAACCTTGCAGGCTCTGGAACATTCTGGAAGTTGATTCCTTTGTTCCTTTCCATATGGGACTCAGTAAGCTCCTATAAGGTCACTTAAGCTGCTGAGAAATAGAACTTCTGTTTTCTGATATTTGAAATAGAAATGACCATACAGGTTTTTATCGGTTTGTTCAGAAAACTACATACTACTAACAGACCCAAGCCTGGCAAGTTCAAATTCCTACTCTGATACTTACTAACTTTGTGAGTTGGGAAGTCTTTAAAATAGACTGAATCTACCTTGCATTATCTATAAAGGAGAAATACGATAGTTAACATTTATTGAGGGGTTATTATATTCCTAGGCCCGATTTAAATTCCTTATGTGCGTGCGCTTATTTAGTCCTAGGATAATAACACCACTAACTGAAGTGCTGCTACTGACCTCAAAGGAAATGAGTGACTATGAGCAATAAATGAGCTACAAAGTATAGCTCAAACATGAGCACTGTGCCTGGAGTATAATACTAAAATAGTCTTTGGTTTCTTTTCTTGGATTTCTCTTATCAGAAGTTTAATTTGCAGTGCTTTTGGTACCAAGGAGGAGGCTGGCCACACCCTGTCCAGGGCTCTGTTAGTGAAGTTGGAAATACATTACGGAGCTATTTGAGTAAGCACTAGAACTCTAGCCCCAAACTCTTAAACTAAATAATTACCACTTTAATTTGTCAGACTCTATAAATATAGCTATGAAAATAGCTGCTCCCAAATGATACCTATAAAAGTGGATTATTCTCAAAAGAATGGCGCCATATAGATGAAGCACAATTATTATTCCTTGGGGGTTGTTGTTACTCGAATCAACTTTTTATGGGCTGGAGGGTATGTGGGCCTACTGATCTTCTTAAACTTAGTTCTGAGTCCATAAACGAATCCTAACCTCTGCTCTGCCCTGGTCCTAACTCTTGGTTCCCAAGGACAGGCTTTCTTATACGTGCAGCAGTAGGATTCATTTGGAATTCACTTTAAATCCGAACTTTTCCTCTCTTCCCTCCCCAGTAGACCCTCATCTGAGGCATTACCTATGAAATCATTGACTTCTCCCCAAGGGATTTGGGCCTCAGCATAGTCTTTAGCTCTACCTTCTTCAAAGCCTCAATTAGAGGTAACACACTGGATTTTACATAGAAACCTCCTTTCCTCAGTGTATAAACTACTTTTTAAAGAAAGCAGAATATTTCTAGAAGTTTTGAGAACGCTTTCAGTCCCTGTTGACTCCACATCTATTAGAAAATTTTTTGAATCATGTGAATAGGAAAAAGAATAAATTTGGATTAGTTCTGCCTGAATGACACTAGTTGTATCATTCTTAAAATTTTCGCTTAGTCCTAAATAAATGTCTTGAGGCTTAATGCTTATTTCTTTCTTGCCCACATCCCTTGTTGTAACTAAAGCAGAAGGCTTGTCCCTTTGTTTCTCCTGCACCATAGAAAGATATGCCAAACTTACAATTTGCTTTCTCCTCCTGCTTCAGAACCTTCAGAGATGGCTACTATTACATGTTCTAATAACCAGTAAACAGAAGGAAAATTAATATTCTCAATAAACATGAAAATACTTGTATTTCTTAAATCACAGACTGCAGAGCTTTAGAGACCCTTAGCTATGAAGTAAGAATTTTAATCCTTTTGAGCAATGAATAAAAAGTTAGACATTTAAGCTAAAATCCTCAGGAGAAAGCCAGATGGAGACCACCTCTTCCATTTGATTTAGACCACCTCTTTCATTTTTCAGACAAGGCAATTGAGATTCCAAAGATTAATACTGTGCCAAAGCCACAACACAAGTTCTAGGACCCAAGTGTGAACCAAAACCTAAATATTTGATCAACTGACCAGTAGTGGTTTTTATTAGTAAGAAGACCTATTCTTTACTGAATTTCTACTCTAAACCAGGCAATATTCCAGGATATCTTCTGCATATTAGCTATAAGCTTAAAAAATCATAAAAGTCTGGCCAGGGATTTAGGTCAGTGGCACCACACTTGCCTCACAAGCACAAGGTCCTGAGTTCGATCCCCAGCACACACACAAAAAAAGTAAAAGTCCAAAGCATAGAGATTTTCCCAGACTTTATAAAAGCAGGTAAATTTGAGGGACTAAGTAATTTTCCCCAATTCTCATAGATAATTCAACAGGGCCAAGATATAAATCCCTTTATGTCCAAACTCCAAAGCAGGAAGTATTATATTTCACTGCTTCCTTCTAGTTCCTAGATATTAAAATAGAAACATTCTGAAATATAAACATTCTGAAAATAATGTCTCTCACTGGATGTGATTGATTTATCTGTCAGAAACAAACAAACTAATCAAAACTTACAGATAAGAAGTGTTGAGTAGGTTCTGACCTTGAGCTATGTAGTAGTAAAGCCCCCAGATTTCCAAATACTACACATCACACTTCCTTCTGATCCCTGTTGTGATGATGATGAAGACATATGCCTCTGTACTATTTCTGGGTGAATAATCAAGCCTCATAGAAAATTCTAAATCCCATTTCCTTTACCTTTGACCCCTTCTACAATGCGAAGGGGAATATGTGCTCTTCCTAACATTATGATAATAAATTAGACTTCTATCCACCCATCATAACCCCAGGATCACCATTAGGAAAAACAGAATTATCAAATTAATTTCCTGACTGCTGTGGGGGATTTTGGGCCACCTGAGGAAAGCAGATAGATAGGACAAGGAGGTCACTGATACACCTCTCAGATAGAAAGAATGCCTGTGGATTACTGGTTTGATGTGGACTTCATTTTGAATTTTAAAAGCAAATGTAAAACAACCAGTTGTTTATTTCTCCTTATTCGAAGAGGAAGATCAAAAAGAGGCTTATCTGGACTGGAGATGGTTTATTTCCATCTCCGAACAAAAGACAAAAGATAACTGGGTCTCTCCCTTTCCTTGGAATTCTTGTGCTTTCCACTCCCTTTCCTGATTGGCAATCATATCCTGACCATTAATCTATGTATTTTAAGCATGAAAATCATTTCTGGAACTTATCTCATTTATTTCACAACAGGAACAATGGAAATAGCATCAAGTTGCTGTGAAGGGTAAGGGAGATTTAAAATACCTCTTTTGGCTTTCCTTTCTGACACCTGAGGTTTCGATGAACTACAGGACATCCGGGATAGGCTCTAGATGCAAATCTAGAGTTCTGAGAAAAAGAATTTCATCTAGGAAAATATGACTGGCTCTTCCTGATATTAAAATTTGGAAAAGTCATTTAATATTTCAACTCACAAGTTTCTTTATTGAAAAGCCACCCTAATCTAAAGACTATCTGTGTGTCTTTGCTCATTCAGTTGAAACCTTAAAGATAGTTTTTTTTATGTCTTAGATATAGCTTCTTAAAAAAAAAGTAAGAAATAAGAAATGAAGAGCAAGTATAGTAAGGCAGCCTTGTTACAGACATTAGGACTGGGACTTGGAGAGGGCCAACTCAAGACAACTTCTCGCCTGATTCTTTTCAAAAGCCTACCTTCCCTTAGAACAACAACAATAAAAAGAAAATGAAGAGCAAATATAGATTTGTTATTTTTTTAAAAGCACACTGTATGTAGAGTAAGTAAATGGCACTAGGCAAACATCATCCGTTATACAAGGCCAAATTATTTGAATAGACTAGAAATAAATTTAGTTTTGTTTTAAATCAAGGTTTAGCCTTGGATTTAGCTCAGTGGTTCTGCCACCTGCCTCTCAAGTGCAAGGACCGGAGTTCGATCCCCAGTACAAAAAAAAAAATAAAATAATGGTTTAATGAAATTACAAATGTACATTTCATACTTCCCAGTTGGAATTACTTATGACTAAAATAATCCATGCAGTTGATGCTACTTGCAGGACTGTACAGATCCCATAAATACTATTATGTGAGACTCCTCCCAGAGTTAAGTCATTTGATCCAGTGGCAACCATTGTTAGAAATTCATTTTTGTTTGATTTTTAAAATTTTTATCTTTTTTTGATACACTTTTCCAGTATATAATGATTGCATTCTTCGTGGGGAGTTGGTACATGTACATATCACATCTTAATTCTTTTTTTATCACCCCTCCATCTTTTAGTCCTCTTTTTTTTTTAACCAAAAGACCTATGTGCCTTTTAGAAATTAACTTTTTACAGCTATCCTGGTGCCTAATAACCTAGCAAAATTTACAGAGGAAGCTATGCTCTTTTCAGGATCTGTACTCTGAATTTAAGCATCATCAGTCAGCCCACAAATAACCAAATGTCGCAGATTCCAGACCCGGTAGATAAAATACGCAGCTTTCCCCACTGAGAAGCCACTGAGTTTTAATCCATAATCCTCAGGGAAATAAAAGTAAGGACCTCAGCTGAATACAAGGGGAGCTGTGGTCTGGGTCACACACATAATATAAGTAATTCGGTGTAATCAGAGTCACTTACTAAAAAGCCCCCCAAATCCCTAATATAAAGATTAAATTCCCTTGCAATCTTTCAGAAAAACTCTTGACCAATTAGACCTAAGAACATAGGAAATGTTAAGACAAAGAGAGGCTTTAGCAAAGCCCACTTTAGTTGGCTTTTGTACAAAGGGGGTCTTACCCCCTTTGTAACCATTTTCTGAATTATCTTCTCGTTGAGTGTTTACCCTAGAATGTACACAGATTCCTTCCACTAGAAAAGGCCCTTTGTTCATTTCTTCTGGTTGTGTAGTTTAACTCTCTAGGAGCCTTTTTCTTGTTCATTCAGAATTCAGTCCATTTTCTGGGTTGCATTTCCTTTGAAAGGAGATGAACTGGACTAAGTTTCTCCAACTGTCTTTCTTCATTTTCACCATGTGGAAGGAAGTTCATGCCCAGGAAGCCTGCTTGCTTTTCTACCAGCTGTTACAAATAAAGCATTTCTCAAGGGTCACGACAGCAAATTCCTAGTGGCTCCACTTAGATTCCAGCTTCTGCAATTTTTTCTACCATAGCTGGACTTGCTATGAGATAGGGGGTCAAGGTACATAACTAGAGGTGTGTTTAAATAAATTGGCTTATTATTTAGTTTATATGAGATACTCTAAGGATGCACAGACACTAGCTAATGATCCATAGTCCTATTGATAAGTAGTGATGGGGTTGGGGATTTAGCACAGTGGTGCTGCACCTGCCTGGCAAGCACAAGGTCCTGAGTTTGATTCCTTGTATCAAAAAAAAAAAAAAGTAGTGAGGTTCTGGATTAAAGGACAGTCAAGGATCTTTGTAGATGCACTGTAGAGATGAGATGTGCTAGTTAAATAACTCACCACCTTTAGAGGAAGGCAACACTATAAAAGGCTAAGTAGTCAAAAAAGATGCCAGGGTTCTGAGCCTGTGAATTTGGGCAATTCCATGCCATGAAGGAATTTCTGAGAAAATGATGAGTTTCATTGGAAATTTACTTTTTGGCCATAGACTCTACAGAGATAACAACCCTTTTTTTTCCAACCACAATGGCTCCTTTCCCACCTTTAAATTTGGCCCCGCCATGATGATATATTAGTGGTGTGGTATCAGATTGTGTCAGTAGAGGAAGAAATATCAATGGATCTGGATTAGATATTTTTTCTGAGTTTGCCCTCTTGAGTTAATCTAGCCCTCTAAGTGACATGCCCAGAGAGCCAGTATACAGATGTGTGCTCAAGGAATTGGACCCAAGGAAGTCATTCCCTTTGCTTCTAGCCAACACCACAAGATAGAATGGAAAGAGAGTCCTTGCCACTCATGTGTGGGCAGCCAGTTTCACCACAGTAGCGGAATAATTGCAGAAGCCAATGCTTTCATTGGCATGTCTTCTGCTTTCACTGTCCTCTTCAGGAAAACCTAGCTGAAGTAGCAGCTGTTAGAGGTTTCTGGGATCCCAGCAATATCTTTCTTTCCCAGAGATGCAGGCCAAATAGAAATCCTAACCATGCATCCACCTTCACCACCAACAGTGTCTTGTTAGAGGTGCCAGTAGAGCATACAAGTAGAGACCACAAGCTGGTTGTTGAAACTTCAGGACTGAAGCACTTTGTGACAAGGTCAGAATATCTCTGGAAATACAGAAATATTGCTTCTCTTTCCATGTGGCCATCAAATCCAATAATATAAAAAAAGAATAGTACATCACAAATAGGTTTATCTCAGAAATGCAAGCCTGGTTTAATTCTAGAAAAACAAATTGTATTAATTCATCCCACTAACAAGATAAAATGATAAAATAAACTCATCTCAATAGATGAAGAAATGCATGCTAAAATTCAATCACTGTTCATTGTTAAAACTCAAGAAACTAGCAAACTACTAGCCACCCTTTTAGTACATCATGCCCAAATCACTTATTTTCCTGCTTACTGCCTTTCTTAATTATTCCACTTATCTTTCTTTCATCTACTTCTTCTTTTAACTTATCACTTAGAGTCTCATTAAGACTACTATATAAATTAAGCTTGCTAGACTAGCAATTAAAAATACAGCATGCCCAATGAAATTTGAAATCCATATAAACAATGAATCTTTTGTCTAAATATACAGCAAATATCATATAAAGCACTAATGGAGAACCTTTTAGAGCTTTCATTGATAACATATAACCCACCATGGCACACGTGCTATAAGTTTGCCACCACTGGTATAGAGAGCATAATTATACTAAGAATTACTTGCCTTATATTTGAAATTTAAATGTGACTAAGCATCCTGCATTGTACCTGGCGATCCTAACAGAAAGAGGAGCCAACTGAAAACCAATCACAGAACCATCTACATCCGTTCTGCAAGTTAATTGTTCTGATGACATTCTCTGCTACATGCACACCCACAAATTATAGCAAAGCCCACCAGAAAGTGAAAAACCCAGATTCACAGTCTTTGCTTGTTCAGATTTAGTTTCATGATCATCACAATTGCATTTCCACTAATACAGTTTCAGAGTATTCCATTAAATCATCCAAGCAAACAAACGTTAGTTGTGGTCAACACAATTAACAGTTCTGAGTATAGCATATGCAAAAGCTCTGAGAAAAAGATAAATTACAAAAACAATTATGAAAATAGAAAAGAGTTTTCAAAAATAATGACAAAATTAGAAAACAGCTTCCTCCTGATGCTGAAGTAGGAATGTCTTTGGTTATCATTTGCTATCTCCACAGGGATAGTTTCTCAACCAACTCCCATGCTGTATTCTATACCCATGTTCCCATGTTGACATGTTCATATAGATACGATCTGGTTTCAGTCAATGCCAAAAGCATTGATTCCAAAGCAAACACAAAGGGTGCTAGGAATCCACAGAAAGAGAGCAAACATATTGTCCAGAACCAGTCCAGCTGCCTTAATTGGATGAATATTATCCCTCTACTGTGGACCAAAAGTGCCATCTTAATCTTGCTAGCTCTTTCTTTGCAGGCAGCCTCCTGAGTAGCATTACCCAATTCAGTCTAGAAGCAGTAAGCCCCTTTCCTCCTCTGTGCTCTACTGTTTCACTCACCACAATACATCCCTGTCCATTCCCTTTTCACACCTTTGGGGTTGAGTCCTTACCACCAGTGATGTCAGATACTCTTAGTTGATCTAGTTGAATTAACCCCTCAAATGTCTGGCAACTCTAGTACAAGGAGCTTCTAACCCATTGCCACAACAATTTCTTCAGCCTAGGTACTTTCTGAAAAGTACCTGGAGGCAGTACTGAACGCTTTATGAATTGTGTTCCTTTCTCCCAACACTGATAACTAATCATTCAATTCTTCAGTCAAACACACTAGTACTAACCGAATGCATATCAAATGTGTCATAAAGATGTGAATTACAAATTTTGTCAGATTGCAATTTTAACTTACATTAAATAAGTGTGGCAAAGCTATATGGGGATGGACCCTCACTATGAGCCAGGTAACATGTATTTAGGTTTGAGACTACAATGGAGAGCAACTGAGCCATCTTTCAGCCTGCTCATATATGTGTGCTAGGGGTAGGCCTCCTATACCGATTCCTCAGTCACACTTAGGGAATACTTGGGTCACCTTTATACACGAGTGCAGACAATGGTGATGACGTTATAAAAGATTTGCCAATTTGATAATCGAAAAATCTCCAAACTCACTTTAAAATTGGCCTCCACCATTTAATGGACAAGACAATAACTGCCTTTACTTTGATGTTCTTCATGTTCCAGATTTATTTCAGTACCTCTGCTAGGGCCATATACTTGCCTATCTTTTCCTGAAGTTCTTCTCATGATGCTTCTATTAAGTAGTAAAGCTGCTCCTATTATTCACTTATCAATAATGTCCATATCTAGCCAACCACTGTGTAACTGGTTCCCAACTGTGCAGAGGTCAATTCTTTATTTAAGCCAAAAACTTCTACAATCCTCCACAGCTTCACCCCTGTACTTTAATCATCTATGTTGATTGAAATATGTTTCTTTTAAAGCGGCTATAAAGGTGTAGTACACTCTGGAACTAGTTTGTACTTTATTCATCACAAAGCCTCTACCTGTTAATAACAGTGCACAGATTTGGGTGCTCATGTTTTGTCCTTTCCAACTATTAATACTATGCATATTGATTTACAGATTTTTACAAGAAACATAAGGTTAAGAAGCACTGTGCTATTCTGCATGTATGTTCCATTGCATCTCTGAGGGGACAGTCACCAGGGAGAGTTCTCTCTAAGGCATGTGAGACATTTCCATGAGTAACAGAGGCGCAGAGTCCAGTCAGTCTCCTGCCAGAAGAGATGGGAGTGTGAGTTAGGGTCACAAATGGCACCAGGATTTTAGCTCTTTGAAAAAGTCCCCCCACTGATACTGAAAGATACCACACGCTTTCATTCCATTCAGAAATGATCTTAAAATCTTTAGCTTTATTTTTATTGAAGTTATTATGCAAGCATTTTTAAATAAATATAATTATCTAGGTTTCAGTTTTGCTTCATGTTCACAAAAGCCATATCTTTTGGGTGAGGAAAGAGATTAAATTGGAATAGGATATAGAGTCACCTTTTATATAGGCCCATCTCACCCACCCCAGCTCCTCAAATCCATCCTGATCATCACCCACTCCTTCACATGGTAGTTGTATGAACACAGTGAAGCACACTAACAATCACTGCTTGCTCCCCTCTCCTCCATGAAAACCTCTATTTTAAAAGACAGAGTGCATTAAACTCTCTGTGGCTTTGAAGCCAAATCATTCTGAGTTTCTAGCTGATGCCAGGACTAAGAGGGAGTGAGGAAAGGAGTGATCTCCGCAGCCTGGCTCACCCTCTGAGGCAAGGTGAGCTGGAGACGGGACTGCCCAGCAATCCAGCCAGGAGGGCAGCAGCCGTGAGCACCACGTGGAGATGATGAGAAACGTTTCAAGGTTTTAATTCAAGCTGAGACAGGCACTGGAATACTCTGTGAGTCAAACAACATTCAGTCCACTCGTCAGAGTCATTTTTTATGACTCAAAGGTTTGTGGCTCCAAGTTAGCACTGCAATGTTTGTGATCTCAAATCCCCCTTTTTTGGTACATGTCCACTCCTTCCCTCCATCCCTTCCCTTCTTCCTTTTGCCCTTTGCCCTTCAGACCCACACCCCAAGTGGGAGCACATTCCAAGCAACAGTCAGGAATGAAGCCAGCGGGGTCTCCAGACACTGCCATGGATGCTGTCTGGGGAGACACTGGATGTGTGTGGGATCCGTTCCACAGGACCTGTGCCAGCTCACCCAGGAAAGTTATTAGATGGTGAGGAATGGGGGTGTGGGGAGGAAAGCCCCTGTCTGGGTTTATAATTGAGACGATACACCCATGGATTGCACAATAAATAAACAAAGGAGGGGGATGTTGAATGAAGAGGTGCCTCAAGCAAGGGAGAGAGTTCTTAAACTCATGTTAGGACACAGAGCAAGGACAGCCAACTCAGTCCCTTCTCCACCCATTGAAAGACCTGAAAGCAAGAATGTGCAGCCCTCTTGCAATCCTTCAAAGAAGGGCACACCCTAGAGTCCTGGAAGTGACCCAGTCCCCAGCCTCTGGGGTGGCTGGCAACTGTCTAAAATGGGAGGTTGAAATGCCTGCTGTGTTTCCCCTGTTAGATTTCACTTAGGAGCTTCTGCAGCTAGGCAGGAACTGTGAACCCAAACCTTTGGGGAGTGGAGACATGAGAATTTTCTGCCTCCAATCTCTTACAGTTTCTTGGGCTCCTGCCACAGTGCTGGTATTTGATTTAGAGGCCCAAGAGGGAAATCGGTCCCACGTGGGTAGATAACAAAACACTCCACCTTGAAGTCATGGAGTGGAATTCGAATCTGAAGCCAAAAATCCTATCTCTGCCTGCTTTGCTAATTACATAAATTTCCTTGCTAGATTCTGCAGCTGTTTATATGAATACAGCGTTGGTTCCCAGAGTAGTACCTCTCAACACAGGGTGGGGGAACTTGTGCCTGGTCTGGATCTCAGACTCTAGTCCTGTGGTACTATTTCTGTTGGATATACTGGGCACCATGGTCTAAAGCACTCATAGCATGAAGCTAAACAGCTGCCCTATGATGCTGAAGTGTCAAAGAAAAATGAAGACAGAAACACAGAGAGAAATGTGTATGTATGGTGGGGGAGGGGTGTTTGTTCTTTATAAACGGTAACTCTAGTAATAAAGATTATTGAGAAACTTTATGAAAAGAAGACAAGTGCTTATGCTTAAGGAAAATACTATACATCCCCTTCCCTTTACGACATTGCAGATTTTACTATGGGAAAGGTGACCCAACTTTGTAGGTATTCCCCACCCTCCAAAATACTAGTGGACCTGGGAAAGAATAAGCAGATATTGTGGGATGTATTTCTCTTACCTCTCCCAAAACCTCACAACCTTTGTCTGGCAATAACTTTCACCTTTGCTTTCACTGAGACTAAAGAAACAAGGTAGAGGTACAGTTGAATAAATTGAATTTTCCCCAAATACACAAATTAGTTTAGCACAATTGTTTCTAAATTAAATTGTAAACTGGTGCCTTCATGAAGAGCAAATGTGTTGCAAAAAATGTCTCTTTTGTTTAATACATTCCTTTTAATAGAACAATGAACAAGTTTAACTAAATAAATGTGTCTTCCATAAACAAAGAGTGTGCTTAACAAAAGTTAAATTCACAATTACCTCCTCTTGATGAGGTGGGGTGATTGGATGGGAACTCTACAGATCTACTATGGTTAAAAATACGAAAGACTTTTTATATAACATACATATGAACCAATAAAAATGTGACCTCTTGGCATGTATTAAAAAAAAAAAGATATCTTGGGTTTCTTTCAGTGAAATATTTGAAGGCTTTAAATTTTTAAACAAAGCCCAGCTGGGCTGTATGCACAAGTTCTAAACCCTGAAATATTCCCATGATATCTAGTTTCAAAGAATTCTACTACTGTAAACTAGTGAGTAAACTGCACAGTAAGAGACGTTTTCTCTGTTAAAGTTTACTTTGTTATGAAGCATTACATGTGATAAATAAAAATCAAGAGGAGAAATGTAAATTCTTCTGGTTGTAAAGGAATATATTTGTGATTCTAAATATAATAACAATTATAAAAGCTAAATTCCCACTCAGAATGTGGAAGGTATCCCAGAGAATTTCCAAGAATATACATTTTGGTAGAATTTACATGTAGCCACATTGTTAGGATTTAAACTCTGAAGCTCTGGGCAGCATTATTGAAGACCTCCTCCCCTTTTCACCACTTCTTCCAGGTAATATATTCATTATTTTTGTGAAGGGACAGCTTAACCCTTCTGGGCTCAGTTTTCTAGGATTAGGCTAGTCTATTATTTGAAAGTCAATAAATAGCTATGTGGTGATTACCCATGCTTTGTTATTTTTCAAACACTAAATTACCTTTAATCACTACCCCCTTTCTTTTTTTTTCTTTTTAAAAAATTTTTATTACTCTACTTATTCCTATTGTTTCCTCCAGAGCTAACTATTAGCAGACTCTCTCTTGCAAAAACATGTTTTGTTTTGTTTTTTTCTGGTGATGAATTTTCTTCTTTTCCCAGATCACTTTAAGACTTTAAGGCTTAATTTCACTTTCCACTTTTGCACTTTCTCTAACCCCACCTCTTCCAATTGCCTAAGAGGTTTTTTTTTTTTTCTTCTTTTCATCACCAAAGATTCCTTGAGTTCTTAATGCCTTAGTGTTTCAGACCTGTTCTTTTATACCAAAAGGGGAAAGGATAGTCTCATTGGGTAACTGGTTTTGATGTGTAAGTTACAGTACATGAAAGTAAGCATCCTGTCTCCCATGACTTAAGTGAGTTTGCAAGGTCAGTGTGACATGCATGACAAGTTCCAAGGAGACCTCAGTACGTCAGACTCAAGGCTCTGTGTGAAGAAAATCCACACAATTGTTTATGCTTCCTATCTAGGAATCAGATTCCAGTCATTTCAGTTAATCCTGGCATTATAGTCTAAACTTCATCTCTGGAAAAAAAAAATTGTTCCTTCTCAAAGGCAATAGAAGGCAGCTATCATTTCTGTTCTGAATGTATCCTCTGAAAATAGAAATACCTTAATGAGGTTTCACTTTCAAAGGAGCAGAGCATCTGGCTGCTCCTGGGTTAATCTTCAGACATTGGCTGGGTCCTATCTAGGGATGCTCTGAGTAAGCTCATGGTCTCCAGCCCTGATTCTTTTTTTTGGTACTGAGAATCGAACTCACAACCTTGTGCTTGCAAGGCAGACAAGGTGCCCCGAGCCAAGTCCCCGGCCCTCCAGCCCTGATTCTTTAGCTGCAAACAAGCTCTTTAGCTAGATCAGATACAAGGACATTTGGACTCTTCATAACCTTTCATACTGGAGCTTGTAAATATAGGAACCCACCCTTCCCTTCCAACCAGCAACTATGGTAAAAGCTTGAAGTAAGGGACAGGAAGTGTGTGAATACACAGCCCACCAGTGACTCAAGAGTTAGAATTACCAAGAGAAAATACTTGATGAGTTTCTCTAGGTTTTGGTAGGAAGACAAGCGTTTTCCTCTGGGGCATCTCAGAGTAGAACAATGTAAGGCAAAGTCAGAGGTGATATGTAAAAAGCATCTGGCCATCCAGTGCACTCTAACCTCATGACCTTATGATCATTTGACACAGCAGGAAGAAATTCAGGACAAAACAAACCTATGTCCTCAGTATCCCTCAATATTCACTGTGTGACTATAACTTGGAGCATGGGGGAGGGTAGCTACCACTGATGGTAGGAAGTTGTTCTAGGATGGAACTTGGGGGAAAAATGGGGAGGTAACAATAAACTTAACAATATATTAACTGAAGTTAACTTTCTAATAGAAAAAAATAGTGCTATATTTTAGAGATCATTAATCTTGAACACTATATCCACATCTTTGCTAGAGTGGGGCTCCTTGCTGATTGAGCAACACAACAAAAAAACCTCACATCTACCTCAAATTTTTAGTCAATGAAGAAGAAATGCTACATTCAGAACAAATCCAGAGAGCATGTTATAGACATCCAAAAACCCACAACTCAGAATGAAAAATGAAATAGATTTAGCCTCTAGTTCATCTATTTAAAAATAGTTCACTAAAAATATTTAACGTTATTTCATTAAAAAAAAAAATAGGTTTCTCGTTCCATGTTAGGGGCTTTCTTTTCTACCAAAGCCTATAGTGAATATATTCAGTTAAGGTTACTACCAGCATTCAGCTCTGGGTTCTTTTATTCCTCATGTGAATTATTAAATAAGATCTTTATTAAGTTTACATCATTAAATGATATTTATCAGCATATCTCAGATTGAAAGTAATTCAAAATTTGCAAGATTTGAAACAATTCAAAATTTGGAAGATGGGGTCTTCCAAATTACAAATTAATAAAATAATCAACATGATTTATGATGTATGGAGACGTGTAGAACAAATATTAAAATGTTTTAAATTTTATTTAAAAACATTTATCTTAATATTTTAACTTCTGAGATGTTGAAAATACCTATTTTGTGCACATGCTTTTTCCGTAAAATACAGATTTACATCAGAGTTTTAGCCTAAAAATTATAAAGTAGGACATTCACTGTAATATTTAAGATTCTAAGACTAAAATTTTGATGTCCAACCATATAGTCTTTTCCTTTTGTATGCTTTTTGGTAAACGGGATTTTGTCATGTGCTCAACTGCATAGTATACAGGCACCAGGATATTCACTAAAGCAAGTTAGTAGCAGTAAAAAAGTGGATGTGAATAGAAGCCCATCAAAAGAACACTAGCTAAATTATTAGGGTAGATCCAGATATTAGAATTCTATGCAAACATTAAAAGAAAGTCAATATATCTATACACACTGAGGTGGAAGAATATTAGTTTAAAAAAGAAAGTTGCAAGAATAGTCTACATGGAAATTCATGAATACAAAGAACAAGGAGATACACAAACACATGCACACATATACACACATAACAGAAAGAACATATAGATTATACAAATACTTGCATGGAAGATGATTTGAATAACCACACTACCTCTACAGAAGGAGGTGTTTCACTTTTAAGTTCAATCAATTCTATATTATTTGATTTTTAAATGTAAGTATGTATTACATTTAGAAGTTTTTTAAATTTGCAAAAATTAGTGATTGACACAGTAGGGTCTCCTTATCTACATATCAAAATATTAATAGTGCCTATTTCTATGTAGAAGACTGAGTGGTTTTTCTATTTTTTTCTTTCTTGATCATCTGTATCAACTACTTTTCCTGTACTAGATGTGTGTGACTATGCAGTGAAGAACAAATTTTAAAAAAATTTTTAAAGCAGAGAATAGAACATTCCCAGGAGAAGAAAAAAATGTGCAGATCTAACAAGTTGGAAAGGAATACACCTCAAAAAGTATAGTGGTCAAAATTGTTAACAGTTATATAACTAAGTCATAAGCTTAAAATGAGTTCCTTCACAAACTCCCCAAAACAAAAATGGCAACCACTTTTCAGATAATTGACAAAGTTCCAGAAAATTGCATAAGTCCATTTTTAAGCCTAAAGAAAACACAGCATTCATTATATGAGTATTCACAATTAGAGTTTCACAAACTGGCAATGATTCAATGTATTTCTACAAAATACTTCAATATTCTATGGAAATGAAAACCATCACATCCTTTACTGAGAATAATATATAACTTCACAAAAACAAAGATGCTTTACCTAAAATTTGTGATAACACTGAAAGTAACTAAATATACTGAGTCATTCCTTATGATTCTACATTTATAAACTTAGAATTATTGAATTCTCTCCAAAAACTTTTCAGATGAGCTCCCAAAAATGATTTGTATCTATTATAAAAAGCACACAGACTTGTCAGTTCTGGTAGCTAGTGTCTCCTGTGCCATTTCAGAACACTTCTCTGATGGATCAAGGTATGCAAACTTTGGAAGATGTGGTATTGTTGTTACTTTTTTAGATTTCTCTACAGAATCAGGCCTGCCCCCAAAATATACCTCAACATTCTAGTGAAGTTGAACATCCAAAGCAATCTTGAGACTGTATTTGGTAAATCTGGAGCAAACATCCATACTGTTCAATTAAGAAGAAACTATACAAAGTAGGAAATATATAATATTGAGTAAAACAAGACACAAGATGGTTGCATGCTTTGAGGATAGCAATGTGTGTTCTTCAGGACCAAGTCTGAATGCTATTGGTATTATCCACCACACACACACACACACACACACACACACAGACACACACACACACAGAGGCATGCACACACATAAGCACAGTTAAAGTAACAGTACCAGATGACAAATGCAAAGAGCATAAGATTTAAAAGGTACACTTTCATATAGAATAAAAAGTAAGTCTCCCAATTCCTGCCTCTAGTCATCCTGGCTTTTTTCAGGTCATTTTATATTTTTATACCTTTGATACATTTGAAAAATTCTTTGGTGTGAAGAGTAGGCTAGAGATCAACTCTATTTCCAACCATCTAACCAGGTGTCTCAACTTCAGATATCGAATAACCATCCATCTATTCCTCTGTGGATATACAGTGGTACATTTAATACATTCTTGTATCAGACTCAATCTGTACACTCTCTGTTAAGTTCCTCTGATTTGAAACCACAGATAGTGCTTACTTGGACACATAGACTCTAGAGCCTATATCCCTGGGTTTGAATCTCAATTCTACTGTTTACTTGCTGCAGGACCTTAAGCAGGTTGTTTAAACTCTATCTAAAAAAACTAAATTTCTCATCTATAAAATGGTATGTTAATAATCACAAGATTATTTGGAGGACGGGGATGTAGCTCAGTGGCACCACACCTCCCTGGTAAGTGCAAGGTCCTGAGTTCAATCCCCAGCACTGGGAAAAAAAAAAAAAGATTATTTGGGGGACTAAACTATTTAACAGATCAAAATACTCTGAAAGTATGTGACATAGATAGCACTCAACATGCTAATGATCATTATTCTTTTTTGAAGGGGGGAACCAGGGATCGAACTCAGGACCTTGCACTTATGAGGCAGGTGTGGGCACCACTAAGCTAAATCCCCAGCCCCTAATGATCATTACTCTTGAAACAGACTATTAGTGTTTTCATGGATATTTCTTTAGACTGACATCAATTGAGAAAAAATTAACATTGTCAATACTAAGTCTTCCCATGTCAATATCTTGTATTTTTTGTGTATTCAGATCCTCTTTATGTTTTTCTTTTTCATTTTATCGGGTCCACTTTCTTCAAATATCTTTCCTCAGATCATTACTCATTTTTTAGGGATTCACATTCTCCTCTCTATAATTCACCTTCCCCAGATGTTTCATCATGGTATGTTTCCAACTCCCCATAGTTCCTGTTTATTGTGTCCCAACTACATCGCTCCATCTTTAGACAGCTCTTACCAACACACTTAACTGAGGACCTTGACTACAGCCTGTCCCTGATAGAATATAGGAAGTTGTTGCATTTCTTTAAAATAATTAGGATTCTGTACTACTTATATAGGCTCATGAATTTTTAAGGTTGTTTCTCCAGTGAAAGAATTCTCTGTTGAAATATTCTGGATGTAAATTCTAGGTTTGTAAAAACCATCTGATGTAATCAGATCCTTCAATGACATTTTATGCTTCGGTCCTTTATCTGAGTTTTTGTTTCATGCACATTAAACTATTGCTGAAAAGCATAGGTCCTTTAAAGTTCAGCAGGAAAATGTTTATAAAGATCCAAGCCTGAGTTAAAGACAAAGCTATAGCCAGAGGCTTGGTTTCCTGAGAAAGGAGTCCCCACTAATCTGTCATGCTTCTGTCTAAGAGGATATTAAAACCATCTCAGGCTTCTGTGTTTACAGCCAGTCATGTGTCTCACAATCCCTGTCTGTGCCAGTGAGTCACATGATCAGGGCTACACACCATGGCTCTTCCATGGCTCCTTGTTAAGTGCAATATAAGGAGTAATTAGAGTATCAGAGACAAAGGAAAAAAGAGAGACAATGAAACCCTTATTATTACTTACCATCCTCCCAATTGGTTTAATGTGATCAGGAGAAAAAAAATACACCTTTAAAGGAATGATCAAGCCATATAATTCTTAGCCTCTGTCAGCTCTCTTGGTTATGACTCCTCAATTACGTCAAATGAATTTTAAAGGAAAACACTCCCCAAATTTCTATCTTATAGAAGAAAATTTTTTAACAATAGATAGATGTAGCTGGATGTGTTAATACAGTCCAAGCTACTCAGGAGGCAGAGGTAGGAGAATCACTCAAGCTCAGCAGTTCAAAACCAGCCTGAGCAAAATCCTGAAATTCCCATCTCTTTTTAAAAAATTATAAATAGATAAATACAATATGAGAAGTCATCAAGCCTCCCCTGATCCAACACATAGTCTTGTCTTTCTTCTCCACTTCTTTTAAGCTGCCTTAGGCAATTGAGGAAAAATGTATTTACACACACACACACACACACACACACACACTCTCTCTCTCTCTCTTTTACACTTATACATCGAGACCATAAAAGATACTCAACTGATGTTGGTCTTGTGGACAATACAACACCTTCAGAAACAAATGGTTGATTTAATACTGGCCAAGAGTTGAAAGATCTTAGGAAATGCCTACTATAGCTCTGGGGAGAGGTCTTTAATAAAAATAAATGCTTTTGTCACGAGCAGAATGGAGTCTGTCTTCTACATTTGGAGAGAATTTGCCTTGGCAAGTCTTCCCAAATCTCTTGCAAACAAGAGGCCTAATGACCCCAGGGACTGTTCATGGAGCCTTTCATCCCCAAATCACCTGTTTTATCAGCCCTAGTCAATGGGAACTAATGTTTGTTTTTAACTGTACATTCCTTCCTATGTACAAATGTTCTTCCAACTGGTGATAAGGCTGGCCTCATACACATGATCTCTTTGCCTTTCTGCAGTTGGGAGAAAAAGTAAGGAACTATAAAAGAGAACCTGAGAAATATTCATGTTGCCCATGTGTGGCCAGGAAGAATAAAGGTACACATAGAGCTGGGTAGAGCCACAAAGAAGGACCAGAGCAGAATATGTAGACTGCAGTAAGGAGGAGATGAAGAGAGGATAAATATTAAATCTTCACATCCAGACAATGAGCAGGGCATTGCTTCCATAAAGGGGTGTTGAACAAGAAAAGAAGTCGAGTCAGAGCATTCATTCCTGCAAATGAAAGAGATGGTTTCATTGCCAGTTCTGGGAACAGGGAATGAGGAGATGATTAATGCTAAGGATACAATGAAGTAGCAGAGTTGCTGTTTTGGAGTCTGGGAGAAATTAAAGGAAAAAATAGTATTCGTATATGTTGTGAACAAGAAACTAGGAAAAAAACCTTTGATTCTGGGATGGGATTTGAACTAAGAAGTGCAATGGAGAGGCTCTAAAAATTGACTTGACTTATGTTGTGTCAGGTTAACAGCACTGAGATTGAGCTTCCTGGGTTGTGGTTTTGCTGAAAGATTTCCAATTAGTATCATGAAAATATTACCACCCCATTACTGGTCAACTAGGTGTTTGCATTCTAAGAAACACTTGAAAGAGAAGTGAGAGCATAGAGCCAAGAAGCTCTAGGTGAAGCCTTTAGAAAAAAAAAACCCTTAAGACTTAAGTTACTGAGGAAGAAGTAACAGCATGTCTGTGTCTCATTTGTATACCACACACATATATACTTAGGATTTAGTTCTTCTCCCTGCAGGCCCTGCTTATCTATTAGTAGACTAGAAACCAGAATTTCTTGGCCTACTTTCTCAGACCCAACTTTCTCAGTCACAGTATGTAGGTGAGCACAGTACCTTCAAATCTTAGCCCCACTGCATTAGATTTGACTTATTACACATGTAGTTTTCAGGTCAGGGCTCATGGTTGTCCATAACAGCAGAATGTGCAGATTAGCATGCTTGACATCAGTCAGAAGATCTGGAAATCAGTATGAAAGAACTTCCTTTTCTGATTTTAAAATTGGAGATTGATGATAGAAAGAATCAAAGTGCTTGATGTAGAATAATTTGGGTCCCGAAGCTGTTAATACAGAGAAGCATTAAATTAATTTTGAAAAGGGGAAAAAGAAATCCACGCATACTAATTTAGGGAAGCTGGCTGGGGCTCCATTTGTCCTTCTTCAGTTTTCTGCTGGAGATGTATTTAGGTCAGAGTTTTGGGTTAGATCCCTCACTTCTCCAGGAGACCACACTTGTGTTAAGAAACTGGGTTCTAAGGGAGACTCTAAGTGATTTAACTGGTATGTCCAGCTTCTGTTATGGCCTAGTGAAGAAAAAATTTAACTGAAGTATGCTTCCTAGATACCGGCATGCAAAACACACCAGACAAATGAAGAAATAAAGAGTAAATTGTGAACTGATTGGTTACATATAACACTCTTTTGGGGATGCTGACAGAAGATTTTGTCTTTATCTTGCTCAAATTTAGATTAATTATCCTAGAGAAGTTTTGTTTTGTTTGTTTGTTTTTTGTACCAGGGATTGAACTCGGGTCCTTGCGCTTGAGCAGCAGGCGGCGAAACCACTGAGCTAAATGCCCAGCCCGTATCCTAGAGAGGTTTAAATGTTATATTACATCAATCAGCACTCTTTTATTCTTTCTCAATTCCAAGCAGATTCCAAAGCATTGTTTAGAAGCAGTGCAATATCAGGGCCCAGTCAAGTCAAAAGTATCCAGAAATGTTGTGTGTCTAGATTAAATTTCCTGGTTTGTTTTTCCCTCCATCGTAAACCTTTCCACAACCTTACCTCGGAGTTCGTTCTCCCAACTTTAACCATTCTAATAGCATAAGCAATACTAATAATGAAACTTTTTTTAAAATATGGAACTGAAATAAATATGGAAGGCCCATCTCTTAGAACCCATGTAATAAAACTAGAGTCAACATTAACGATAGAAAATAGATGTTCCTTTACAGAAATAAGTTATTATAACTACTATTATCATTGTTTCCCTCTAATGATCTTACTAGCTTTGATGATGTATAAAGGAAGAAATAAGAGAGATTGGGGGATTATTTTAAATAATTTATACATTTGGATATTAGAAAGTCAGTAAGGGGGCTGGGGATTTAGCTCAGTGATTCTGCCGCCTGCCTTGCAAGTGCAAGGTCCCAAGTTCAATCCTGGACACCAAAAAAAAGAAAAAAGTCAGTAGGTACCACTTTTAGTATCACTAGTTCATTAGTTTGGAACTGTTTAGTAAGAACACTGCCACAGAGGATAACTAACAATGATTTTAAAATGAGAAAAAGTCTTTTAAAGACATAAGTAACATTGCAGTGTAATATAACTGAGACTGCAAATATTACAGTGTATTTAAAGAGTCCACAGCATGTAAGTCTTGAGACATAATAATACAATACTTGCTAATTCATCATACAACTGAAGAACCAGAATATTCTTTTTCCTATTAAAGCTCCCCAGGTGCTCTTCCCCGGTGAGTCTCTGTGTCTTTCCCCACAGAAAATCACAACCTTTGATGTTGAATTTATTGTTCCATTCCTATTGTATTAATTTTTCACCTTGGGTATCAGTCACCTCATGGACTTTCAGCGTACAGCTGGCTCCAAGGCAGAAACATCATGGCAGAAGGGAATAGCAAAGCAAAGCTGCTCTGTTCTTGTTGGGTGGAAAGCAGAGCAGGGGAACAGTGCCAGAGAGGAAGGGTGCAGGGACCAGAGACAGCACTGTACGATCGACCCAGAAGCACCCAGAAAGAAGCGTGCTTTACCGATGTGTTGGGCATCTCTGAAGTCAATCCAGGTGTCAGTCCACCTAACTGTCACATCATGTAAGCACTTTGCTTTTAATTTTGATATTTCACCCAACATAGTTTCAAAGATTTATCCATGTTGTTGCCTATAGCTCTAGCTCACTTATTTTCTCTGCTATGTAGTGCTCTATTCTATAAATATGCTGTTTTTAAGATCTGTTGTGCAGCTAATGGAATTGGATTATTTCTAGTTTTTCCTAACATAATGCTCTGTATATATTATTTGGTTTTCTGGATGTATATGTACAAGGGTTTACCTAGGGTACCCTCTCTACGTCAGAGCAGAGTTGCTGGGTCATGCCATTGCCAATGCTTAGCTTTAAAATGAATGTAAAATTGTTTTCCTGAGTGGTTGAACCAATATAAAAGTCTGCCAGCAATTGATAAGAATTTTCATCATTGAGAGCTTGGCATTTTTAATGGTAAATTTAGTATATATAAAATAGTAACAAATTATAGTCTCGATTTGCATTTTTCTGATTACTAATGAGTTTGAGCATTTGCCATGTTATTCACCATTCTTCCCATGCCTGTTCATATCTTTAATTTAATGTTATTATATTAATTTTGCTTATTAATTTTACTTATATTAATTTCATTATATTTTATTAATTTACTTATATTAATTTATTTGTTTATTTATATTTATTATTTGTTGATTTATTATTGTGTTGTTAATTTAGTATTTGTTTACTTATATTAATTTTTATTAATTTACTTATATTAATTTTACTTATAATTTTCCAATTTTTATTCTTTTCTGTACTTTTTCTAAACTGGGTACACAATTACTTTTAGCATTTCTTGTTTGCTAATATAAGCAATGAAGCTTATATATCTCATCAAATATTGGATTCCACTGAAATTCACAAGTTTAAAAATGCAATATTGTCATTCTCCTTCCATATGTTAATTTTTAGTAGGATTCTCCAATAACCATGAGACATTTGGTAATGTTTCAAATTATAAATAAAAGTATTATCATCTATATTGCTCCTGTTGGTTTCTGATTTTATTGCATTTTAATCAGACTGTGGATGTCCTGGTTATCTGTTTCTACATAACAAACTGCCTCAGGAAAATGGCTTCAAACAATAATAATCACTTATTTGCTTATGGATCTGAGTGTTGACTGGACACAGCTGGTCAGTTCTTCCTCAGAGTCTGTATTGGTCAGGGTTTGCTGGAGAAGCAGAACCAGTAGGAGAGATAGAAGATAACTGATAGACAGACAGACAGAATTAATTTGTTATGGGAATTGGCTGACTTGATCATAAGGCTGACAATTCCCACAATATACCATCTGCAAAATGGCAAATCAGGAAACCTGGTAGTCTGCCTCAGCCTAAGTCCAAAGACCTTAAAACTAGGAGAGCCACTGGTATAATTCTCAGTGCCAGGTTGAAGGTTTGAGAGTCTGGGGCCCACTGGTGTAAGTCCCAGGTTGCCAAAGCTAGAGAAGCTGAGGTTCTGATGTGAAGGGGGAGGAGAAGATAGATGTTGCTGCTCCAGAAGGGAGATCAGCTTGGCTTTTCTCTTCCTTTTGTTCATCTGAGCTCTCAACTGCCTGCTCTCACTGAATGAGGGTGGATCTTCCTTGCCCATTCCATTGATTCAAATGTTAACTCTTGCAGAAGTAATTCACAGACATACCTGGGAAGAATGCTTTACCAGCTATCAGGTCAATCCTTAACCCAGTCCAGTGGATACTTAACTTACCCATCATAGGATCTCAATGGCAGCTGAGTCAGATGATGGCTGGGGTTAGGGAGTCTCAGAGACTTCTCCTTTCACATGTGCTTGGGCTGAAAAAACTCACAACTGTGTGCTGAAAGAGCTGGAGCTCTTCTGCACATTCTCTCTGAGGCTTTTCCATTTGATCTCTCCAAATAAGGGGCTCAAGATAACTAAACTTACATGACAGCTTAAGACTTGAGAGTGATTATACCAAGAAAAACTCACTAAAACTACATGACCTTTCCTAGCTTACCTTGGAAGTAATGCAGGATCATTGTGCTACATTATGTTCATTAAAGGTCACAAAAAACCATTTGGGTTCAGAAGGAGAGGACAGTACTCCATCTGTTGATGAGAAGATTCCCAGAGATTTTGTGGAAATGTTTTAAAACCATCACAGTTGCTGCTATGATATCACTTCTCTGAAGTTGGTTGAGATTTGCTTTATGGCTTAGTAAAGTGCTTTTATTTTGGTTTCTTTTTTATTTTCTCAATATTGCAGCATTAATAATGGATATATTCTCATTAATAAGTACAGTTATATCCATGTGATCATAAAACTTTTCTGTTTGGCTTTTTCTGTCTAATAGATACAGAATTGTGAGAAGTCTATCGAAATCTTTCACCAATGTGATGCTTGTCAATCTTTCTAATTTTTGCTTTTTAAAATTTAAAACTCTTTTGTTATGGGCACACAGATTCAGAATACTTTTATTTTCTTGTTAAATGAACTTTGTAGTGTTTCATAGTAATTCCTTTGTCACTTACAGTCTTTCGTGAATTAGTCTTTCATTTCTGATATCTATGTCACTATTCTAATTTTCTTTTCTTTAGTTTATTTACTTCTTATGTCTTTTACTTCCAATCTTTCATATAGTAATATATTTATATAGCTCACATAAATCATATATAGCTAGGCTTTTATTTTTATTGATTCAGACATCTGTAGAACTCAGTTATCAAATTTGTTGGGCTTTTCTAATCTCTTGCTATGTTTATTGCTGTTTATATACTTGCTTGTAAGCCCATCAAAATGATGGCAACAACCAAGATGAAAATAGTTGTTTGATCATCAACAGAACATTTGTGTAAGAGAGGTCCAATCTAGTCCTGTCTCTACTGAGAAATCCTCAAATATTAGTCTTTCACAATTCATGGGTCAATTTTTTAGCTGAGTGCTGTGATGCAGCTACTCTAGAGGCTGAGGTAGGAGGGTCCCAGGTTCCAGGCCAGCCTGGGCAACTTGGTCAGATCCTAATTGGAATAAAAAAAAAAAAAAAATTGGGGATTGATCAGTGGTAGAGCCCTTGCCTAGCACATGTGAGGCCCTAGGTTCAATCGCCAGTATAAGTACCATTTGTTGTCCTGCAGCTTCCCTAAAATACAGCTTAATTCAAATGAAGTAGTAAGAGATAATTGAGTGAGTGAGTTATATATGAAAAGCCAAACTTGGGGATGTAGTGCAGCTCTGTTCTCCTGTTGACGATTAAAGCAAGTTAATGATCTGGAGCTGTGTAGGGGTTTCCAGAAACAACACTGTAATGACCAACATGCTGTAGTTAGCAACTAAGAAAGGGAACTGTTTATAATTTTCAAGCAGTTGTCCAAACCCATCCTGCAGTATCTTTATTTTAGAACCAATTCACCATAAAGAAAGAGTAACATATTGTATTTTTTCCTTCTATTTTCACTGGGATTTTTTTGGTACCAGGGATCGAACTCAGGTCCTCGCACTTGCGCAGCAGGCAGCGAAACTACTGAGCTAAATCCCCAGCCCGAGTAACATATCGTAGTTCAAAGGAACACAGATCATCTCCTTAGGGCAAACAAAATTATGATGGACAATTTTATTTGGCAATGATATCTAGATATTGTTTTTAAAAGTCAGAGTTTGTGGGCAACTATCTAAACTGCTCTTGTAAGCAAGACTGTAGAGAGCCAAACTAAAAATGTGTCTTTACTTACAAGGTGAATGGTTAAAAATGACTATCTCAGTATTGTACTTAGTTCTTTAAAAACTTACAGATGTCCCATTATTTATTTACAGGTAGGTGCACGCACATGTACACACAGACATTGCACTTATGGAAAAATTAAAAGTCAGAAAGTTTCTCAAAAACTTAGTGCCCCTACGTCTTCAATTTATTCTTTGATTCTGACTTTTAGCCGTAGGCCCTGGTGGCCATGTATATGTGATACTGAGGGAAATGGAAAAAATAAAATAAGATAGCTAGAATTGTTTTTGAGTACATAATACATATGTAATTTAAAATAAAGCAAAAAAAATCCCAGACATTAAATGACTTTGTTTTGTAAATGGATTTTGTGTTTTGGCATTTCTAGTTTCAAACTATGCAGAGAATATTACTTAAGTAAATTCCTAGTTAATAATTTAAAAGAACTAAGATCTTCAAATGTTCTCTGAAGATTAATTTTTAAAATCTTGAATTCATAAGCTGGAAAGTAAAAATATTTTTATACTAAGTGACAAATGGCCAATATCTTGACTATGTGCATAATACTTATAAAGTTAAAAAGGAAAGACAGTGGTCCATCAAAAAGCTATAGGAATAAGTAGATATAAGCTAGGCAGAAAAGACTGGAATAGTCAAATCTCTAAAGGCTAAGAGTAGACTTGTTGTTACAAGGGGCTGTTGTAGGAGAATAGGGAGTTATTAGATACAGACCTTCAGTTTGGGATGACAAAGATATGTTGGAGATGGATAGTGGTAAAGACCACACAACATTGTGATTGCAATGAATGCTGATGAGCCCCTCACTTAAATATGGTTAAGATGGTAAATTATATGTTAGGATATTTTACTATAAAAATATTCAACCAGTTTGGTACTTAAACAAATGTAAACAATAATGAAATGTGATATTTTTGTTTATCAAATTAGCAATAGAAATTTAAATTATATTGCCCACAATACTGAACGTTAAGGGAAATTGGTACATTAAAAATGTGGTGAAAAATATAAAAAAAATAAACTTTCTGATATATATATATTATATATAACATATAAAGTATTATATAATATATAATATATGCATCTATTATATATATTCCATATATAAATGTACATACCTATTTAAATATTATATACAGCTATATGTATCCCTTGACCTTTCAATTCAAAGTAAGTGAACTTGATTAAGGAAATTATCATTCTTGTTCTTTAAATATGTGGATTACATAAGAATGCCCGTTAAAGAAAAAATGGTGAATAAATAAAAGCTCAACATTCATCAATTAATGGCATGTCCATTAGATGAATATAATGCAACTGTAATAAATCATATTCTCTAGCTATATTAAGTGAAATAAAATATTACATTCTATATATATAAATAATTTCAATTTTGTATGACTGGGAGGCTAGACATGCAAATGTAATACATTAATAATTATTTCTGGTAGTCTAATGATGAGGTTTTATTTTATAAAATTTAAATAATAAGAAAACAAAAGATTAAATATTATTAGTTCTTACAAAATAACATTGTCTATGGTCCCCTATGAATGAATTATGTGTTGCCAGTTCAAAAAGAGCTACTAAATCTAAGGATAATAGCAGAAGAGACAAAGAATCAAAGCATGCCCTTTAAATTGGTTAATTTGGTGGGAAAGTAACCTAATTGCTTTCATGGAGTCAAAAATAATCAAAACTTGTTTACTTTCCATTTGCTTGGTTTTTGGGTAGTCAGAGGCTACCTGAAAGAATCAAGTTGTCACTGGCAAAGGTCAAATGGAAATGGAGCTGTGGTAGAGGCTTGATGGATCCAGCACTCCTGGGTTCTCGTCTTTTCTGCCATTTTTACCAGTGAATCCTTGGGCTAACCCACGTCTGAGTCTTTAGGTGAACTAGACTTTAAAAGGAAATTCTACCATGAATACTGTAAACACCACCGTGAGAATTCAGCATGTTCAAACCCACTTCCTGACTTGGACAGAGCCATATCTCCCTATTTTCTGCCCAACTGCTTTCTCCTTCCAGCCCAGGCCCCAGGGCCAATCCTTCGTGTGTTTTTGTTTCACACACAACACACTCCCTTTTCTACAATTTAATGAGTATCTGTCGAATGAATGTACAATGCCAGGTTCATGTATATTTGGGGTTTAAATGATTAACCAGAAAGTAGATTTATATCATTTTTGTTGTACAGGCTCTCTGTCCCTTATTAAAAATATTTCTGGGAGATTAGATTTACCTTCCAGATATTTTGAACTAAATTATTCAAATGTTATAGTCAAAAAGGTCTAACTGAACCAGAGAGCTACTTCAGGTAAAATTAAAAGAGGATGCATTTTAAGGAGGGGCAGAGGGGTTGAAGGGAGGGCAGGGGAATAGGGAAAAAAGTACTATCCAATATAGGTTACATAAAGGTGCAAATTCCCAATGATGAATGTCATTATATTGTATACCTAAAATGTACCAAAAAAATTAATAATATAAAAAATAATTTTAACAGATAATACACACACACACACACACACACAAAGAGGATGCATTTATTTCACTGTGTACACCTTCTCTTCTTCCTCCATCCTATACTTCTAGCACCTGGGTATGTGAAAGCTTCTGAAAAGACTAAATATCAGTTAAAGTAAAGAGTGGGGAGAACTTGGACTAGGGTCACTGTAGTTATAAATAATGGATGATTGAAGCACATCCATTCAATCTCAACTTTAATTATTTTCCTTAATTAAATACTGTTCAACATTATTTTCAAAACTTTTTTCTTTGTCATTACAAATCAAATTTATTTTCTCCAGTAATTTCACAATGGTCCACTGAACACAAATTATATTACATTTTCCAAGTGCAGCAGAGTCTTTTAGTTCCTAGGGGAGAGAATGAAACTTCCAGAGATTGCTTGGCCCATATCACTAAAGCAGAGGTTTAAATTGATTGCCCTAGGGCTAAATTAAGCCCAAAATTGAAATGATTTGGAATGGGTTTAATTTTTTTTTTAAAGATTAGTTGCCAACATCTAAAATTTGGGAGATTTGATTTTTTTAAAAAAAATATAGAAATGGGGCTGGAGGTGTAACTCAGTGGTACAGCACTTGCCTGGCATGGGAAGGGGTCTGAGTTCATTCTCCAGCACTGGAAAGAAAGAAAAGACGAAAGAGAGTGGGAGAGGGAAGAAAGAAGGAAAGAAAGGGAAAAAAAGAGAGGATGGGTGGAAGGAGGGACTTTTGCAAAAGAGAAGCTCAGCATATTGGGATTGTTATGTCCCCATATGCCAGCAGGCAAGTTCCTACAGGGCAGCTGTCTTCTTGGGGGTGGTTCCTGGGCTCCCCAGTTCTCACCATCCACATGACCTGCTTTACTCAACCAGTATCACATGCCTGAGCACCTTTAAGTTTTGTTTTAATGCATTATGGCAGAAAAAAATGTAAGAAATTGTCCTTGGACACCATCGGTAACATCTAATTTCAACCATTAAAATAGGGTAAGAACCAAACAGAGGAAAGAGTAGCTTCCTTCATCACAGAGCCTTTGGCCCCGCAGGTTAGCGGTTAGTTATGGGATCTTTTTTTTTTTTTTTTTTGGTAATATCATGGCTGAAAGTGAAAAAATCCTATTAGTATAAAATACTCCTGAGAATAACCTCCCTGCGTCTGATGCCCACACTGAGGGAGAAGACAGTACAGAGCCCTGTAGGAAGTCTTTTTAAAAAAACATCTGCCACAGAGAACAGATAACTAGTAACAATAACCACAAAGCCTGGTGTAATTTGCGATGGATTTTTATTCTCATGTACTGAAGAGCTTTCAGAGGATGGTGACTGCTGGCAGGGAAAGGGTTGCAGTGCAAAAATAACTCCTGTGTTTTAGAGTCCAGTGTTGAATACCAAAATCTCAGTCAGTGCAGATCAACTGACAAACTCAGTCTAATGTCAGCTACCTGTGACAGACAAACAAACCTCAGGTGATGAGTTGAAGGTTAAATGAAGAGGAAGGACTCTGAGGGGGCCTTGGGCCTTTCTTTCATCTAACTGGTAAACACCTCTGCTTGTCCACACTCCTAATGACCCTTTCTCCCCTGGTTTGTAAAGCCTGTTCAGATTCAGAGAGGTGAAAATCAAGGGCTTGCTTTGTATTGTTTTAACCTTCTATCTGGTCCTATTTAAATAGGAATTTCATGTTCTAGTTTAATGTGCCCACTGAATAGGAGAGTCAGCCCTCCCTATCTTCAGCTTCTTTGTCCATGGATTCAACCAACCACCAATCAAATATATTTGGGGAAAAAAATTATCTGTACCAAACACATGCAAAGTTTTTTTCTTGTTATTATTCCCTAAACAACCTGGTGTAACACAGCATTTATATTGTACTAGATATTATAATTAATCTAGAGATGATTTAAAGCCTGGGGGAAGATATCCACAGGTTACATGGAAACATTGCGCCATTTTATACAAGAGACTTGTGATTTGGGTATCCAACCGTGGTGGGGATGCAGGTCCTGGCACCTGTCTGTTGATGATGGAGGGACATTTGTATATCCTAGTAATAGGGGCTAACACTATTGAGTGCTGCTTAAGTGCCATCCATTTGTGTGCATTATCTCATCCAATCCTCATAAAAACTGCAGGAGATACACACTATTATAACCTCCCTATTTTAGAAGAAACAGAAGCATTCAAGGGCTAAACAACATGCTCCTCTCAAAGCTAGTAAGTGACCTGTCCCCAAAATCCCCTTTCAACCACTATTCCACTATGCCAGCCTTCAAAATATATTCTGTCCTTTTTTTAATGAGAATTAAAACTATGAAAGTTGGGATTTGGCCGTGGTCACAGGTTGTGCCAATAAACCAAAGAATGGAAGAAGACAAGATTCAGTAAAGGTCAAACGCAAACTGATGAATTACCAAGAAAAATGTTTTTGAAGTTATTAGTACTAAATTGTATTACGAACAATACATAATACAAACCTCCAGAGAGATTTAATAATATTAGGAAGATCCAGAGAAGGCAGCACCAATAATCAAGAAGACAGGAATGGGGCTTGAACAAGGAGAGGCAAAAAGGTCAGTGTGTTTTTATCCTGGAACATTAAGTGGGAATGGGTATATCACGGACCCCCACTCCTAGAAACATAACTAAAACCAGAATACTGCCTCACCTCTAAGGTGTATGTAAACAATAGCATTAAGAGCTTATTCTAAGAACTGGGATACTTTGGGAGAGATCCTTGGGATACCTATATTTTTAAGGTTTGAACTTCTAAGAAATAAAAGAAATTGAGTATGTTTCAGAGGCATGTGTTCCTAAGTGTGAAGTTTACTCTGTAGCCTGAAGCAGTCTTTTCAAAACACAGAGCTAATCAAGGAAGGCTTTCTTGCATTAAAAGTGGATTCTGTTTATCCCGGTGAAGAATTTTTAAAATCCTTAGCATAGTCATGCAGGGAACATCAAGTTGTTGTACTTAACTTTCCTGGCCTCCTCTGGAATCCAATTTCCCCTTGGTGGCAGTTGAGGGCATCTGACCTGGCCTCCAGTGTGTACACTTCAGGGGGCCAGGGTGGCTTCCTTGTTCAGGTCAGACCTCCACATCGCAGAACCCCGCACACCCTATTGCTTTCCCTACAGAGCTAGGAACTCCGGGCTGGCAGAGGCCAGACATGCCCTGGATTACCAGCAGCCCCAACAGTTGAACCAAAGTCGAGGGAAGACTCATCTGTAGAACGGAGGAACCCAGTGCTCTCCAGAGCTGAACCCTACTTTGGCTGAATTAGGGAGCAACGGGCGGTGTTAGCATTTTTATTTTGTTTTATTGAAAATATGAGGGCAAAGGGAATCTTTATTTGTAAATTAAGAGATGGCTAGGAAATCGATACATTTGAAGCTATGGTTAGGAGATTATTGTCTAATTTATATTTAGCCCTATTTAAGAACAAACTCTGATCTCAATTCCTCTATCCGCTCTCCTGCTTTGTATATCTTGCTTATTTTTTTGTTTGTTTGTTTATTGTGCAGCTTTGCAACTAGGAAGCAAACGCCTGGAGGAAAGGGATGTTTGCCTCTTGCTTACTGCTTTATCTCCCAAACCTAAAAAAGCATTTGGCACAGGGCAAAAGCTCTTTTCTGTAACTGTTGGATGAATGAGTTTAGGTCCGATTTCCTTGCCCAGAGATAACAGGTTGAAAGCATCAAATTACTTCAAAGCAAATTTTCTTAAAATCCTGGTCGGGAATTTTTAAAGATCTCACTAGGATTGTATTCTACTGTGAATTTTTTAAATGAAGCTCCTTCGAATATGAGAAGCCTGAAAAAACTAAAAGTGCTTCAGAATCACCTGAGGGACTAGGGGGAGATTGCAGATTCTCACCATAAAGAGATTCTGAATCTGCATTCCCCGACCTGGCACAGAACAAGTCCAGGAGTTGGCGCTGAATTAGAGTCCAAGGCCACAGTCTGGAAGACACTAGCTGTGACTGTGCCCACCCGTGGTGGTCTCGCAATATGTGCTGGATAAAGACTCAAGCCCTCTCTACAACAGGGTTTATTCCCTACCTTTGGCCTGTACTCCTGTGAGCTTTGGCAAGGAACAATGAATGTCCGGAAGACTGGCACGTTTTTCCCCCATTTTACAGATCCATCCTTATCTGTCGGCTTCCCCTCCATTACCACAAATATTTGCAATGCCTATCAGAATGAAAGCGGGAAAAAAGTGCGCTGAGCCACCAAGAAAAAAAGGGAAAGTGAACGCGATCCCAGCTCCAGAAGGGACATCTCCGCCAAGGAAACGCCTCGTGGCCTTTGCCTTTGCCCCAGAGGCCAATAGCTGGCGACTTTTAGTCGCTTCACGCTGCAGACGTGCAGGCCAAGGGAAAACATTGCACTCCGAGGCGGAGGGGGCGCGGGGTGGGGCCTGGACCAGGGGTGGGCGGGGCCAGGGGACAGCCCAAGGTGGGGGCCGCGACCCGGGCAGCAAGCGGAGGCGGCTCTGCAGGTCTCATCCCTCCCCTCGGGGCGGACCCAGCGGGAGGGCGCGGCTGGCGGAGAGAGCTTCGGGCTGTGAGCTCGGGCTGCCGGTGGGAGTGCGCTTTCTGCCTTCCAGCCTTCCAGCCTTCCAGCCTTCCAGCCTCGGGGCCATGGCCGGGGTTGACCGCAGCAAAAGCAGCCGCCCCAGGGCTCCTCGCCCGGCTCCCTGAGAACTTTTCTCTTCTTGGTCTGTAGAGAAACCCGCGTTTTTTGTGGGCCCTTGGAGAGGGGAGGGAGAGGCCAGCAAGGATGCGCTGAGAACCGCGAGGGCGCACGTCCCGAGCACGGCCGTGGGTCCCAGTGCAGGAACTCAGCTGCCTCCAGCTGCCTCGACGTCCCTCCTGCCTGCCGGCCGCTCTCCTCCCTGGATGTGCAGAGAGAAGCTAGACATCATGATTCTAACACGTAAGCTAGCTTGCGCCTTGCTGTCGGGCATCGGGGGCGTCACCCGCGGAGGGGACTGACTCCGCGGAGGAGACTGACTCCGCGGAGGAAATGTCACCTGGCCTTGCCAAGTCGGCGACTGTCGTTCTTCTCTCTGGAAATGCTTGCTAAGGATTTTCCTGAGAACAGGGCGCGCGTGTGAGGATTTGGGGTAGTGACTCTTAACCGCGCTTTGCGTGGGGACCGCAGGCGGGAGCCCCTGTGAGCTTGGAAGGGCTTCGGGCTAGGGGCGCGTCAGGACCAGCGGGGTGCAGGGGCTGTGGCTCTGCTATTCTGATTCTAAATCCTAGCGCTTGCCTCTGGCTCTAGGGGCGCAGCGGGTGCCCTTTCTACTTATCTTTCCTTGGGGGGCCGTTCTGGGGTCTTTACTTGTGGTCCTTCACCCAACAAGTCCAAAATCAGCGCTTATTTCAGGAATGTTGTAGATGTTAGTTGCACTTGCAAGTGTTTTTTAAAACATTGCTTGAGAGGGTAGTCACCAAAAGGTTGTTTTAATTTCAAACCTCTTTGCTGAAATATTTTAAAGGCTGAGCATTAACTGAGACCCAGCCAGGAAAGTCTGGGCTTGGTGGCTGCCCGGTACTTGGAGAATGTAGACGCGTTAGCCAGCCCCGAAGTGCTCATGTGGGGTTCCTGCTGGGGAGCCTGCTCCCTCCCGCCGCTCTCTGGGCCCTGGACCCGGTTCCTGAAATGCCCCACGGGATGCTCACGCCCTTGGTTCCGGACGAGAACCCCACGGAGTTAGTCGGGGGACCGGAGAGAGGAAGGAAGCTCGCCGCCAGACCTGACTTTTTTTTTTGTAAAGAGGCGACGGCCTCTTGGAACCCTGCCCACTGTGTCCCTGATCCCACCTCCCAACGTCAGGGCCCGACCCTTTGATCCTTCTGGAGGAGTTGCACGCAGGCAACAGCAAACCCCCACCCTGCCGCGTGTGTCTGTATCTGCACGTGGTTCAAGAGCACAGCCGCTAGTGCGAGGGGGTGAGGCTGGCGGGGTCGGAATCCAGGGTCTGCAGCCTGCTACCTGGGCAAACCCAGGGAGTGACTGAACTCCACTGTGTCTTGCAACACAGGGTAATAACTATTAAGGCGCGCGGGTTTTGGAGGACCAGTGAGAGAATAGAAGTAAAGGGCGTGGCAAGGTGTCTGGTACTGATGTTCAGCAATTCCCTATCGATGCTGATGACTGCAGAAGGAAGCCCTGCCTAGACATTAATTTCCAATGTGGGGCAGAAGAATTTTATCTTGACATTATTTTCCGTCCCTAGTCTTGCTTTGAGTGAGTCTTTTTTACCTCCAATACGGTCAGCAAATGGGTTTATTTTCTGCAGTCGGAGGTTATTTCAAGAGGTTAATGGTGATTCAGAGGAATGCAGTGTAGACACAGCTATCCATTACCTAAAGATTGGTGGGGCATATATGACGCACTTGGATAGGGAAAAAAATCACAGATCTGAAGAGTCTCAAATTACACTTTTTTTTCCCCTCTGAAATTCTGTTTGCTGAAGGGATGAGGGAAAATAATAGCTCAGCAGACGGCAGCTCCCTGAATGTAAATCTATCAGCGACTCCAAGAAGTTGACTAATTCAGCATCCATCTGGACTGCAGGCTGGTCCTCAGCAGAGATAATTTGCAGACCTTAAGTGTGGAATCAGTGGAGCCACCCAGTGCCATCTTGGCCCACAGACTGCAGCAGATGGTCAGAGGGTGCCCTGTAAGGCTGCAGCCCATCTCGCAGAAGGACTAAAGTCCTGAGGAACATGTGTCAAATGGTTAGCAGATGTGTGATCAGAAGTTATTTAAAGACGTTTTCTGAGAAAAGGTTGGCAATTGTGTGTGCTCACTTTATTTCGGCATGCCAGATTCACAGTACAGCCCAGGCCTGAGTGCATGCTTATTTCATTAGCACTACCGTTCAGAGTTTTAAATGAAGCACAGCAGGCAAGTTTGCTTTTGATAAAAGCTGATTCTATTTTAATTCAAGCTGAATGACATCTTTCACTAGACGGGCTGGAAGCTCAAGGTAGCAGGGAGGTTGCCAACTTGTTTTCCTCCTCCACAGAGTGGAGTAAGTAGACTCCAATTTAAATCTGTTTCTGGAGTGGATGAGCAAAGTAATTTTGGTAACTTGTGTCTTAACTTTCCAATTGTAGATCTTATAATCTGTACGCAGACCCTCAAAGTGAAAAACTTACATGGTTAAAAAATGAACTATCACTAATCAAAGGCTACATTTCAGATTTTAATATACTAGACCAGTTAGATCAAAGGATTTTTCTATAGTTCTGGAACAAAGGTGAGGGGCTGTTTGCCCTTCAACCAAAAGCCTTTGTTTGTTTGTTTGTTTGTAGTCTGAAGAACAAAGATCAAAGTTTAAAAGAACATTTTTACATTTAAAGGTGTTTGGGCACTTTTGGAAAATGTACCAGATTAATAGAAAGATGTGTTCTGGTTAAATAAGCTATTACTATGAAATGAGTTTAAAAATGTATATAGTACTTAAACTCTTACTGTAGAACTATTACAAGGCTTAAAAGGGTTTGGGGAAGCCCCAGTAAGATGCCTTCCATTCTGAGGTTTGGTGAGGTTCCAAGAGGTAGTTTCAAATACAAAAATAAGTACTTGAGTTTCCCTGGGTGTCCCCATGGAGATTTTAAGCCATGATGCAATGTTTAATTGAGAGTGGTATTTTTATGACTTAGGCACGTAAATATGCAATTTGAAAATCCTCAGGGAAGGTGATTTGGTCCACAAAAATGAGGACACCCAAAGTCCAGTGAGTGAAGTGAATTGGACTTTGTTGAAGAGAGCCTTGCTCTAGACAGGATGGGTCCACTATTGTAAACACAAGTTTCTCATGCTTAGCTCTCCTTCCTAGCAACAGGAAGACGGAAATGAGGCCATGCCAAAAAAAAAAAAAAAAAAAAAAAGAAAGAAAGATCCTGAAGGGCTTCAGACAATACTTGATCCACCCTACTATTCACCCTGTACAGCTAGAAGACCTGCAAAGTAAAAATAACTTCAGATGTTTCCCCTTCCTCCCTGAATATTACCAAATCAGTAGACTGAATTAGTTTTCAGTGCTTTAGAGCGACATAGCAAAACTTGGCCCCATGGTGTGACTGGCAGCCAGGCTTGCATCATGCCAGCTGTTCTGGAGATTATAAAGTAGAAATGGGAGAAAGGTGATTTTCATTTTAATGTTTACACAATCCACTGATTAGGATGACTTGAATTGGGGTCTAATGGGAGAAAGAGAATTGTTTTAATTTCTAAACTTAGTTTTACCTCTGGATCTTTCAAACTGCTTATTTTTATCAGGATCCACTTTTAGTTTGGAATTTAGGAACTATAATATAGAAGAATAATCTATATAGCCTTCAAGACTAAAACAAAATAAAAACAAAAAGCTCTGTACTTCCTGTGGTGGTCAAGGTCAAGTTACAATGCCAACTATCAAACGTTAGTGACTCCTCTGTCCTAAAAAGCCCAAAGACCCTCAGTGGAAGCCCAAAAACATTGCTTGGACCAAAACATATGCTGTGGTTTTTATGCATACATACTTTATCATATAAAGTTTAATTTATAAATTAGACCCAGTGAGATATTAACAGCATTAATAATAAGATACGAGGAGTATAACAGTATGCTATAATAAAATTATCTTAGACTTATGAATTGTGTATTTCTGTCATTTTTCTTGGTATTTTCAGATCCCAGGTGACTGCAAGTAATTGAAACTGTGGAAAAGAGGGACTACTGTAGACTGAGGTTCAGTTAAGGCAAAAGGAGTGAGATTCCCAGCTGAGGAGGGCCATCCTGTCTGTCAGTTTTTCCTTGGTGGGACCTTGTGTTATTATTAGGGATTATTCTGATCAATGATAAGGGTTATTGAGTCCTAGGGGAGGGACTTTAATTAGGTCTGCTCTGTCTTAACCTTTTTTTCACCTGATATTTTTTCCTGCCATTGTAATTAATGGCAGGCAGGAAGGAATCCTTGCATGTTTAGCCTATATATCTTTATAGCTCTTCACAAGCAACAGTCAGACTTTCCTAGAACAGCCCATACAGAGCCTCGCAATGGGCAGTTTTTTGTGGGGAGGTCTTGTGCTCATAGATAGGGAGCTATAACATTAGGTTCTGGGAAGGACAAATTAGCATTTGCTCTCTGGGGCCTAGTGAATGGAGATATAAGCCCGTCTTTCTCATTTGGGGAAGAGTTGACATACCATTTTCTGAAAGTCTAGCTTCTATTGACTGTACAATAGTGCTTTCTTCTCTGAAAGTATTTCAAAATTATATTGCTAAGGGAAACATTTCTGCCAGATGTCACTAAAAATATTTGAATGGCATTTTGAAAAATTCCTGCCTATTAGGAAATAGTTTGGGGGCACCACAAGTCAACTATTAAGCCTGGCTGAAGTCAGGCCAATACAGCAGAAATCAATTTCTCTCAATCATGCACCCTTGGCTTTTCCTCTGCTTCCAGACTTAGCTTCTTAGTGGACATTGAGCCCTTTTCCCTTCAAGTGTCCCTCTGTGTGGTGGCCTTTCCATGCCTGCTCCCTTCCCCACCCCAGACCCCGAGAAAAGTCAAAAGCCTAATTGAAGGCTGAAGCCAGTGAAGCTGAGTCTTTAGATGCCTTTGACACTTCCCGTCCACATTTTGTTCTCTCCTCTGCCCCACCTCTGAGAGTCCTGTGGAGGTCGCTTCCTGAGGCTTGTCAGAAAGGCGCCTTCCTTCTTCTGCAGGAGACTAAAGGATGTCTAAGGGACAAAAGTTTTCCACTCCCTGAAGTTGTAGCATTTCCCAGGCTCTCAGCACTTAGCCAGAAAGGAAGAAACTTGGGAGGTGAAATGGTCTGTGACCCATGCACTGGGCTACTCTGCAGCCACAGTATGCCTTTGTCACACTCAAGTGACAAAATAGAAGATGTTAAAGTCCTAAAATCATCTTTACTTCCTGGATTTGGAAAAACAAAGTCCTCATTAGAGATGGCATGTATGCACAACTTCCTTTTTCAAACTTTATAGCGTGGAAAGGGGATTTTCTATAATGGCTGTACCTTTGTAAAAGTCATTTCATAGCACGTTCCAGAACTTTGCAAAAGCAGCCTGGGAGAGCAGTGCCTCTTGCAGAGGGGCAGCTAGCTTCAGGGGAGCCAGTGACTGGTCCTAGGTCAAATGTGAGCTGAATGCAGCCTCAGATCCCTTTCTGTCTTGGTGTGTAAACAAGATGGGGACAGAAATAATGAGGATCAAAATTCGTGTGTAGGAAATTAAATTAGATGTAACTGAATTGAATTTTGACATTAGAGTTTGTATGTATTTAGAGGACTGAGTGTTCCAATCAGCATTAAAGAAAATAATTCCTTAATTTGTCTAGAAGACGGGAACTCTTTATTTTTTCTAGCCCAAACTTGAGCACATTAGGCCTTGGGGATGTAGGTAGAAGAACATTTGCCCAGCATGCGTGAGGCCTTGAGTTCAATCCATAGCAACGCTAAAACAAAAAAATGAGATGTCAAATTGAATAGAATCTCTGAGGTTAGACGTAGGGAGAGCTGGAGTGGCTTATACTTTTAAATAGTATCAGTCGTGTTTTTAATTTCATTGATCTTTGATAAGTGCCACTTGGCATTTACTATTGCATTATAGAACTTCAGGCAAAAGCCAAGTATGGGAGAGCTGGTCTTAGAAGAATAAGCTTTGTGAACATACATAAAAAAGGTAACTGACATATATACAGTCCTTTTATGATGGAGACAGGGTAATTCAAAGTATTTTGCCTTAAATATAATTAGTTTCAAATGATATGGGTTATATAACCTTAAGGCATCTGCTTCATTTTTTAAAAAATGAGGCCCAGAAAAATAAAAGCCCTTAGAAATGTTACATACTTAGATGATTATCTTTCTCGAAAGTCTTTCTATGCAGTTGTCATCTTTAAAGAACTTAGTATTGCAAGAACTATTCCAAACTGCTTTCTTAGTGCACTTTGAAAATAAATATTTGATGTAGAATACTAGAAATATTTGCCTGTGGATGTGGATAAATGTGTGTGTATGAAATGAAATAGAAACATGTTAAGATGCAGTATCCATTTCCTTAATAGTTTATTTCCATTTCTTTTGACCTGTTTGTGCCTGGTAGTAGTAGGTACCAATTTTTGATTCATTGAGAGGAATTTTCTGCTCTTGGTAATCAGTGAATCAGCACAGAGCCATGTCACTCAGCTCAGGTGAATACATAAGAATGAGAGAGAGAACATATTTTGATGTGAACACCTTGCCTTGTCATGGTTTGTGTGTTAAGGACAGTACTTTGCAAAAGCTTGTTCTAAATGATCCTCAAAGAGAATTTCAATTGATTTAATTTCTCTATTGCTAAAGTGTCACTTTAAGTACTTAATTCCAGGTGTACGCTTGTAGAGTGTGTTTCTAGAGGCTCCCTTCTTTCAAAGCAAAACCATTTATTAAGTTGTCATCACATCACAGGGGGAAAAAAAAATGGGTCATCTCCCCCCCTTACATTATTTCCAGGAATGTTCTTTACTAGAAAGCAGTGTATCTGTCTCCAGATATCAAGCAGGACAGAGGTGATTGGGGACTTAAAAAAGAAAACTCAATGTTCCCTTTCTTACTGGAACTGCAAGCCAGTGCAGATTTAAAAGTGAGGGCACTACTGAGTCAGCCAGCAGTGGTTCAACCTGGGCATGGGAGCTGTGTGGCTCTGGAGACCTGAGCATCTGACTCCAACTCTGGCTTTCTGGGACCTGTTGTTCTGACCTGATGCAGTTGATGTGATAGATTATCAGGAGTTTGGGACACATAGATGCGAGGTTGTTTTATATCTGAGGAAAAATGCTAACGACTCATTGCCTAGCCAGGTTCAGGAGGTGTAGTAGCCCCAGGAGGTGTAACTAGTTCCCATCCAGTCCCTCTCCTCCCTTTTCTGTGTTATGGTAAATCCATACCACTGGCATTCCTCCACAAACACCTCTGGCTTCCCAGGCCTCCACTCCACTTACTAGGACTCCTTGGCTCAGAGCTGCCTCTGTCACAATCCACTCTCACCTGTGAGACAGTCACCGTCCTTCCATACAGACTGTGCATGATCTGCCCGCCCTGTCCCCACTTGTCCACCAGCAGGAAGTCTGCATTTGTTTTAAGTATTGCTTGAAACTTGTCTGTTTTATATATGAGGCATGATCAAAAAATAGTGTTTAAATATTTTTAAAAATTTATCACAGAAAATGATAGTATAAAAAGACATTGCCATTAATCCCCCTCAAAATATTCGCCTTCACTTCAAATGTATCCCATAATTCCCATTTTCTAAAGCAGTTATGGAAGTGCTTTTTCATGAATGTCTTTAGTTGCATTGTTATGGCTGCCTTGATGTCCTGAATTGATTCAAAATGCTTAACTTTAATAGTCATTTTCACTTTGAGAAAGAGCCAGAAGTGACATGATACTAGATCCAATGAGTGAGGTGAATGAGGACACACTATAATATTTTTATTTGGCAGAAATTGCCGTAAACATTTTGAATCGATTTCAGGACCTCAAGGCAGCTATGAAGACACAGCAAAGGGGACTTCCTTCCACTACTTCAGAAAGTGGCAAGGACCATGGAATAAGTGTGTTTGATGTGAGGAAGAGTATTTTGAGGGGGCTTAACAGCAATGTGTCTTTTACTGTAATAATTTTTAAAATTTTTATTTAGACATTCACTGCATGTTTTGATCACACTTTATATATATGTATGTACATATACACGAATGTTTTATACATTAAGTTGTGCATATATTTAAGCATACACACATACATACATGGATATGTATATCAGGTTACAGTATAAAATGAATGTATTTATTATTGTGGATCCTAATCAGAAAAACTAAGACCATTTGATTAGAGTGAAAAATCAGATCAATAGTTAATTTCTTCATGTAACATAAATTTATTGAGCAGCAATTCTACCTCAAACTAGTATAGGTGCTTAGGATATATCAGAGAATAAAATAGACAAAATATTTGTGTGTGTGGAACTTACATAAAGAAGAAAGACAGAGTAAGTGAAATAAATAAATGTTATAGAAAAAGAAAAAATAAAGGAGGAAGGGAAAGTGGAGGGCAGGAAGAGGCTGGTATGGCCCGATCAGTGAGTCAAAGGGAGATGGCCACAAGTGGGTGTAGTTAGGACTATGGGGGCGGGTGGGTCTATGTTAGGCCATTGGCTTTCACCACCAAAATGGGTCTCATTGTTACCACCTGTACAGAGTCACATTGGACCTAACAAACACAGGGACCTTACAAGAGTCCTTTGGAAACAATTTCATTCCTAAGTAGAAAGAAGAGGATCATCAGGCGCACCCTGTGCTCAACTGAACTGCCTTACACATGGCTTCCTGTTTCAGGGCAGGAACTTGGGTCTTTGATTGTTCCTGAGTGCAGTTGGCAGCACACTTAGTTCAATAAATAAATATTGAGTGAAGGGGGAAGTGAGGGGGATTGGCTTCACAATGTGTGCCTGGACTAGAATATACCTCATGATGGATTTGGTTTGCTGCTGGTCAGCCACACAACTTAAAAATCTGAATGAGTGGTTGACCAGTCACCCAGAAACTTCCCAACACTGATTTTTAACCTTCAGAATATGTGCAGGAGATGTTCGGAATTTTTTAATTACCTAAGAGTAGGAATGCTGCTACTTGCTGTTGAAATCTTTGTTGTGATTAGATAATGTTAGAGTTCAATAAATATTAAGTATGCCTTCTGCTATCTGACTTAGCCCTCACAGGAATTCATTTTACATAGATAACTCCTGATAACCAATCTCTAGCAGTTGTATATGTGTTTAACATTTATTTGTATAATTGCAAAGGATTCAAGAAAGGATTCAAGTTATAGTTCTCAGTCTGTATTTGAAGAAAGGAAAATATGAATGAGCTGTTTTTCTTTTGCATCTTCAAACAAATTATGTATATTCATTCTAGTGTGCGAAAAGGAGTCTTTCAGAAGGAATTAAGAAACAGGAAGTCGGTGGGGGAAGGGGAAGGGGAAATTTGTTGGAGGCAGATGAGAGAATACAGGCCTTGAGGCCTGAGAGTCCTGGCTGCCCTGGGAACTCTGAGTGCCCCCATTTGGCAACCTGCCCCCTGCCCAGGAGTGGCAGGGACAGAGGCTGAGTTATGAAAGCTCTGGGACTTTGCTGGGGAGTTAGGATTGTATCCGAAGGTCAGTAGAAAGTCACTGAGGAGTTACAAGGAGAGGAGTGATGTAATGAAATAAAAACTGGTTTCATAAAAACCAGTGCAGTGGTTCAGAGATCCCCTTGGACCAGGACAGACTTGTTGGAGGTGGGGGGCAGGGCTTATCA
Source organism: Heterocephalus glaber (assembly GCF_000247695.1). The sequence goes on from NW_004624839.1 coordinate 3,866,611, forward strand.
GAGGGTTCAATTAACAGGCTGTTAGGATAATCCAGAGAAAGAGAACAAAGGACAAAGGAATACTGGGAAATGTTGTCTGGGCCTCCTCAATCCTGGCTGCGCTTAAATTTATTTAAGGCATTAATAAAATGATGGCCAGACCCTCCCTCCACTGAGGAAATCAGAATATCTGAGAGAGGGTGGTTATGCGCATTTTTTAGAAAGCCTCCTAAGGTAGTGCCTCCCCCTCCAGGGTTGATATTCACTGAGATCTCCTTGCCTTTCTACAAGTTTTCAAGGCCATGGTTGCTTCTCCAGGTGAGCTGTAGGTTTACCTGGTGGTTTACCCACCAGGTGAAGATGCACTGTTAATAAAGCCTTCTTGTCTGGTCTGGCTGAATGACTGCCATGCAAAACATGCCACCTTGACATAGTCAGGAGGATTGATAAGTAGAATCTTTCTTAACATTTGAAGGAATCTGAGTCACCCAGGGGCAGGAACAAATGTAGGTTTGGATCAGGAAGCATTGCCTGCCCACACAGAGCCAAAGGGACTCCCTGTAGTGGCAAAAGCATCCATTTGTCCTTGACCCTTTGCTCACAAGTCTGGCATATTTCACAAAACCCAAGGAATGGAGTAAATGCTTGAATTTTTGTAACAGTCCTCTAATTCCTTAGAGTTGCATTTAAGAAACAAATTGCATGAGCCCTGATTTTGCTGGCCTGTTGGGAAGAAGGGAAGAAACCCGAGAGCTTCTGCTGTGAAGGTAGAACAGGGAGAAAACGGAAGGATTCCCATTCTGCTCAGACCCATTGCTACTCTTGGCTGGCTCGAATTGTAGAGTTCAGCAGAGTGATGACAGGCTTGGGGAACAGCTGCTGAGTTGCTGTAGAGGGGTAATGGGAAGATAGGGGCATCCCATTGTTCACGGAAACCTGCAGATGCCACCTGATGATTCCCAGCCTTACACAAAAGGGCTGTCTACTCGAAGAACTGCTTTGTGAAAGGACCAAAGACTAAAGCTGTTTCCAATAAAAATTTCCTGTTTCCTCCTTAATACATTTGTCTGTTGCTTGCTCAGAGAAAACCCACGTATAAAAGTTTCATTGTATTTCCATTGTACTTTTAGTTTATAATGGCATTTTTGCTCAGTGGGGAATTTATTTTTAATCACCCTCATAAATTTTATACCACTACCCACACATACTCAAGGAAAAATTATACCTTGATCAGAGCCAGTTACAAGTCTCCAAAATGAGCCTGGGGGAGTTCTTAAGGTGACTGAAGCAATTAATATATAGTTTTCTTTAATATTTTAAAATCTGTTCATTGCTACATATTTTTTAAAGGAAGAACCTCTATTGGATGAAGAAACTTACATTTCTCTAGGTTTTTTTCCCCTCTCCCACTATGACATGCGAATGTTAAGGAAGCTCATTTTTAAGGTGAGAGAGTCATTCTTCTTAGCATCTTTTTATCTTGAGGATGATATTAGCCCTCCACATTTTAGGATCAGTCTGAGCAGTAAATGAAGGAGTTAACATATACTCAGTGCTTACACAGGACCTTGCACATATTAGATGCTCCGTATAAGGTACCGCTGATAGAATTGACCAGGCATCTGGGAAGACTCTATAGAGATGGAACCATTTGGGTTGGACCTCGGGATGAGTGAAATTTGACCTTGAATAATGGGAGGACATTTCAGGCCAGGGAAGTTGCAGGGTAGGTGTGAGGTTGAACACCACACTACTTTGGCTAGGAAGATAGAGTACAGGAAACTGAAAAATTAGGTGGGAAGCCACGTGGGGAGCCTGGGAAACCATGTAGAGGTCTTTAGACCTGACTCTCTAGGCAGTGTGTGAGGGAGAGATGGGATCAAAACTGTAGCTCAGGAGTTTAGTGAACCCAGTCCAGGTTTCAGTGAGAAAAAAAGAGTGAAAATAGACCCAAATCAGTGAGTGAAACAGGACTGGTGTTACCTACCAGCCTGGAATATAGATCTAGGCTCATTTCACAGTAAAAATAATATATTGACAAGAGTAAAATCTACAAATGTTCCATTTTAAAAATCTGTAACAACTTTTTACAGTTTTCTAATTCTGATTTCCACTAAGTTCTCATTTGTTAAGCAGGCTAAGTTTTCAGTGAGTGAATATTTTCAGTGCTTATCTGTGTTGTTTTATATCTAAGAGACAGGCATTCTTATCAGAGAGTCAGGATGAAGACAAAGAAGGATCAAATTACCTGGTCTCTGTGGTTTTGAAAATACTACTTTTTAGCCATTATATGAGCTTTTAATGAAATTATCTGCTGAAGAAGCAAACCTGTGCCGTTCACATTTCTTTCTGGCCAAGTGGCATGAGGAGTGACTGTTTTATTTTAACTAGATCAACTTTTGGCTGTGAGAGCTTTTCATTTTCTTAGTAATAGAAAATTAGAGTGATACGAAACCATAGCATTTGTGTGTTCCTGAAATCTCAAGGGATTTGTAATAAAAATCTTAAGTAATACGTGTGCTTTGCAATATGTAAAGTATTATATAAATAGTTGTGAAAGTTTTTTAGAACAGTATCTTGCATCTTTCATGCCTCCTAATATGAAACCATTTTAATAAGAAAATCAAAAATATGCTTGAAATAGGTGCCAAAATCAGTTTGTGAATTGGTGTCTAATGAAGGCTTTTGTATGTGCGCCGACCTGATGTCGGGTCTCAGTATAGTCAAAAAGGATGGAATTATGGCTTACAGCTTACTAAGTAAGATATTAAGCAAGCACATTTTTTTTTATCAATCTATTGTTCAGTGTTTTAATCTGTTAAATGATTTCTAAGAACCTAAAAACAAGTGTGTTATTTAAAATATTATTTAAAACAGCATTTTTTTTTCTTCCTGTATGTCTTCAGGAGTAGGGAAAGGACATGGAGATGGCAGAAAAAGTACTTTCTTCCTTCTTTAAAATAAAACGTTGAGCTTTTATATGTTTTCTCCCAGAAGAACAGTTTTTCCAGAAAGTATTTCTGTTGTAATTTTATTAAAACTTCCTGACTTCCTTACAGATACCAGGTATGGCTATTAAAATGTGGAAAAAGCGTTAGGCTCCAGTAATTCGTATGGGCCCATTCTGTCTATTCTTTTATTCAGCACAAACATTGTAACCCCCACACAGATTTATGCCCCGCCATCCTTCACCTTAATGCCATCTCCAATCTTATGTGTAGAATACTGCTTCATCTCTTCACTGAAAAGACTTAGGAAAATACTTAGCCATACCTTTGAATTCTACTCCAGGGCCATAATTCTTTTTGGCCCGGGTATTAACTAGCTTGGAAAATCAAGGGTTGTTTTTCGCTTTGGTGTGCTCAATAAGGACATTTCTACCTACTTTAATGAACTTGAGTTTCTTAATTACCTTTCTTGAAAAGCCAATGAACTCCTGAAATACTAGGTGAAAACTGCTGCTTTGAAACCATAAAGTTACTAGATAAAAGTCGGTTCTCTACACTTTTCCTAATATTGACCATTGGCCTCACATCTGGCTCTGAGGAGAGATGCTTAATAAAGTTTTTAATCTGGGCTGAATTAAACAATGTTGAGATGTTTATGAAGAAGTGAATAGCCTTACATAAGTACTCTCATGTCCTGAGGAAGGTAGGAAGGGGAGTTAAAAGGAATATTCTTTGTGCAAACAAAGAAACTAATTAATGTGTCCAGGACCTCTTCTGTGAGTCAGTTTTAACAAGATTGTAAATATGTGCTTGAGTGAGTTCTAACATAGTGTGTCAGTTACTTTTGGCCTTTCTGTTTATCAATACTATCTACAAGATGTTCAACCACAGAGAATCAGGAGCTTTATTAGGCCTTTCAACCTGCCAAGACTAGGGTTTAGTGACTTCATTTCCCCTGCTTGAAAGCATGGGACTTTCTCTTACTGGATTAATATCCTGCATGGAGAGGTGCATCCCAACATCTAGGACCTTTAAACCTGAGGCTGATCAGGAGGATCACAAGTCTAAGCCTAGCTCAGGTGTCTTAAGAACTTACTGAGACCTTATCTGAAAATTTTAAAAGGGCTGGAGATGTAGCTCAATGCAAAGGCCCTGGATTCAAAACCCCAGTACTGCAGAAAAGAAATGAATAAATCAATCAAAGGAAATAAAATGGCCAGCCCATTGGTGCCACAGAGTCTGTTTTAGGGCCCAGAAAAGTTCTACCCTTGGGTGTCAGATGTACTGGGTAGACTTTTGTTGAAATGAAAAAATAAATCCAGTTAGGCCAGTCAGACTTAAAATTAGTTATTGAATCTCTCTTCAGCTCCCTCATGGTGCCCTGATTTTAATAATCATTTGTAACCTGAGCACATGAGAAGCAGCAAACTAAGTGATTGCTCAGACCCCATTTCTGTGTTTTCTTTTAACTGGAAGATACATAATCACACACACTTGAAAAAAGTCTGAAAATATGAATAAAGATTTAAATTGAATTAAATGGACTTTTTTATGTTTGCCTACCCATATTTTTTACAGAAGTCATATTTTGCTTGTATAATACAGTGAAATCAATTTATTAAGAAAAAAAAAGCAAAAAATAAAAAATAAAAATAAAAGAAAAAAAGCATGCTGAGGTACATAAGGCTAACAGTTTTGTCTTTTCTGTTCTGTTCTGTTCTGTTCTGTTCTGTTCTAGAAATCGAAGCCAAGGAAGCTTGTGATTGGTTGCGAGCAACTGGTTTTCCTCAATATGCACAGCTTTATGAAGGTAAGCTAGAAATGCCATTTTTCTTTAAATTATTATAATCATAATCTTTGATTCATAGTTCATGATTATTATTGATCCATGATTTGTTTCCAGACATGTTACATGTTACTTAATTTTTAGTAGTTAATTATTTCACTTAAAAACATAATGTGATGAACACCGAGACCCCCACCTCTCAAAACAATAGCTGTGACCTTGATAATGCACGCCTACTTGTGCCCTGTTCTGTCCTGCTGCCAGGAATTACCAGCATTCTGAAACTTCTGTCTTCTTTTTCCTTCCCTTTTGTATTGTTTTACTAAATGTCCTAAAAAGTACATGTTGATAAAGTTGTCTTTACCTTTGTAAAAGGGGTATTATGTTGTATGTAATCTTGTGGGATTTAATTTTTTCATTTAACGTTGTGTTAAATTTTTCTGAACTGAGTGTCCCTATAATTCATTTGATTTAACTGCTGTATAATACTTCGTCCTGTGGAATGTTAAGTATTCCTATCTAACTTTGTTACTTTTCTTGTGCGGAGACAAAATGCTTGTCACCCACAACATAAAGGAGGGGGTTATTTTGTTTCACAGTTTATGGAGATTTCAGTCTATATTTGACTGGTTCTGAGGCAAGGTGGTATGGCAGAGGCTCTCGGCAGAAGAGAAATAGTTCATGTCATGACAGGCAAGAAGCAGAAATCAAGGGAGGAAGACAGATATGTATTCCAGGCTATGCACCCAGTGACCCACCTCTTCCCACCAGACCTCACCTCCCAACATCACACCCAGCTGTAAACCCATCAGTGGACTAATCCAGAGATGAGTATCACACACTCGTGATCCGGTCACTTCCCCAAAGCCCCACTTATGAGTGCATGAGGCTTTTGGGGGGGCATCATAGATATAAACCATAATACTGTCCATATTCTCATTGGTGGATGTTTCTGTTTTGCTTTTATAAACTGTGCAAGTTAAAGCCCAGTCTTGGCAGCTTAGGAAGACCTTGTCTCAAATTTTTTAAAAAAAACAAAACTTTTTTTTTTAAGGGCTGGGGATGTAGCTCAGGGCAAAGGCCCTGGGTACAATCCCTAGCACTAGGGAAAAAAAAAAAACCTGCTGTTTCGAACATTTGTACCTGTCTCTTACAGTATATGTATAACAACTTATCTGTGTGTATGCTGAAGGATAGAGCTACTGAGAAAAAATATTTATGTTCAGTTTCATAATGCAAACCTTTCTAAAGTACTGGTACTGATTTTCACTCTTACCAGTAATATATTGATATTGTCAGACTTTAATTTTTGTTAATCTGGTAGATACAAAATGACATACAGATTTTAGCTTCCAGATCCCTAATCATTAATGATAATAAGCTCTTCGTGTCATTTGGCCATATATGTTTTACTCTTTTGTGAAATATAAGTCCTATTGTTCTCTTAAGTTGATTGTGCTTTTCTAAATAATTTGTAGAAGCCCTCTGTTGGTCAGATAACTTTCCTGTTTTAGAATGTCTTTCAATCAGTGTTATTTTTTGTCACTTAATTTTTTTAGTTAGGGAAAAATGAACCTTTTTTTCCCTTAAATTAGTATCTAGAGTAAATTTCTTCTGTATTATCTTCTCATTAGTGCCATGAGGATCACTGGAATTCTGAGGCCAGAGGGTGAAGAGGATTCACGTCTGGCTCCTATTCTGACCCTCTGGGTACCCAGGCAGTAGCCTGTGTGCTGTGCATGTTGAGATGCATATGCTGTTCATTTAAATGAGAGTTCTGTGATATTCTTCATGAAATCATTTAAAAACAATTATGTCTGTGAATTAGTGAGTTCCGTTTTATGGATAATTTCCAAGATCTCTAATTTACAATATCCGATCTTCTTTCTGAATGTCCAAATTAACTGCATAATATTTTAGCTTAAAAGTGTATTCTGAATTTATCCTTAGTCTCTAAAATAATTTACTCCAATTTCTTCTTCTTCTTTCTTTAAAGTTATTTGGTTAATACCATACTTATTACGGCAGAGTTGCTTATCTTTCCTTTAGAGAGAATTTTTGGCCCATTAAGGGGCTTTGACTGTTGGTAGAGAGGCAACAGCATTTAATTAGACTTCCATTTCACAGCTCTCCTGAAGATAGGGAAAGATAATTGCATTTACAGTGGCTCTAAAGTGGCTGTCCTTTTGTTCTCCTGTTTAAAAATTAAATTTCCTTCAATTATGTCTTTTCTTGGTGTTGATTTGCTGCCAGGTGGCAACTTGCGACAAGTCTGTTTGCTAAGACCCGGTTCCAGTTTGTCTGTCTTCTTTCACAATCCTGGGGTGCAGGCTGCATCTTCATACATGATGTGGTAGGGTCCTATCATGGCTCCAAGTTTGTTGAAGCACAAGCCCATTTTTCTTTTTCTTTTTTTTTTTTTTTTTGGATACCAGGGATTGAACTCGGGTCCTTGCCGCTTGCGCAGCAGGTGGCGAAACCACTGAGCTAAATCCCTGGCCCTCAAGCCTGCTTTTGAGGTGCACCTCACATTGTTTTGGGCTGTCATTTTCTCCATGCATCCTGTCCCCATGCACAGGGTGATCACATCCACGCCATACACCGACTCACATTCCTCGTCTTCCTGTTTAGCTTTATTTTGGTACTTGGCAGTTTATACTTCCTGCCTTTAAACTCAAGTTGGAAGTTGGGCTTAGGAAACTTTGATGCATCAGCAAACTATCATCTTTTAAAAAGCAGTTTTTTCAGAGAAGAGTGTAGGCAAAGAAGAGAAAACTATTGATTAAATTCTCATTTAGTCACTAACGGATTTTTTTTTAAAACAGAGTTATAGTTAACTTGGGTCAGAAAAGTAATCTAAAATACAGCCCTGGGTACACCGAGTTAGAAATTGCTAAAATAACACAGTTGCTTTCTCACATATGCTTAACGGGCATATGAACTCTTTAATTCACATTTATAGATTTGATGTTATACTCTTTAAGTATTAACCTGTTCTTTAATGTTGGCTCTATTAATACAATCACATGTCCCTTCTTGATGGGGATACTTTGTCTGGCTCCCATTAACGAATTGCTACATCCTCCCCTAAGCCTCCTCTTGTGTTTCCACTATGACAGGCACTACTCATTTGCCTAAGAGAGATGTAGTCTATACAGGCATGAAGAAATATAATCCTCTGATACTGAATTCTATATATTCTTCATCAATTTGGGGGCCACAGTTATTTCATTGGTCTGCTATGTTATCAGTCAGAGAATAATATCAGTATTCCAGCCCTTGACTTCAGAAAACAAAGAATTGATAGTAAAATAACATTCATTATGATAGCTTTCAACATTGTTTTTATAAAGATACACTTGAGTATTTTTTCTAGAAAATGCAGTACTAGAAATAAGATGTTCCATACAATTCTGTAAAACCAGTAATCATGAATTAGACACTATTACTCTTGAGTAGTATCCTGAAGAAATGAAATATTAGAAATAAGGTGTTACATACCATTCTGTAAAACTAGTGATAGTAAATTAGAAACTAATGAACCCACACATTGTCTACTCAACTTAAGAAGAAAAACATTATTAGTTACCCACAACTCCCAAACTCTCAATAGGCAGATCTTTTCCAGTATGCAGCATTAGCCATGTGGAAAGCCAGAAAGATCATCTAGAAGATGGTAACCCTGCCAGGATGACTCCTTTGGCCCATTCCTGACCCATAGTGTTACACAGGCTTATGATGCTATGTACGTGTTCTGTTAGGAAAGACCATTGTTTACCCTGATAACTGAGCTCCAAAGAAGGTAATAGCTGGCCTTTATGTAGAGCAATTTCAGAGCTGTTGTATATTTCCACAGTGGTGCTGTTGGTCTGTCTCTTCCCTGCTGGTCTTGGATGTAATTATCTACAAGAGATCTCTCTCTTTTTTTCTTTTTAAATTTTTTGTTTCAAACCCTGCAACTTAAGGTGCACATTTTGTACTGATAGATAGTAATTCTACATATTTAGAAGGCACAGTGTAATATTTTGGTACCTCTATATAATGTGTAGCGATTGGAGCAGGCTAATTGCGACATCAGTCAACCCAGCTAGTTATCCCTTCTTTGTGTTGGGACCTTTCAAAATTCTCTAGTAGCTATTTTGAAATGTACAATTAATTGTTGTCAAATATAGTTATCCTGCTGTGCCAAGAGCTTATCCTTCTTCTCCAGCCATACCCCCTGTACCCGGTTAGCCATCCTGTCTCTACCTTATTCTCTTTCCCAGGCTCTAGTAACAACTATTCTACTGTCTACACGGGAAAAGACATTTTTCTACTTTTCAGTCTCATACAAGTTCTTTTTTGTTCTTAATCTTCTACAGATTAAGGGATTTGGGCATTCTATTATTCTTCAGTAACTTTATAACTTTGTTTTAGAGGGAGTTATATAACACCCCCGCAGAAGCCATACTGAAGGGCTAATATTTGTTTTAAAATAGCATATCTTGAATTTGCTCTAGCTCTTGATGTCATACAAATGGATTAGTCCAACTGACTGACCCTGGTTGTTGTTCTCTAGATCTTTCCTTGGCCCAGTTGTGTTGTTTGTCTTGTTGTTGTTGTGTGTTATTTTCATGACCTCTGCTCGGATAAGTGACCAAACACATGCATTTTTTAAAAAGCCACATTAAAATAAGAATCCTTATTCCACTCATTCTGGCTTAGATTATCATTTATAGCAGGGAATTATTGCCTGCTATTTTTTTAAAAAGTGGAACAGCGTTTTGAACCAAGTTTCTGACAAGAAGCAAGACTTGGGTTTCTGGATATGTTAGAGCTGTTTTCGGTTACTGGTAAGAGAATTAATTGTCTTAAACAACTTCGTTCTCCCCAGGAACTTGATAAGGAATGAAGTACTCTATAGATACTCAATGTGTTGCTTTGGGAGTTTTTCTTCCCCAGCTCAGTTCACCAAGAACCTAGGTATTCAATAAATATGTTTATTTTTGTTTTTCTTACAGATCTTCTGTTCCCTATTGATATCACCCTGGTCAAGAGAGAGCATGACTTTTTGGACAGAGATGCTATTGAAGCCTTATGCAGGTCAGTGGACATGTTTTGAGAATTTTCATTTTCTTTAAAAGCATAGTCACTAGGGTTTGATTTCTTTTGTTCCAGTTAGGTCATCTTTGATTAGCAAATGGTACAGTGATATACTTTGCTATCAACCATAGACCTATTAATTTAAATGAAGGAAAATGTTGTATGTAATATTACCATTGAAATACCATTCACACTGTCTTCAGAGGTACTCAAATAGTAGTGTTTCATATTTTGATAATAGTACTATATTTTAACATTGATGGTTTTGAAACTCGGATTAGGATTTTTTAAAAGAGATGATGTGATTGACATTACATTGATTGACTTTGTAGCCCCAAGCAGGCATCCTAACAAAGTGAAAGCTGCTGATCTACTGAGTGGAAATAACACATTCAGAGTAACAAGGAGTGGGTCAGGGGTCATGACATAGTGGAGTCAAGATTATCATTTGAGTTCCAGGAAAGCTCCCTGTACCTTCTGGCTGCCTCAGCTGTACCATAGTAACTCCAGGATTAAATAGGCTGTAAAATAACTCAGCATGGTCTTTAACATATAGGAGACAGGCAGTAAATGAGCATTGATGCGAAAGTGAATAAAACTGTCGGAAGTCCTTGTTCACTGCTGGTGGCACTTTAGGCTGAGGAGCAGCTTGGAGGTTTTAGTGAAGTAGAAGCAATAAAATCTAAGATAGGCGATGATGGGGCAATGATTTTCCTTTCAAACACTTCATGACAGTTTTATTCATTTTAGATTATTCATCCTTCTTAATTTTTCTCCAAACCTAAAAGTCCTAACAGCTGAATTATGGGAGAAAAATTATATGTGAACAAAATTCTCATGTTGATTTGATTGTACATTTAAAATAAATTCTTTAATTTCGATATTTATTTTAACTTGGAAAATTATCATTAAGATAGAACAAATATTCAGCATTATTTTAACTTGGAAAATTATCATGAAGATAGAACAACATCCAGCATTTCTCACAGTGGTAGATAGGTTAAAGCATACTATCTTTTGCCTTTCTCACATAACACAGTGTTATTTGAAACAGCCAACTTAAGTAGTAGTTTAGGAGAATGGTAGGGTGTTTAGAATGGTATATAGAAAAGATTAGTTCTCGTGGTTTAAGAAAGAAAAATTACCATATTAACCACTGAAACACTGTCAACTTTTCAAGCAGAACTAAATGACTGCTTAAAAATATCCAGGGTATGCGCATGTTTTCTGGAAGAAAGCTAATTCCAAGTCCTGCAGCTGGAGTTATGTAATATCATAGTTATGTCATGTGGAGGGAAAAAATGTCACTAGTGCAGTTTGGGGAGGGAAAGAAGTCTGCATCTGGAATATAAACTACTCCAGACATTGTTAAAATGTTTTCCCACTTAGCTATGGAGCAGAATTAATTTATTTTCAATTCATCACTGGTGATGATGCATATGAATGAGGTCACTCAAAAAATACACCTTAAGAAATATTTGGTTGTGTGTCAGATCATCCATTTCACACATTTTAATCCATTTAGGGAGTGGGGCTTCTGAGTGGCATCAACAGCTTAGGAATTTCTGGGTCATAAAAGTATCACTGAAACATTTCAGGCCCAAGAACCATGATTCAATTTTTGAGTACTATTTTTCTGGCACCTTAGAGAATTGTCTTAAACGACTGTTCTCTCAAGGAACTTGATGAGGAATGAAGTGTTTCTATAGGCACTCAGTGTGTTGCTTTAGGAGTTTTTAATTTTTAAGTGCTTTTCTTTTTATGAAGGAAAGGGCATCCTCTGCACTTTGTAATTTACATAGGCTCTAAGTAGCACTGGAGAAATCACCTACTGTAGAAGAAAATCAATCTGTCCTCCTAGATCTTTTGTGAAAAGAAGGCCTAAAAGAAACTGGCCTTTGGTGGAAATCCAAACTGCCACATCTCCTGGTTAGGCTTTGATTTTCTGGTATGTAGAATAACAGCACAGGTGAGCTGTGAGAAGGAAACGCACTGATGGATGTCAGGTGCTTTAAAAATCAAACTGTCAGGCTCAGATTCGATTGCATTTTCCTTTTCAAAAAGAAATTCTTGAGAATTCATAGAAACAGTCATCCACTTGTTTGTAATGGGAAATCCAAAGGCCCTTAGCCACATGGTTGCATAAAAAGCCTGCATGGAAATGATTCCCCTTTTGAGAGGCCTGCACAGATGTTCAGGTAGAAAAAGATGGGAGCCATGGGCCCTCCTTTGAAATGCGTTACAAGTTCTGAGCTGTCCAGAGCATAGCTGGGATACTTCTTTTGCTGATTATGTGATATTCAGCTCATTTGCTAGACCTGCCTCTTCCACATATCTTCTCAGCCTGTAGCGTTCCAGGGCCAGCAAATAATATAGCTGTAGTACGGTTTGAAAGTTCACCTTGTGGTCCGTGAAACTGTCTCTGGATTGAAAAGCTTTTTGTGGAAATCTTATCTTTTGCTTTGATGCACTATTTTGAAAAGATGATTTAAAAGATGTGTCCTACCGTAGCTGCAGAAAACTATTTTAAAAGCTGCATAGCATCTTGGGATTTCTTTTCCCCACCACTCCTCTTCCCTTGTATTGGACCATATTTTAGGCATGGATGGTAGAAATAGCCTTGTGAATACAATAATGTTCTGTTTTGTTAAAAATTTATACTCCTATAACATTTGCAAGCCATATAACTTTTAATCAAAAAGCTGGAAGAACCCAATCTCTTAAAATTTTCTACTCAGGGCAGAAGACTTGTAGATGTAATTGGGGTTTTTGGAGAACAATAATATTGTTTAGAATTTAAAGTTTGGTAATCTCCATAAATTGTAATTATGGGGCTGGGGGTGTAGCTCCATGGCAGAGCCCTTGCCTAGCATTTGTGAGGTTCTGGATTCAATCCCCAGTACCAAAAAACAAACAAAAAAAAAACAGGAAAAATTATAATTATGAGGCTACTAGATTGGATTTCAGTTGCACTATAACGTGTTTATTTCTTCCTTGAAGAAATTGTCATTTGCTGACCGACCCAGTGATAAGGCCATGATTATGAGAGCTATTCTCAGTATATGGAGGGCCGATCAGCTTGTCTTGAAGCATATGCAGATATGTGAACTGTGACTGACTACTAGGTTACCTCTTGTGAAATGTTGTCTTCTTATGGCTTCAGAAATATTCCAAATTGCTATTTTCTTTTGGAATTAAAACTGACTCCTATAAACACATCAAAGAATTATGAACATGAAATGATAATTATAGAATGAAAAATAGCTAACCACACTGTCATCCTTGATGTGCACTCTGTTTTCAGACAGCCTTGAGCTGGGCATGGTGGCGCAAGCCTGTAATCCCCGTGTTTTGGGGGAGACCAGGGTAGGAAGATTGCAAGTTCAAGTCCTGCTTGGGAAATTTAGGGGAGACCCTGGCTCAAAATAAACAAAAAGGCCTGGTGTTGTAGCTCAGTGGGAAGGCCCACTTCATCTAGCCCCAGTTCATCTAGCTAGAACTATTTTTCACACTTGATCTTAGCCAAAAGGCCGAGAAGTGATTAGAACTATTTTTTAATTTTAATTCACATAAAATAAGTGAACATATTTATGGGCTACAGTGTGATATTTTAACACATACATACAATAAGTAATGATCAAATCCTGGTAAATAGCATATCCATCAGCTCGTATATTTATCATTTCTTGTATTGGGAACATTCAATGTCCCTCCTACTAGCTATTTTGAAATATTCCATAAATTTATGTTAACTAGTCATCTTATCATGTTATAAACCACTCTGGAACTTATTCTTCTATCCATTCAATAATTTTTTAAAACATTTGTTTTGCTCATAAGAAAAGATCTTTAAGAAATGAAATGATCTTTGTCATGTCCTACTTGGAAAATTGTTTGTTTTCCTTTTTCCTTCTTCTAAGACAACCCCTATAACCCTCCTCCATTCTTCCTCTCTCCCCTTCCCAGCTTCTGGTAATCACTATTCCACTGTACTTCTGAGACCAACTTATTTTCTAGCTAGAACTACTATTTAATGCCAGCATCATCTCTCTTTAAGTAACTAACAACTCTGTAAGGTCCTACAAGTAAGCATTTTTTTTGTAGGTCCAAGGGACAAATAAAAACCACAGAAACCCCAGGGAATAACTCTGTGGTCCAGAACTGCAGTGTCATTAGCCTGGTACTACCAACATAAAAAGATAAAGTTGACCTTTATAAAACTGGCCTCCTGGGTCGTTTTTTTAATTTGACTTAAATCTAGAGTTTGTGAAGTGAACTCCCTCCCCCAGTCCCCATAGGCCTCTGTGCCTAGTAAATTTGGTTATAAACACCATTCAACCATTAAAGCCCAAATAAAGTGAAGTGAGTATTTGATTACAGATTTGATTAATGCAACCCAGACCTAAACATTCTGACTGTAAACATTCCAGATTTTTTAAATCTTGAACACATTTGAGACCTAAAACATTGTGAGTGTAAGTCATTTAAGTAATTGATGCCCCTTGAGACAGGCATTGTACTCACTCATTTTTAAAGTCTGCAGACTTTTTCTCAATTTGTTTTCCTTCCTTCCCCATCAACAGAGTGAATTTTCCTGAACAGAGCCAATCTGCCTTATCTGTTTATTTTATAAATATGCTTCAACGTAATCTATGAAATCAAAGGCAGGCTTATCAATCAGGCAGAAATACTTTCTATCCTGGTGCATCAAAGTTGTCAGACAAATTGCAAGAATGGGATCAGGAACATAAAGCCTTGAAGAGAATACACAACCAATTTAAGTATGTGGGAATTAGATGTTCTTATCCCATGAAAATGTAAGAATTAAAATTTTAGGAAAACTAGAAAACTACTGAGAAGATTCATATGAGGCAGCAAATGAACATATTAAAGATTGGTCTGAGGAAGACTCAAGTGTTAGCCTCCTGGAAGATAATAGAAAGAATCAAAGCCTGGAGGCCAGTTTGTCGTATGTATTTAGGGTGTCTACTTAACTATTTCATTATTTTTCCTGTAAGATTTTTGTTTTTTAGCATTTCATTTATGAAAGTAAATTATTTCCCTAAGTTTATGTTTGTTTGTTTGTTTGTTTGTTTGCAGTGCTGGGGATCAAACCCAGTATTTTGTACATGCTAGGCAAACACTACAACTGAGCTACACCCCAGTGCTATTTCCCTAGTTTTAAATTGACATTACTATTTGGCAAGGGTATTCAAAGTTTCAATATAATTCCTTCTCCAAAGAAGAATCTTGACTAAGTGCTTATTTTTGAGTTCTGTCAGATTTTTTGATCATTGACATTAAAGAATACAAATTTTTTAAATAATCATTTGTACTATTGCCATCCCTATGCTAAACATTATTCTCTTCTTGTCAGGAAGTTATAAAAACACTGGGTATTAAGAGGCCTCAAACTTGCCCTCTGTACAAGAAACCCAAAATTTTAAAAAGCTGTCTTGAGATTATTATTTGGAGATAACTAAATCATAGTTTTTATTCAAATTTTGATGTGAGATAAAGTACACTGTTTGTGGGGTTGACATCTCTGCATCGTTCCTCACTATTCTTGTTTCTGTGAAAAGTGACATGGTAGGCTCTTATTTCTTGCCATGGAGCCTTCCTAATTGCAGTTACCTACTGGCTCAGCCTGGGAGTTATTAGAAGAATTAAAGGCACTTGACAAGTGTCATTGCAGTGTACCATTTTGCTGCATAATAGTAAAAAAATAAATTTAAATGAAAATCTTAGGAAATACAAAGGAAGGTTCTAATGCTCATCTAAATTGTTAAGGTTAATGAGTTAAAAAACTTATTGAATATGTTATTTCTTTGGAAAATGTATTTATTTATCCATTAGTGGTTTCTTTTCTTTGCTAATGTTATTTCTTTGTTCTGTAGGCGTCTGAATACTTTAAACAAATGTGCAGTAATGAAGCTAGAAATTAGCCCTCATCGGAAAAGAGTGAGTATATAAAATATATGATAAGCTAGAGGGGGGATAAAAGGCAAATCATAAATAAGATTATTTATTTTCTGATGGGTTTTGCTTCCCAAACTCTTATTTTTTTGTTCCCAAAGCATCTCCCTTTTCAATGTTGTAATCCAATCAAATTCACCAAAGACTAAGTCTTAGGTAGTTGAAACCAGGAGTTGTAGCCTGCCAATAGATTGTTTTATCTACTGCTTTTGACCTGCAGAAATCATCTATTATTTTCTCTAATTAATTCGATGCCTACTATGTAATAAAGGATAAGGCTAAATGAACCCCAGAAGATCTTCGCACTCACTGCTTGCTAGAGAAAGTAAAGCTAACATTCTTTAAGAACTCTGCAGTCTTCCCAAATAAAACAGTAACTACATTTCAAAGCTGTCAAGATGAAAGGCGATATTGAATAATAATAAGCTATTTGAAGGGAGGAGAGGAATTGGGGGAGGATGTGGAGAGGGTAAGAAACCCCACACATTTCAGTCAGTGGTGGAAGTAACTGAATTTAGATGGTATTTTCTTCTGTGTATGAGTTGTGAGGCTCTTTTATGAGATCTTAAGAGAAAAGGTGGGGGTAGCACTGGGAGTTAGTGTCACAGATTAGAGTAAACAGGAATAAGTTTGTCAAAGAACATATTTCTGAGGGTTTGGAGCACACATTTTAATTATCCTAGAGTCCTTGACATGCAATAAGTTGCCTCCTTGGGAAGTGAAACTTTTTAAACAAATGAACTGTGACCTTAGCATCCACTGAGGTGTGCAGAAAAGTCTCCAAATCACTGTTTAATGCTCTCTACTCACTGTCCTGTGAAACTTGGGCTATATGATATTTTCTGCCCTGGTGCAAAGATACTATCATATTGGATTGTGCCTTTTGATATCCCACCTGAAAGGGCAGGATGCAACAGCCTGTGACAGCAAGTTCCTGAGTCCTACAAGTAAATCAGGCGCAATCATGAAAGATGTTCTTAGTGTTTACAAATGTCCCGTGCTGTCGGACTGGCTATTTGTGAAGCCTTGTCAGATTGCCAGGAGCCTGCCTGAGGTACAAAATGCAGGGATAGTGGTGACATAAGCCCAGGTGGGGTGGGGGAGAAAAAGAACAAATAAGAGGTGACACTGTGTTGGCCTGGGGCATCTGATGGCTCATCTGGCTTGCTCCATTAATTTAGTATAAAATCTTGAGATTTGGGAGATGATTAAATCTCTAAGTTGCCAGTCTTCTTACTGTTTGAAAACTACCTTTTTAATTGCAAAGAGGAATATAAACACATACTATCAATGGATAGCAAAACTGAAGTTGGTCCAGAGAGAGTCCCACAGTTGCTGACTCCAGTCCAAAATATTTTGCATGCCTGGAATTTTCACAAATCTCTGAGGTTTCCTCTGTGAAAAACTAAAGAACACCCTATAGCTCTCAGAGTTTTCATAAAATACCTGAATTAGCTTATAACACCTCACCAGATTTTCTCCTCTTAGACTCTTTAAATTCATCGTTGTTACTTTAACAAAAAGTAAGAAAGAAGGGGAGAATTGATAATTGGTGACTTCTTTAGAGCAGTCTCCTAGCCCTCAGCAAGTCCCTTGGCCCCTGCTGCCCACCAGTCCCAGTGTATGAATGGCTCTGTTATGTCTTTGCAGAGTGAGGATTCAGATGAAGATGAGCCTTGTGCAATAAGTGGCAAATGGACTTTCCAGAGGGACAGTAAGAGGTGGTCCCGGCTTGAAGAATTTGACGTCTTTTCTCCAAAGCAGGACCCAATCCCAGGGTCCCCAGATGATTCCCACCTGAAGAATGCCATGAGCAATGAGAGCATGCTGACTGACCTTAGCGAGCACCAGGAGGTGTCTTCTGTCCGAAGCCTGAGTAGCACTAGCAGTGTCCCCACCCATGTGCCCCACAGTGGGGAAGCTGCAACACCCCGGACTAACTCTGTCATCAGCGTCTGCTCCTCCAGCCACTTTACAGGCAACGACGACTCTTTCTGCAGCCTGCCCTCTCCCAAAGAACTGTCCAGCTTCAACTTTACCATGAAAGGCCATGAGAAGAGCGCCAAGTCCAAGACCCGGAGCCTGCTGAAACGGATGGAGAGCCTGAAGCTCAAGGGCTCCCACCACAGCAAACACAAAGCACCCTCCAAGCTGGGGCTCGTCATCAGCAGCCCCATTCTGCAAGAAGGGATTGACGAGGAGAAGCTGAAGCAGCTGAACTGCGTGGAGATCTCAGCTCTTAATGGCAACCACATCAACATCCCCATGGTACGAAAGAGAAGCGTATCCAACTCCACACAGACCAGCAGCAGCAGCAGCCAGTCAGAAACCAGCAGTGCAGTCAGCACACCCAGCCCCGTCACCAGGACTCGCAGCCTCAGCGCATGCAACAAGCGGGTGGGCATGTACCTTGAGGGTTTTGATCCTTTCAGTCAGGCTGCATTTAACAGTGTGATGGAGCACAACTTTAAGAACCAGGAGAGGTACCCGGAAGACATGGTGTTCTACATCCCTGAAGATCACAAGCCTGGCACCTTCCCCAAGGCCCTCTCCAGCAGCAGCTTCTGTCCCATGGGGAATAACAGCTCTGTGAACTGGAGGACTGGAAGCTTCCATGGCCCCAGCCACATCAGCCTAAGGAGAGAAAACAGCAATGACAACCCTAAGGAACTTAAGAGACACAACTCCTCCAGCTCCATGAGCAGCCGCCTGAGTATCTATGACAATGTGCCAGGCTCCATCCTCTACTCCAGCTCGGGTGACCTGGCTGACCTGGAGAATGAGGACATTTTCCCTGAGCTGGATGACATCCTCTACCATGTGAAGGGGATGCAGCGCATAGTCAACCAGTGGTCTGAGAAGTTTTCAGATGAGGGAGATTCCGACTCAGCCTTGGACTCTGTCTCTCCTTGTCCATCGTCTCCGAAACAGATACACTTGGATGGAGACCATGACCGAGTCACCCCCAGTGACCTGGACAGCACAGGCAACTCCCTGAATGAGCCTGAAGAGCCTGCTGACATTCCAGAGAGAAGGGACTCTGGGGTGGGGGCCTCCCTGACCAGGTGCAACAGGTGAGAGCCACGCTCCTCCTCCTCTGGGCTGGGGGGTCGGCAGGCAGAATGGTATTGCTTCCTCTGGCTCTGCGGGAGGACATGGAATGGACGCTGGCATTCACAGCCGTGTGATTCCTAAGGAAGATGTCACACCGGGAGACCCCAGCATTCAGAAAGAAGGGGTAGTATTTAGTGGGTACTGACTCTGTTGGGTAAGATTTAATAAATGGAGGTGGAGAGTGGTCATCATCAGTGACGACATCACTGGTCACAACAGTGTGAGTGAATTTAATGCCATGGAACTGTGTAGATAAAAATGGTTGAATGGCATATTTTGTGTGAAGTCCAGCCAGCCCTCCTTATCCACAGGTTCACTCTGCATCTATAGTTTCAATCAACTATAGATCAAAAATATTTGGGAAAACAAATTGTGTCTGTGCTGAACATTTATTCAATTTTTTTTTACCATTATTCCCTAAATAGTACAATACGATAACTAATTACAAAGCATTTACAGGGTCTTAGATATTATAAGTAATCTAGAGATGATTTAAACTGAACAAGAGGAGCCAGGCATGGTGGTACATGGCTGTAATCCCAGCATTCTGGCAGGCTGAGGCAAGAGGGTCACAAGTTTGATCCCAGCCTGGGCAGTTCAGTGACTTAGCAAGACCCTGTCTCAAAAATTGAAAATAAAAAAGGTTGGAGATGTAGCTCAGTGCAGAGGCCTTGGGCTCAATCCCCAGTACATCAACAACAGGAGGATCCACATAGGATAGGTTCTATGCAAACATGCCATCTTCTACAAGGGCCGTGAGCATCTGTGGATGTGGCCATCCCAGAGAGTCCTGGAAGCAACTTCCCACCCCTGTTAATACCTAGGGATGACTGTACATTTTACCACAGGGGGATAACAGGACTGGCATGGCAATTGAGACCTCTCACTCCCTAAGATGCCAGCAAGCAGCCCATGGCCGATTTTGCATTTACTGTTCAAAAGCTCCTGTGCTCACTCCCTTTGCCCTGTTCTCTTCCAGACACAGAGTGAGATGGCACAGTTTCCAGAGTTTTCATCGGCCGAGCCTAAACTCTGTATCTCTGCAGATTAATTGCCAATCTGTGGCCCAGATGAACCTACTGCAAAAATATTCACTCCTGAAGTTGACGGCCTTGCTGGAAAAATACACACCTTCTAACAAGCATGGTTTTAGCTGGTAAGAGCTTGAACTTCTTGGTAAAGTGTCTCTGTGAATGATATATTTGGTCAGCTCCTTGAGGCCATCTCAACACTTAAGAATATGACAGTTGTGTCCTTTATTAATATCTAGTCAACAGTCTTCATGCAGTCTGCATTCTTAGGCAGCATTCAGTAATGCGGAAGCTGGTGGGATTTTAGGGAATTAGCAAGGTGCTTAGATTGAGTTATCTTCTCTTGGAATGACAGGTTGCCTGTTGATGGTGTTGAAAATGTATTCTCATATCAGATGGTACAGGCACCTCCTTTCCAGTAGTAGAAATAACCCATAATAGGTAAATATGTATATAATATCAGATCATATTTATGAAAGGAAAGAAAGAAAAATGTTAAGATATCATGCGATCATCCTTGAAATGCTTGATGTCCATTACCTGGCCATTTGAAATCATTTTTGATATGAACATTTGAAGGATCACTCAAAAATCTACATATACAAAAGTGTTTAGTATTTTTTCCATCAAAGAGATTCATTTAAGAAATGCACTGTAAAGTATTATAGACAAATATATAAATACAGGTGAAATTTACTGGATGACTTCTTCAGAATTACTTTTCAAAATACAGCCCTGTGTGTGACAATGTGGGACACAGCCTATTAGGCTGGATGGGCTGAGTGTGCTCAAATCTGTGTACATACTCATTTTTCTCCTCTTTGTGCAAAGCCAAGAATTGCCTCTCGATTGACATCTCAGTGCATTTTTCAATGTCAGCTGGATGTCCTTGAGTCTTTTCACTCATGGGCGTGTTTGTTATCCAGTTGTTATGAAAAACAGAGAAGCAGCCTATTTCAAGAGAGTTCTTTGTAACAGACCAAAGTTGCTTGAGAGTCTGCAGAGCCAGGCAGCTGATCTTGCTGTCTCCACTCCTCCCTCCTCGAGATGCTCAGTGAGCAGAGCTGCAGCATCAAAGCACCTCTGTGCAAAGGCAGTTATTATGAGAGCCTCACCAAATACAGAAGTTGTCTGTTCTGAATGACAGAAATAGGTATTGACCAGTTTATCCTCACATGCTTCAGATTCTCGGTGGGGAGCATAATGTGTTCTTTCCACATTCCGCAGCCAGGCTTTTCTGCCCCAACAAAGTAAGTATTATGCACACTTCTAGCCATAGTACCATACACTTAACTGTATGGAAATACAAATTTGGCTGTGCTCTTTAGCTTTACCTTTCCTAGAGCTATAAACGGTACTCTGTCCTGACTGGTGGGAAGTACTCAAAAATCAAGGCGGCAAGCGGTCGGTCTTCTGCAGTGTTCCTTTGTGCTTTGGGGTAATATTTTCCCTTGTGGCTATTTAAAATTGCATATTTTAGATTCTCCTTTCTAAAGAGCTCCCCGCACCCTTCCCACCAAACCCTCAAGAATCTTAAAGTCCATAATACTTCTTGAGTTCTGGTCAGTTTTTCCAGCGAGTCAAAACCAAATGTAAAAGCCTGACATTGTGGGACTCATGTTGTAGGGGAAAATTCTGCCCTAAGTTTCTTTCTTGTTTGCCCTTGCCCTTTCTTGTCTCACCCAGAAGGGTCATCTGTAGAGCTCAGATGTCTGCTTGACAGCCTTAAATGTATGACATGAGCTTCCTGCTGCTTCACTGCTGGGGGTGGAGCTGGTTTTAGAACTCCAAGGAGCCTGGAGTAAGCTCACAAAACCCCCATTGTTCCGTTTCCTTGCTCCCTTAGAAACCTGAAGATTCTATATTCTCTGGGATCATCAGCAGGGTCCTTCACTGTTCGGCTGTAGACTTGGGTCTTAATATATTAGACCAAAGTCATGTATTAGCTGTTTTCTCATGCACCATTACCTGAATCTTTTACCCCAACTTCCTTGAATCTTGTTTTTTCAAACTCTACCAAAAGTACCTAATTGGAGTCTTACATGTTTTCTGCTTCTATTCTTACTTGTACCACTTTGTGAGGAAGCCCATCAGGTCCCTTCAGAATACAGCCTCCAGTTTCCAAGGCCAACAGTAAAAGGACAATGCCCAGCCAAGGAAACGTGACTGGGCCTCACAACACTAATACGTAGAAGAGCTAGAACAGAACTTGTCAGTGATGGTGGGGAGATTCTGTAATTGCACAGTCCAGTGCAGTACCTACTGGCTACAAATGGCCACTGAGTCCTCGAAACGTGGCTGGTACGGCCAAGAAACTGAATCGGTCACTTTATGCCATTTAAATGTAATTGCTGTTTTAGCAGAAACTAGGGCTTACCTGCAGAGAAGGGCAAGTATAGACTGTCAAATAAACACATCTCCCACCACCGTATTCTTTAAACAGGGCTGTGCCCAAGTTCATGAAAAGGATCAAAGTTCCGGACTACAAGGACCGAAGTGTGTTCGGGGTCCCTCTGACGGTCATTGTGCAGCGCACAGGACAGCCCTTGCCTCAGAGCATCCAGCAGGCTATGCGCTACCTCCGCAACCACTGTCTGGACCAGGTGAGGCCGCTGTCTGTGGGTCCCATGACATTGTGCGAGCTCAGCTCCATGCTCCTTGTCCTAGGACTGTCCTAGGGAAAATGTTCTTCCATCCCAGCGCCTAATGTTTTCTTTCCAAAAGGTCGGGCTCTTCAGAAAATCGGGCGTCAAATCCCGGATCCAGGCTCTGCGCCAGATGAACGAGAGTGCCATGGATTGTGTCAGCTATGAAGGGCAGTCTGCTTATGACGTGGCAGACATGCTGAAGCAGTATTTTCGAGATCTTCCTGAGCCACTGATGACAAACAAGCTCTCGGAGACCTTTCTACAGATCTACCAATGTGAGTGCTCTTGGGTATCAAGGTTGTTGACTTTGGGAGAAAATGGGACCAACTAAAGCTTACAGCTTCCTTTGATGTTATTTTGACAAGAAGACCTGTGTGGTAATCTCTTGGAAACATGTGCCAGCAATTTCTTCCCTGCCCTCTTGTTTGGAGAACAGATTTCTGAGTACTTATTCATTTATGAGAATATAAATTGCCCTTATCATTAGACTATAATGGCTGAAGCAGTTGTATATTTTTACATTCTGATCCAGCTTCTTTTGTTTCCAGAACAGTGTTATCTAAGATGCTGAAAGAGCAGGTACCAAGATCAATCTCTCTTTCTCTCTCTCTCAATTTCAGTTCTATTATATCTCTCTAGCAGGCCCATTGTATTTAAAACTTCACTGGTGTCCGAGTGTTTTATCTCACTGTAAAATGAATAAATAATCTTTTTCTGTTATTCATCAGAGTCCCTGCCAGGAATACTTGGGAAAACAATACCCATGCCCTTCTCACTTTTAAGAAAAGTTAAAGCAAACAGCTGTTGAAATTAATGATCAAGAGCAGGATCATAGCTTTCGCAGCCTTGTGTTTTTCTTGGCACAGAGTGGTATTACAGCAACATGATTTAAAAGCAGCTTCTCTAGGTGCTGAAATTGTCTATAGAGCTGGTGTGTTGGACTTCATTTTATGAGAAATGAAGCTGGTCTGGATTATTTCATTATTTGTTTCATCCTTTCATATTTTATGAAAACACAGGTCACATTTTCCCCACCAAGGTATTTGTTATGTATTGTAACCATGGAGCTGTTTAATCTGTGTCCTATGGCACTGCATTTGAGTGACTTGATATTTTTTCCACTACTTACTTTTTAAAAGGTTTGTCTAGTAAAGGAGATCCAAAAGTTAGGCTCAGCACTGCCTGATATAGATTATTGTATAGGTTTATTTGCCTTTTATATATTTCCATAATTATATGCACTTATATAATCACATCTTGGTGTGGTTTCTAAAACTTTGGGCAAAGCAATCTGTTGTTGAAATTGACTGAATAGTCTAACAATTTCTGCCGTTTCAAGAATGAGCAACTCAGTTAAAATTCCGAATGTCCCCAAAGATAGTGAACTGTTTATAAAAGTCAATACTCAGAGATCTCAGTTCTTGTCCCTTTGTATATAGATATAAGATCTTTCATTGAAACTAGAGGCTAATCTTATAATGATTTCAATAACAGATTGTAAATTTTGGATTTTTTTAAAAATGGGCTTACAAGAGGCTTTTGTTCTATAAACTAAAAGGACAGGAATCATCTAGAGCTGACGTCTGAGGTGGATTTAGGAGTGTAGTGGTATATATGGGATGTTTGAAATTTTTTAACTCTTCCAAGAGGCAGGAAATACTTGAGGGTAGGAACACTGGTGGCAGTCCATAATTTCTTCCTTACTAACCTCTAGTAAGCTCTCTGCAAATGCTTGTTCCGTATTTGATACTGATGTTTGCTTTGGGACATTCCCCTGCCATGTACGTGTGGAAAATCACTGACCTGATGGGGGTGCTTGTGCCCTGCAGATGTTCCCAAGGACCAGCGCCTCCAGGCTATTAAGGCTGCCATTATGCTCCTGCCTGATGAGAACCGTGAAGTTCTTCAGACACTCCTGTACTTCCTGAGTGACGTCACAGCAGCTGTAAAAGAAAACCAGATGACTCCCACCAACCTGGCCGTGTGCTTGGCGCCATCCCTCTTCCACCTCAACACCCTGAAGAGAGAGAATTCCTCTCCCAGGTACAGGTCAGACAGGAGGTGGCACACACTCTGTTCTTCAGACTGAAGCAGCTCTCTCCTTCTGAGGCTGCCACTATATTCTTGTTGGCTTCTTACCTAAATCAAGTGAAACTGAGACCTCCTTCATTCACAGCCCATGAGGCTGCCCTACACTTTTCCTCTCAGTCCTTTCTACAAAGTGTGCCTTAATATTTCTAGCAATCCTGTAACAACTGGGTTTTTGATAAAACACTGGTTGGTGCTTTGATATGGCCAGTGTTTATGCCAAGGCAAAGGATAATGGCACTGTGCTTTCTTCCAGCAGAGAACCATGCAGGTTTACTAGTCAAAACCTGCATGGATGACCCCTGTTGTCTTGCCTCTGCATGGTTGATAAGCCAAACTTTGTAGCCTGTGCCCCAAGCTAAAATAACCAGATCTTAAAGAACAAAGGATAATATTGGGCCTTAAGGTTTCTCTACTCGGATCTGGCCTAAGTTCTGCCTAGAATACATATCTACAAATGGGACAGAATGTGGAGAAACTCAAGGAATCTGAAAAATAACCAAAGATGATACTTGCTAGGCACCTGTTTGGGGCCTAGAACAGGACTTTTCTCATTGATACTTAATTTAATCATTATAACAATCATAAGTGAAGAACTTGAGTCCATAAGAAGAAAGTGAGGGGTAAGGGAAGATCAGCTCAGTAAGTAACTTGTCTGTATCTGATAGGCAGAAATAGCAGAGCCAATCTGAGCTTCTAACTTAGGTGAATATTTCATGTAAGGAACTCCTGTTGAAGTGTAAAAGGAAGTGGTGAATAACTGGACTTACTCCCCATAGTAAGTCCCCCACCTGATCCTTCTCTCAGATCTGAAGGAACCTAAGGCCTAATTATGCTAGTTGAAGTTTTCTTTGTTCCTGAAAGAGATACAATGCTTTAAGTACCCTTTCATCTATTTCTAAAAGTTTGCTAAGGCATTCCAGCAACTTTAATGGGATTGAGAACCAGAGATGAGTAGGAGATAAGAATAAGACACCACCTCCAGGAAACAATAGATGCATCCCTCACCTATGGAAGGGGATCCTGTTTATTTACAGAGTAAGAATAATGACCTGCAACTCAGAGTTCCCACCCTGCACCCGTTGTTCTCCAACATAAACACAGAGACACAGTTCTCACAAGCTATGAGAAAGGAACTTGTTTAATCAAATGGCTTTAATTAGCCTGGATTTCATTAAAAAAAGGTCTCTTTAGTGTTGTGTGTGTGTATGCTGACAAAACTTCAGTAACTCTGGTGAACAAAATAAAAGCGCTCTTAAACCACTTAACAACAAATAGACCCCAGGGAAGTGTTTTTTCTCCCCTTTGAGTTTCCTCAAGTTATGCACTGATGAAAAATACATACATATTTGACTCATTTCTCTCCTTTGTTTCTTCTACCTAGGGTAATGCAAAGAAAACAAAGTTTGGGCAAACCAGATCAGAAAGACTTGAATGAAAACCTAGCTGCCACTCAAGGGCTGGCCCATATGATTGCAGAGTGCAAGAAGCTTTTCCAGGTGAGTTCTGAGAAACCATGCTTTGATCAGTGTAAGCCCTGTCTTAGTTACCTGCCCTCCTACTCTAACTTTGCAAAGAAGAAAGCCTTGCACAAGAATACGTGTTTTAGGCATGTGTGTGAAGCTGGTCTGTCTATATCTTCACGAACCATGTGAAGTCAGAAGGGACCCCCCTCCCACCATCATCTGTTGAATACAGAGGTTGATCGGCCTCTACCACCTTGAGGATCCAGGCCTTCGCTTATGCTCACAGATGGACGCTGAGAGTGAACACAGGTGGACTCACCCACCACGTTTGTGTCTCCCAGGTGCCTGAGGAAATGAGCCGATGTCGCAATTCCTACACAGAGCAAGAGCTGAAGCCCCTCACACTGGAGGCATTGGGACACCTGAGCAACAACCAGTCTGCTGACTACAAACACTTCCTCCAGGACTGTGTGGATGGCCTGTTCAAGGAGGTAAAAGAGAAGTTTAAAGGCTGGGTCAACTACTCCACTTCTGAGCAGGCCGAGCTGTCCTATAAGAAGGTAAGTCTCTCCCTCTTGACCACTTCTGCTCGCCCATGCTCAGGGCTTAGGTTCATCAGAGATAAGACTCCATGGGAATCTAGCCCAGACCCATCCTTAGAGAACTCTGCAGGCATGTGATTCAGATTCCCAGGTAAGAGTGGAAACCAGTCACATAAGGACTAATACTCTTTTACTTGAGAAGATTTCCGTCTACTTCTAATGAAATTGTTTGTTTCTACAGAATCAAACTAGTTTCTTAGAATGTTTTACTAAAGCTTTTAAAGGGGCACTTTAAGGCATTCTTAAAATTTTCTAAAATTTGGTGAGAGTCCCTTTGCATGCCCATCTTTTCTTAGATAGTCTACTTTGGGCATCCTCTATGGCTCATCACAATAGGTCCGTAGAGGTATTTGTTGACAGTATTTCTTTACCACCTTGAAAATAAATGGAATGGTCTGTATGGTCATATGGGCATTGGAGTGTAAATAAATGAATGATCATACTCTTATCACACTCACCCTATGGATCCCTGAAAAACAAATGTCATGATTTTAACCAGAGTGGATGCCAGCTATTTTGTTTGCTTCCTGGCCTATTTCTGAATGTACTTAGGGAAGCTGATTACTATCATAAATGTATTAACCTCTGAAAACAAGACTATGTCCCCACTTATAATTTGCCTTCCTAAGTCAAGATGTGTGCCTTGTCTGAACACTGAGAAATGCATCATCTTTACAGGTGAGTGAAGGACCCCCTCTAAGGCTTTGGAGATCAACCATTGAAGTCCCTGCTATGCCTGAGGAAATCTTAAAGCGCCTTCTGAAAGAGCAGCACCTCTGGGATGTAGACCTATTGGATTCAAAAGTAATTGAAATCCTGGACAACCAGACTGAAATCTACCAGTATGTCCAGAACAGTATGGCACCCCACCCTGCTCGCGACTATGTGGTACTGAGGTGAGATCTTCCAAACTGGTTACTGTACACAGATGACTAAATATCAGAACTGAGCCTATATATATATCACTGAATCTTATAAGATGTTTACTTAAAATGAAACAGGCCTCTAGAAACGTGGTGAGCCCTTCCAGATATAGAAAACCTGTAAAGAAAATAGGTCTATATTTATTCCAACAAGGCATTCATCACTGAAAATGCTTGTAACTCTTTTGGAACTGAGCTCAGAAAGAAAGACATAATTGAAATTGATAGGCTCTTTTGTAGCAGATTTTTGTCCCTTTTAGGATGATTATTCTGGCTAGAAATAGCTAGCGAATGAATAAACCAGGAAATAACATTTGGGTCCCAAGTGAGATACAGTTAATGCTGATTTACTTGGGATTGATAAAATCTCTAGAGACATTATTGAAAGAGAAATTCCAAAAATCTTTGAGGAAATGTCATAATCGTTTATCCAGAATGTTTCAAACAGAGCAGTGTTTGTTTGGGTGTCCATGTTCTAAGACATTCATGGAATGTAACAATGGTTTTTAGCAACACTTCATGTTGGTTTTTGTGTTTGCCAGCATTCTGCCATTGTGACAAAATACCTGAAGGAACAATTTAAGGAGGAAAAGTTTATTTTGGTTCATGATTTTAGGGGTTTCAGTCCTGATCCACTGGCTCCATTACTTTGAGCCTTAGGTAAAGCAGAACATCATAACAACAGGATCACGTAAAGGAGGAGACTGCTCACCTCATGTCAGCCAGGAAACAGAGAGATCACATATAGTCCCCAAAGACATACCCCTATGCCCTTCAGCTTGGCCCTAGCACCTATTTCTATCACCTCCTAATAATGACACCAAATGATACATCCATCATTGGATTAACCCACTGATCATATTATAACCCTCATGAGCCAATCACCCTCCAAAAGCCCTACCTCTGAATGGCAAATTATAACAGTTCTTTTTTCCAAGAGATGACTGAGCACATATGCCCTCAGTAAAAGGGATTCTGTATGGAGTAATTCATTCTGAAGTCTGTATGTGGTGGTCTAGAAGATACCATTTACCCAGTATGTGTCACATGTGGCACTGAGCCTGGCCCTTAACTGTCTCATCGGAATAAGGCAACATTTTCAATTTGGCTTCTAAGAAATCTCATTTTCTGCCTCTGGTTTTGTCTCCACAGAACCTGGAGGACTAATCTGCCCAAGGGAGCATGTGCCCTTTTACTCACCTCTGTGGATCATGACCGGGCACCTGTTGTGGGCGTGAGGGTTAATGTGCTCCTGTCCAGGTATTTGATTGAACCCTGTGGGTCAGGAAAATCCAAACTCACCTACATGTGCAGAGCTGATTTAAGGTAAGTTCTGATTCTGACTTTTTGACAGAGTTGTCCAATGAAGAAGATTCATACTTTTTTGTGTGTTGTAAAGAAGGACTTACACAGATATGTATCTTGGTGACTTTACTAAGAGTGGTGCTTATAAAGCAGCTCCTTTATATTTGCTGGTTTTTGTGTGCCACTGCCTGATCTGGATTCCTTAGAAAAAGTGGTACTAAAGCAATGCAAATTTGGTGGTTCTACCCTTAATTTAAATACCAAGGAAATTATGTCTTTTCTGTATTTGAACTAGCAAGCAGATGTTTCTCATTTTCTATTTGAAAGTGTTTGAATAGTGTGGTGTGCACTTTTAATAATTGATTAGGCCTATGCTCCATGTTGTGAATGAATATATATTCGTATCAGAAAATGAGTTGGATGCAGCAGTATAGGGCAAAATTTTGAACTTTTGAAGACTCTTAAAAACTGTCTACTATGTAAAATAAGTTTCCTTTTGAAATCTTCCCATCTCACTAGCTCTTCAGGTATCCATGTCTGCTTTTATGACTTATGCCAAAGCCTTTATAGAGCAGTTTCACCCAATATCTATGACCAGTATGTTGTTCCCTGGAAACCTCTAGTTCCAAATGCAATGGACATGGCAGGCAGTCACTTGGAGATAAAAGAATAACCTTTACTTACACATTTTCTTCATCAAAAAGTGGAAGGGGAGCCTGGGGGTGTAGTTCTGTGTTACAGCACTTTCTTAGCATGCACAAGGCCCTGAATTCAGTCCCCAGCACTAGAGAGAAACAGAGATAGAGAGAGAAATGGGATATATTCATGACTACTTTGACCTTTACTTCAGAGCTTTCTATCTTAAATAAATCACCATTTTTCCTTTCTGCAATAGGGGCCACATGCCAGAGTGGTACACAAAATCTTTTGGACATTTGTGTGCAGCTGAAGTGGTAAAGATCCGAGACTCCTTCAGTAATCAGAACAGTGAAACCAAAGACACCAAATCTAGGTGATTACTGAAGCAAAGCATCTGTATGTGCCTGGGTGATGTCCTAGAACTTTGCCAGCCCTTGGAAGAATTGGTCTGCATCTGATCCTGAAATACAAGTTGGAGTGTAGAAACTGACTCTAGCCATTTGATACATTTTTAAAGCTGCTTCCTGTTTGTTTTAGGTCTTAAGTTCTAGACCTTGACTGGAATATATAAGACTGTGCAAAAGAAAAATATACTTGTATTCTTATTCAAATTGCTTCTGAGAAGCAAAACCTTAAATACATTATGGAAGATAATGAAGATACTTCATTTTGTTGTGATATCGGTGTTTGTGTGCCTATGTCATGTATTTGCAGTGTGTTGTGGGACTGGTGTATCCACTGGAATAGTTGGTACTCTGACATGTTTTCTCACTGAGATGAGCAAAGAAAGGTTTGCACAGCAGAGTGTGAATGTGTGTTTGTCACTGGCTGAATGGCATGGATGTGTAAGTTGGAATGCAGTGTCTGGCACACTGAGATGCCTCTGGGAAGCATGTTGATGCACCAGGCTCAGTTTAACCTGGACTATCTGACTACCCATGGATCCATTCAGAAAGAGGACTCCACACCCTTGTCTATTTATTCTTTTCCAGGTTGTTAAGTATATTATTTCTCCATCAACCTCTTCTTTCCCTTAACGGTAATTGTAGATTGTTTTGATACTCATTTAACATGCAGTTTGTTTTTAGACTTGATTGCAAATAGAGATATAGTTTTATCTAGTAAAGATTAGCTCAGAGATGAATGTCCTCCTCCCCATCCTACTGGCTCCAAAGCATAGGTTTTGGTTTTTGTTTTTAAATGAGAAGTAAAACTAAACACTCAAAAATTTATTCCTGAATTAAATATCATTTATCTGTTGAAATTCTTTGCATTTTCATGTTTATAGCATAAACTCTTTAAGACACTGTGCACATTGTGCATGGGAACATAGGAAACTGTCTCCCAAGGAAATTTCTATAAATTTAATTTAATCCTGGCACGGGGCTTTTGTGTGTGTATGTGTGTGTGTGTGTGTGTATGTGTGTGGTAGCTGTTAACAGCATTCCTGCGAACTGCACATATTTATTAATTGGGTTCTGTCCTTATCAGCAAACAAGTTTTCTAGACTTTTTATTTTGCTTTTTCTACATTTCTTTTTTTTCTCCTTTATAATGCCCTTGAAATACATTTTAGTAGTAATGGGAAATAGTAATCATATTGAAAAAAAACCCAGTGTTTTGGAAGGGTGGTCTTTATACAGGTTTTACTGGAATGGTAAAGACTGACTCGAGACAGTATTAGTAAATTTATTTTGTATGGATCAAAAGTGAATAATGTATGAATGAGAGTTGTAAGAAGGATTTTTATTTTGTTATAACATATTTTAGTTACCATTGTCAGTGTTATTTCAGAGGTTCTTTGAAGAATTTTGGGGGTCAGATTAGAGTTTTAAAATTTGAGTATTTTGGATATTGAGTATAAGTGTATCCTTGTGAAGATATACTTATATATTCAATTTTGATGGCTTCCAAATTTGTAAGATTGTATGTTGTATATACCATTCTGTTAAGAACCATGTACACATGTCTGTCCCCTGTGCTTTCAGACATAGATAAAGCATGATAAAGATTATTATTTAAAATATTCTTGTATTTATACCTCAGATATTCTTTTGGGTTTTGTACCTCAAGGCTTTTTCCCCTTTATTGTAAGTACACTTTACATGAATATAGTCTAAGTGAAAAAAAATAAATAAAAGGAAGAAGTTTATAATTTGCTCTATATCTGTACAGAATATAACCAGTAAGTGCACTATTAAATGTTTAACATAAGGGAAATGTCTGGCCTGCTTTCCTTTGTACTGCATCTTACTTCCAACCCTTAAAAGCACAGATGACAAAGTGTAGGAACACAAGTGTCAACTAAAATCAAAAGATTTGTTGAAGAAAAAAGTGGACCGCGAATCCTTCCAAGGCCAAACTGCAGCTGAGCCACTCTTCAAAACAGGAAATCCTGGTGAAGGTTCAGAAAGCACAGAGACTCTCCAAACAAAGGTCACATTAGGGAATCGTGCTGAGAAAGTTACGAGAATAAGCAACAGCAAAGCAAAGATGCTCATAAGCAAAACCAAGGTCTCTGATTCCTTCCACAAAAGGTCTCTCTTGCACTACTTAGCTCCCCTATTGTAAGAATTCCTTCCATCTTCGACAAGAAAAGAATTCAAAGGATGTGAACATTTTCAAGAACTCAGCTTATGTCACCTACTACACTATCATTACAACTCACCCACATGACTAACTGACTAGATTGTAAGCTCTTTGAGTGCAGGCGGTGCATCTCCTACACGCCTTTATAATCCTCTACAGCAACTGTCAGTGTTTTGTACTTGTAGGCACCTACAAATAATAAATTTATTATTTGCTCTAGTGAACTGGTTGAATTAGCTTCTGTTATTTCAAAGGGAAGAGAACATATGTTGCCATCAGGCCTTAACGCTCAACTTTGGCTCATTGCTGCCCTCTGAGATCGCACAGGTTGGAAATGGTTAAACCTATGAGATCTTGCATTTGAAACTGAAAACAATGGCAGCAATACTAAGTGCACTAATTCTAAGTGAGAGTTCATGGTGAATTTTTTTTTCTTTTGATGGTAGTACTGGGAATCAAACCCAGGTCATGCATACTAAGCAAGCACCCAGGACTGAGCTACACCTGCAGCCACTTTGTCATGGAATTGTAACCAATATCATATCTCACAGTGCTGTGGTATCCATCTTGGAAGAGATTTTATTTCCACCATATTTATTTGGGGAGTAGAAAGGTGGGAACAACCCAACCTCCTAATTTTTAAAGACACAGCACCTGCCAAAGGTATTCATTCATTTGGATTCTGCCTCTAGACCTGGTTTCTTCAGAACTGTATTAAATAAAGATCAAAATGTCTTAGGCAAGAATGTCTAAATCCACCAGAGAACCCTGAAACCCTAAGTTACTAACAGGTTGTACACTTACCACTGTTGAGATGGAGTAAATTCTCTCATAGGCGCCCACTGTGATCTTAGATTGCTTTTGACACACCATCTATTTGCTTACTCTATTTACTTAGTTATTCTGCACCAAAGTCTGCCCTCACATATTAAAGTACAAAAAATGATCATGCCATGTAGTGAGGACATGTTTTTAGGCCCCCCCAACCAGAGAGAAGATCTTCACTGGACAAAGCTCAAGGCAGTTGTCATACTCAAAGCATCCTACCTAGCAATTTGTAAATGAATAAATTGGTAACCTCAACATCAAATGGTTCTTCAGTAAGAGATTTTTTTTCAGCATTGCAAAAACAAGTGAGATTTTTACAAAGTAAAATCTAAAGAAAAACTGAAGAACCTAATGATCCAAAACTGGTGCCTTCCAGCCTTATTGGGTAGGCATATGTGGAAAGAGAAAGGGCTTGTAGAAGTGTGTGGGATTTCATACCTACATTCATGTGTCTTTACACCACCTTTGTTAACTTCGTACACTTACTTAAGCCCGAAGCATGGTTCTCACCATTCTATGGCCAGAATATGACTTACAGAGTTAGTGACAAAACAAAGTCCTCTCAGATCCAGACAAAGTAGAACTGTGATTCCAGTTCCACTACACCAGACCACTTGCCCTTTGCTGATCTTTCCCTCAAAGGGAGGCAATTTTCTCAGAAAAAGCCAATTCACTGTGGCTTCTGCATCAGAAAAACTAGAGAAATGAAAGTGTATAGTACTATTGGGGATCAAAACAGCCACATTAGAGTACCAAAGAAACAAGTTATTCTGTCATCTCATTACTGAGATAATTAAGGAGAAATTAAATAAGTCAAGACAAATATGAGGCAAAAGCATCATTTCAGTTTGCTATTGAAATAATTAGTTCTTTTCAGTAAATTGAATAAATTATTTCAAATGTACAAAAATTCTCTTTATCCCTGTGAAATCTAGAAGGGCATCGTTCTCTCTATTGGCAGCCACAGGCCAATGAACTTGTCTGATTACAATCCTCGGATCTCACATTTCTTGTGGGTACAAGGGAACACCTACTTACAAGCTTCTTGTCCTGCAGCCCAGCACCAGCATTCTGGTCTTCTGGCTGCAATACCTCAGTGTCTTCCCACCACACCAGAATATTTTCAAGTCCTGCTGAGATCTCTGATGTGCTGTGAATAGCAAGGGCTGTGCAAGTAGTAAGAAGCAGTAGTGAAAGGGAAGCAGAATTGAGCCTAGCTGCTCCACCTCATCTGCCTGTTGAAGCATACATCAGTGATTTTAAAGCAGAAATCCTAAACAATGAGATCATGATGTGTGTGTCATCTTGGTGTTCTATCAGGATGAAAGTTGCCTAACAAATTTAAATTCCATTTATTCCATTTGGCCAAGGAATGCAAATTATGAGAGACCTAAAGAGCCTGTGGCAGGAGAAGCTCAGGTAGGTCTGCAAGGTGCAGAGTTGCAGTAAGTTCAGGCTCATTCTTGAGGGGATGATCAGTCTTTTGCAGGCAAGGATTTTGCAAAATCATGTTAGCAGCTGTAACCCAAAGTAATTACCCGTGGTGTGTATACACAGACACAGGTCCCACAGGAGCAGCCAGTTTGCCTGTCTGGACCCAAGGCTGTGTTGACATCTACAGCATAACACCTCTTTGCAGAGATTTTTTTTTTTTTTTTTTTTAATCTCATAGGACTTTTAAAAAGGGAAGGGGGCATGTCTGGGCTAGAACTGTTACTACTCATGGGGGATTCTCATTTCCTTTCTTTTCTATTAAGATGCAAAAGATCTTGGAAAGGAAAAGCCTTACTCTTTTTAAGACTCTGATTTATTTTTCTTTTTTTTTTTTGAGATAGGGCCTTGCTATGTAGCTCACACTGACCTTAAACTTACTGTGTAATCCAGGTTGGCCTTGATCTTAATGTGTAGCCCAGGCTGGCCTCAAATTATAATCCTGGCCTGGCTTTGAGAAAGACTTTAATCAACAATGATGAGGGCTGGGAATTATAGCTCAATTGTTTCACCACCTGCTGAGCAAGCGCAAGGACCTGAGTTCAATCCCCGGTACCAAAAATAAAATAAAATAAAAATGATGAGTGATTTAACTCCCATTAAAATAGTCTGATTCCAGTTGTTTCAAAAAGTTTTATGGGTTACGGATGGGGTTTTTTTGCTGTTGTTTCAGTTTTCAGTGATGGAGATTGAGCCTTGGGCCTTGCACATGCTAGGCAAGTGCTCTACCACTAAGCTCTCACTATCCCTGGTTACAGGTACTTTTAAAATACAGCTGGGCATTTAGTTCAATGGTGCTGCACTTGCCTCATAAGTGCAAGGTCTGAGTTCAATCCCCAGTACTGAAAAAATTAAAAAAAAAAAAATATATATATATATATAAATGGTTTTGGTCAGAGTCTGAATGGACTTGTCCACAGCTGCAAACAAACCACTTGTGTATGTTAGGTCTATAATGCACCAGACACTGAGATATATGGTTTAAGATAATTAATATTTCATTTAAATCTCATCAGTCCTTTGAGGGAGAGCTTACTAGCTCAATTTCATAAATGAAAAAGTCTTAATGAGGAAGGAAGGCCTTGAGAAATAAAATAGCTGCACAATATTTGCAAGGGACTCAAATTCTGGAGCACTCGAAATATGTCTAAGTGTGACAGGTGAGCTGAATCCTAATTTAATATAATTTTTATTAATTTAAATTTGAATAGGTGCATATGGCTAGTGGCCATTGTATTGGACAGTGCAGAGGTCATTATAAAGATTTAAGAGTAACTTCCAAACAATCTAATCCTTTTTTCTCTTTTCTCCTTATAACTTTCTTTTTTAAAAATATGGTAAATATTACTAAAATATGACTTGGTACATTTCAGATCAAATATAACCACTCGACATTCCACCAGCTATCTGCAAGGGTAATGCTGTGTCCCCCCCCCAGCCTGTGGCCACCTTCTGGGTCTCACAAGCTTGTGCTGGATGATCTCTTTGCTTTGCTGCCAGAGGATGTGTACATCTCCAAACCAAAGATAAAGATGTCATTGATCTAAAAGAATGTCTAATAATCCAGAATATGTTCTTTGGCTTGCTCCAAGGGAGACCAAGGGATCCTCGCAGACATTGCTATTCCAATAACCCCCAGTTGTCCCTTCATCGACTGTACCTAGTAGTTTCATTCCCTCATCTCTGGTGTCGACCACTCAGCAGCAGCTGTTAGAGCTGATAAAACTTCTTCAGTGCAATGAGTTTGGGATCCAGGTGCTATGATTTAGCTATTTTTGGGAGGGTGACACTGGACATTGAACCCAGGGCCTTTGCACTGAGATATAACCCTAGCTCTTTATTTATTTTTTAATTTTTTATTCTGAGACAGGGTCTCACTAATTCACTAAGTTTTCCAGGTTGGGCTCAAAATCTAGATCCTTCTGCCTCAGTCTCTCAGAGTGTTGGGATTACAGGTGTGCACCACCATGCCCAGCTATTGCTTGAATCTTACATATCCCCAGAAGACTCCCATGTTAAAGTCTTGTTCTACAGGATAGTGCCACTGGAAGATGGTAGAGACTTTTAAAAGGTGGGGCCTAGTGAGAGCTGGAAGCTTTTTTTAAAGGGGGTTGTGGGACCCCAGCTCCTTCCTCTTCCTCTCACATCAGAGCCAAGAGAGAAGCAGCTTTGCTCCCCCAACACTCCCACCATGATGTGCTGCCATAGGTCCAGAGCAAGAGCATGAGAGTCAACCTGTTTTGGACTGAAATCTCCAAAACTATGAGCCACAATAAACCTTTCATCTTTATACGTTGATTTAGCTCAGGAATTTTGTTATAGAAACAGAAATCTAACACACCAGGTTTGATAGCCAGATGTTTGCACCCGAAAGTTGGCAGTGACAAGGCTAAGGCAAAGGCACATCTTCCACAGTCTATCTAGTTCCTAGTTTTTTTCTTCTTCATTATATTTCTTTACATGCTCCACCCTTTTCAAATTTTTCAAAGGGTTACAATACAAAATACTATTAACTTACCAAAACATAATGTATTCATTTTCTTATTTCCAGCATATGTACCTATTATTTATAGTGTTAATCAAAGCTGGAAGCTTCTTAGAAAGTAGTGTAAAATAACTTTTATTGACTGTCACTTGAGAGAGTTCTCATTGAAAAACAACTAAGGCTTTTAAAATTGAAGGTGACCCAAGATCTGTAGCTCGCTGAGGTCTCTGCCCTCCCCAGCACTTGGTGCAGAAATGAATGGTTAAGAAAATGGGGGATTTAACATCTGTTCCAGAGAAACAAGATTCCTTACTTCCTGGGCTAACAGGGTGAATTGTCTTCCAATAACAAAGATAACTGAGCTCTTTTTTGTTGCAGTGTTCCAAAATGTAAACATGAATAGACTGTTAATAACATTCCAAGGAAGCAGGAAATTCAAAGTTCACAGTCTGTAAGGATTACTAAAGCAAGAAAAAAAATGAAACTCCCTGAAAGTATGAAAAATGTTGAACTATCTCAGAGAGCTGGAGACTATTTCATCCCAAGACCCCCAAGTGCTAAAAATGGAATATGCTTCCTTGTATCTTAGGGAAAGAAAAGAAGATGCTAAATTTTCAGAGGAAAAACAATTTCCCTAGTAAGGTAGGATGCAGACAGTGTTTCCAGGTTGCTTTGAAATTATTTTGTGTGTTGATTTTGTTTTGTTTTGTTTTGAACTATTTAATGAAAGATCCACCAGTCCTATCCATGATTGCTCATTTTGCATGAATGGCTTCAGTGTATAGTTCACTGTGAGGTCCAGCCTTTCACAGGACCAATGGCCATTTAAATTTCAGGGTCAAACTTATTGGTGACTTCTGAACAGTGCCGTGCAGACCTCACAGAATAAGAAAGAGCCCTCAAAGACAGGTAACTCTACTTATTCGCTTTCATCCACCTTCTGGTTTTCTCTGACCCTAAACTCATTTCATCCTAAGAAAAGTACAAATGGAGATAAAGTCAGGAAATAAGAGGAATAGTGCCTCCAAAACAAAACCCTCATTTAAGCAACAAAAGAAGAAAGGAGCAGTAAAGGTGGGAAGCAAACAAAAGAAGGCCCAGTGCAGAGTTCCCAATTACCAAAATACACTCACAAAAAAGTCCTTCAGTCTAGATCACGCCTCTGTGTTTGGAGATTTCGAAGTGCCAAGCTCCTCGTCTTAGGTCGCCTCGCGGAATGCAATTTCTTATTTCAGTGTTCACACTAACCTCTTGGCCTCTTCTTCTCTCAATCTCTTGATATTTGGGCTCTTCTCTCCCTGGCCCCTGTTTCTCCACACAAACACCTCATTTCTCTCCTGTGACTTTTCTCTCTGGATTCCTTTAAACCAGCTTTCTGATTCCAAGGTCCTATCTCAGCCTCCCAGGTGGCCCATTCCCTGTGCCCTGTGTTTCCTCCCACTCCTTTCCTTTTCTCTTTTCTCTCTTCTCATACACCTCCCTAGGTATCCCCTTTCCATCCTTGCACCCTCTCCAAAAGCAAACAAAGCACCATAAAAACAAAACATGCTTAAAACAGTTTCTTAGGCTTTCCTTGATTTGCAAAGTGGAAGACTTACTGTGTTTTTCCTGCTTCTATTAACTTTAAAACATTGAGCCCATCTCTGCTAAACAGGCTAAGGAATTCTCCATCTTGTGCCTCTTCTGCAGTGGAAAGCTATCTAACATTGTTACAGAGGGACTGTTATGGGGAGTGGTAAGATGATGGGTGGGGAGCTAATGGTCACTCAACAGTGAAACAGAGAAAGGAGACAGCCATAAGATGGTAGTTAGACACAAGTAGATAAGAAGAAATTATCCTAATATTTATTGGGGCACATAGGTTGGGAGACAAAGCAAATTTTCCAGTAGAGTGGGGAATATCCAATGCAGTGTGGGAGAGATAACAGAACATCTAAGTGACGGGACATTCTTTCCTTTGGGATGGCCAGGAAAGACAGGCTAAAGAAGTCTCTTGGTGTATAAGAGATGTAGGGAACATGAGTCAGAAAATACTGAACTGAAGGGGACTTTTAAAATGGCCAAATCGAAGCATCTCATTTCCAGAAGTAGAAGCAGGCTTTATTGAGGCAGGAACCCTGCTCTTTTAAACAATAGCAATAAATGGGCCAGAACACAGGGCTGGATAAGAGTAGTCACCAGGAGGGCCTTTAAGGTTTTTCCCAGCAAAAAAAGTAGATGAGTGCTTTAAGACTTTCATTGAGAGAGTTTCTCTCACTCTCCCAAGGCTGTATTCCCTACCAGACAGTGCTGTCATTTCTCCTTTACCACTTATACTCCCCTAAAGCTATACATGTCCACTGGGTTCACTGAAACAGGTAGGTCTACAAGATTCAAATTTTTCCAGGTACAGTTGAAACAGACCAGAAGGGCCTGACTCTCCTCTTTATCCTATGGTGGCAGGAGGTTTGGTCAGTAGGTGTCACACACCTCCTTCTCCCTTTCCTTTGCTCTCCGTTGGGCCCCAGAGGATGGACTGGGACAACTTGCCCCAGTGCCCAGTGTTCTCCTGCTACCCCTAGAGTTTCCTTGTGCCCACTCTCTGGGCATCTTTGACAGAAAATGTAGCTCATCTGTCAGCCTTGGT
This sequence comes from Heterocephalus glaber, assembly GCF_000247695.1. The sequence goes on from NW_004624839.1 coordinate 3,906,216, forward strand.
GCTTCTCTCCACTCCTACTCTTCCAGACCCCGCCACCTCTTTGAAGAAGTTGTAAGAAAATCACCTCTAAAGCAGTAAAGATCAGGCCTATTATTAACATTCCCAACCTCTCCAAACCTCAGTGAGTTGTGATTAACACAGCTAGATTCCCTGAAGGTTCTCGGGTTTAGGCCCTACAATTTTGCAGAGATGTGATAGCTGTCAATTAAGCAGCTTGGATCTCTTGATGTTTTGCTGAACCAGCTGCAACTATACTGGATCCCTTGCATCCACTCTGGAAGATGTCTACCCTGGTTGCAGGGGACTTGAATTTGCACCAAGCAGTAGAATTAAAATTGGACCAATCAATAAGGCTTGAGTTTAGAGCAATTTGGACCAATCAGCAGGCTCAAATTTAGACCAACCAGCATACTTGAATATGGGCCAATCACAGGACTATACCTGTTATATAAACAGCCTTCTCCTCACATTTAAGAGTTGGTTTGGAAAGGATCACTCTTGTGCACTAATACCTGTGCTGCAGCCTCATTCTAATGGTCCTGTTTTGGGCTTGGAAGGCCCTGTAAATCTAGTCAGGTTCTTATCCTGAATAGTGTGGATGGGGAGGTCCTTTATAAGAAAAAACTATAAACACTTGAAGCTGTTGGCTCTAAAGAGCTCCAGAGACCAGCACCCAGTGAAGATGAATGATAGAGAGCAGAACCTGGCACAGGCTAGCAATGGCATTTGGCATGAACTGGGGTCAACCAATGGCATCAGGGTCAGCAGCAGAGGTGAACTTTGTCTATTCATAATTTTTATCTGAATTGAACAAAAGAACCCTCCACTCCTTGGTATAGTCATCCCCCACATTGGAGAGTAACACATCTGTCAATGCAACCAAACATGGCTCAAAAATATTTTTTAAATAGTATCTATACTGAACATGTACAGACATTTTCCTGTCATTACTCCTTAAACAATATAACAACTGTTTGCATAGCACTTACATTGCATTATCACAATAGTAAGTGAAATAAATCAGACACACAAGCTAAAATATCACATGATTTCTCATATGAGAAGCTCAAATTATAAATAAAGAGCAAGATAAAGTACAGATAATAGGAAGTAGGGAGATAGATCTTTCTCAAATGGGAAGTGATTTCGCCACCTGCTGCACAAGCGCAAGGACCCGAGTTCCATCCCAGGTACCAAAAAAAAAAAAAAGAAATGAAAGGAGGGGAGAGGGAGAGGGAGGGAAGAGGGAGAGGGAGGGGAGGAAAAGGGGATAAAAAAAGGAATCAAAATGTATATGTGTATATATGTATATTAAAATGTAAATGTGTATGTATATGTAACAACACCACACAAGGAATGTAAACATTATGTACAAAAAATAAATTTTATTTATCTGAATGAAGAAACTTTGAAAAAGAAAAAACATCAAGGGAGAATCTATGTACGTTGTATGCAAGCATGACACCGTTTTATTTAAAGGTCTGAAGCATTCACAGAATCTGATATCTGAGGGAGGGCCTGGACTCAGTTTCCCCCTTGACACTGAAGGATGACTGTATTCAGTAGGTTACATGAATAATTGTTCACTAAAGCTAGTAGTCTCCAAAACCTACCTACTTTTGCCATGCCTTATCTTATTTAATGCTCATCACAAACACCGTAAGATTGAAGGCATTATTATTCCATTTTACAGATGAGGATGACAAGGTACTTCTGGGTTAAGTCGCCTGGTTTTCCCCATAAAGGAAGCCTTGAGAACAGAACCTAGCACATGGTAAGCACTTGGTGCCTGTTAGCTGTTTTTGTTTATGTTTTTATTCTTGTACCACTGGCCATATCTTTAACAGGTGGTAGCACAGACTTCAGAACCAGAGTCTCTAGGATCAAACCACTATTTATATTAGCTGTGTGATCTTAGGGAAATCATTACTCAACCTCAGTTCTCATGCATATCTGTAAAATAGAGAAAATAATAATAAAAAAATCAGAAGACAGCACAAGCATTACGTATTATTATGTCTGAATATCTGTTTCTTATTTTTCCCTAAACACTTGCCTAAAACAAACTACATGCATGTAGAAGGTAAATGTTAATTAAATTAACATCATACAAGCATGGGTGGCCAGAATCCATGAGCAAGGTAAACAAGGTCTGGCAGATACCTTTCCTTGTAAAGACTCTGGAATTTAGCAGTGTTGGCCCCAGATTTCTACTTAACTAATCATTCAACACACATAGTTCAAGACCAGCTATGTGCCAACAGAGGAAAACCACAGAGTGTATTTCCCCTCTTGATTTGGAGGTGCTTATAGTCTTTCCAAGAAGACAGATAAAGCATTTCAATAATATGTGCTGTCCAACAATGCCCTACCATGCAGAGCCCAGAGAAAGAGAAGACAGCTGAATGTTGGCGAATGATGAAGGGATAAGGGAGGGGTCTGAAGGCATTCCAGGGAGGGGCAGACTGGGAGACAGGAATCCTGGGGGAGTCTGGTATGAGGTGAGAGAATGGGAGGCTCAATGTGGCTGGAAGTGACATTGTAGAAGGTGCCACAGGAGCAGGGCCTAGAGAGGTTCTAAAGAATCTGAATGATATTCAAAGGCAAGAGGAAGCTTTGGAAAGCTTCGACAGAGAGGAACAATAGAATTAGATCCGACTTTTTAAGAGAAAACCCTGCAAGTGTTGTGGAGGCTGGAGTCAACAGACAGGACTGAGGCAGGGAGAACAGGGTGGAGCCTCTTGCCCACAAAAGATCATGAGCACCTGAGCCAGGAGAGTGCCCTGGCGATGACAGGGAAAGGGGTTTAGGAAGAAAGATAATTAGAAGTGGAATCAACAGCGCTTGATAACAGTCCTCTGGGAGTGAGAGATTGGTGGTAAGGCTTTCACTTGTGCTTAACTTGAGGATATGGGTTTCTGAATTCCCTAGCTCATTGGTGAAAACAAATTTTATTTATGAATTTCTTTCATGAAGGGCTGAAGATAGCATGGAGAAGGAGCATGGGATCAAGAATGGCTGGAGTCGGTAGAAAACAATTACATGGAATAGGTGCGCACATCCATTAAAAAGATCAGCAATTGTCCTCAGCTATCTTGTGTTCAGACACAGAGTTAGTTCACCAAGCTAGTGTTCTCTAGAGAAAAGAACTAGTTGCTTACTTCAGCACCTTCTAACTGAAAAATGGGACCAAGAAAAGGCCAATGCAAGCCATGTCCTAGCACAATAAAGCTGTCTGAATGAACTAAAATTGTTGATTTGATAAGAAATATATCCCTCCCAGTTTTGTGTCATTGGTCTTCTTGGAACATTTAGAAACTTTAATCACATGTGGTTTTTGGTAAATTGTAAGAAAAACAAATTAGATTTGCTTAATTGATACATTTTAATCGACATTTGTTTTCCAAATGTGAACTCTCCGGAGAGTAAAAAACAAAACAAAAGTGAAATAGCAGACATCCAGGGTGCAAGCTTACTTTGAGTGCTCGGCCCTTATTCCCTGTCCTTGTCAGCAGGCACCCACTGTGGTAAACCAGAGTCCTTTGGGCTAACACGTCCAAACAGTTCAATACAAGAGGTGAGTGGAAAATGTTGTCCTACCTAGCTAATAGCAAGTGATCCTTCTCAGGGAAAGCCCCTCTAAAGAGCTCTGCAGGGTGTCTCTGTTGCACTGCGTTATTTTGTAATTGTCTGAGTCTGCCTTTTGCTTTGTTTTGTTTTGATTTGTTTTGGCTCTGGTCTGGGCCTGCTACTAAACTGTAATCTCTGTTAAGGCAAACATTACCTTACTCCTTTCTGTCTCCAACAATTCACACAGTCCCTGGCGTAATTTCAGAGCTCCAGAAATGTGAGAACCAGGACCCTGACAATCTGCTTTAGAATGAGACTTCCCTCTGAAGGAAGCAGAAGAAGAGCACATCATTTCCTACCATCAAAGCTCCACTTTGGGGCTCAGAAAAATAAGGACAAGGAGGACGACCCCTGGTCTGGGTCGACTGAATAAAGGAAGCTCTTCCCCCTTTGAAGGAGTGCTCCAGTCTGTTTTCAGTTGCTACAAGAGAATGCCTGGGATTGGGTGTTTTTATTTTGCTGCATAGTTCTGGAGGCTGGAGAATCCAAGAGCATAGTGCATCTGCTTGCTTAGGGTAAGGGGCTCCTCTTGCTTTGATTCTTGGCAGGAAGCAGAAGTGCAAGTGAGTGCCCATGGAGGAGAAAAACAGCCACACACTCACAATAGTTAACTCATTCCTGTATGAAAGGCATTAATCAATTTATGAGGGATCCAACCCTGTACCACAAAATTGCCCAATCCCCCTGCCATACTGTCATGTTGAGGAACTAAGATTCCAACATATTAATTTTGGGGGGACTCATTCAAGCCATAACAGGTACCATCCCTGCAGCAGAGGAGCCACAGACACCTACTAAGGCTTTAGAGTGCACAATGAATACCAGATGTGCTTTTTGCTGAACTGAAACCTCTGTTCAGCTAGAAAAACAAAATCTGACAGTGTGGGTGAGCACCTTAGTGAAAGGTGCAAGAGGAGAGAGCTGGAGTCTCAAATTGTCTCTTCTTCTTATCTATTTGGACCTTGCAAGACAAGACCTCTAAATGTGCATGTATTGGACAGATAAAATCAGTGAAGCCCAGAGGAAATTTTTAATTAGGGTAAGAATTTTAAAAAGCATTTGCACTGGATATTGTGCGCTCTCTCTCTCTCTCTCTCTCTCTCTCTCTCTCTCTCTCTCTCTCTAAGCTCAATGCACATAACGTGTGTTCCTTTCTGCTTGTAATGAAGAGCTCATTTTTCCTCAGCCTTAACAGACCTGTAAGTTATTGCCTTGGAGCTCCTGTCTTCAGATTACTCTGACCATTTTCCTTGTCGACTCTGCTTCCCTTGTGTCCTAGTAGGTGCACTGTATTCTCAAGTGCTCACCTACTCGCTTAAGCAGGAACCACCCTTTTAAAACATAATAAATGGTATGGCTGGGAGAATAACTCAGTGGGACCACACCCTGCACCTGCCTGGCATGGGCAAGGCCCTGGGTTCCATCTCCAGCACTGCAAAAACAAAGTAACAATAAGAACAAAGTAATCCACAGCAAAGTCTTAAAACAGTTATGTCACTCAGCAGAAACTGCTCACAAATTGATATCTAAGCTTTTAAAAAGATGTCTTGAGAAGGCTATCCTTTAAATCTTTAACTGTCAGCTATCTGTCCATGCTGGACAGGAAATACATTGCATGTAAGTTAATCACTAATGTTAATTTTCTACACTTCTCTTCCCCAGATAAAAGAACCCTGTCCTCATACCTCCTTGTCTTTACCTAATACCTTACCTAATACTCACCTTTGGGAGAACATGCTAGAAAGAGTGAAGGGACTTCATCTGTAAACGAGCTTGAATGGCTGAGGTCTTAGGTTCAGACTCCAATTGCTGCTTACACCCCCAGAACTTTTCAGTATTTCCAAATATAAGCAAACAAGAGCCACGGGAAAGCTGCCTCCCAGGGAATTCTAGAATCCCACTGAGCCAGGACCTCTAGAATGGATGAGTCCCTTTAAGTGAATCCTCAGCATGTATGTGTTCACAGTCTACCATCTGATTTGTTTTCTTCGGCTTTTTGGCTAACACTTTAATTGTGCATAACATTAATGAGATTCAGTATATTTCCACACATACATACGGCACCTATTGGTCATATCCAACCACTCATCTTGCACTCTCACACCTTTCCCTGTCCAGCAACCTCCCCAGTCTCTCTAACAACCACTATTCCACTTTAAAGTCAATGTTAGAACATGTTACACTTGTTACTTATTTTTCTATTTCTGGCTTATTTCACTTAACACGATGTCCTCTCATTCCATCTATTCTATCCATTTTAATTCAAATGACAGGACTTCATTCTTCTTTATGGTCGAACAATGCTTAACTGCATATATTTACTATATTTTCACATTCATTCATCTATTGATGGTCACCTAAGCTGATTCTGTTTCTTTGCAATTATGAAAAGTGCTGCAAGACACATGGCATGAAGGTATCTCTTTCAAATGTGTACCCAGGACTTCATTTCCTTTGGATATACACCCAGGAGTGGGGTAGTTTAAGTGGTGCTGGGAAAACTAGGTATCCACAGGCAGAAGATGAACATTTGACCCCTACCTCTCTCCTTGACATCCTAACAAACTAAAATTAAAAAAAATATGGAGATGGAAGGAGAGAAGGAAGAAATAGATGCAAAAAGAATTAGGACATGTAACGTAAATGCACCAACTCTCCATGAAGAATAGAAACATTATGTACTGCAAACATGTACTAATAAAAATTTTGGTTTTGGTACTGGGAAAAAAAATTTTAATAAAAAGTAATTTTAAAAAATTAACTCAAAATGCATCAAAGACCTTAATGTAAAACCTCAAACTCTAAAATTACTAGATCAAAACTTAGGAAAAATAATTCAAGACATTGGTGCATGCAATGACTTTCTGAATAGGACCCTGAAAACAGAGGAAACAAAAGCAAAAATTGGCAAGTGGAATTACATCAAACTAAAAGGCTGTACAGCAAAGGAAACAATTAACAGTGAAAAGAACACCTACAGAATTGGGGGAAATATTCTTCAGACACGGTGTTAATAATCAGATCATAAAAAGTACTCGAAACACAATAAAAATCTATTAATCTAAGAAAAAATAGACAAATAATCTGAACAATTTTCAAAAGAAAAAATAAAATTGGCCAATAAATATCTGAAAAATACTTCATATCATTAGCTATCAGGGAAATTCAAATCAAAAGCATAATGAGATTCCATCTCACACCTGCTAGAATGGCTATTACCAAACAAACAAAAATAATGAATTCTAGCAAGGATGTGGAGAAAAAGGAACAAATGTATACTATTGGTGGGAATAAAATTAGCCATTGTGAAAAACATTATGGAGGGGCCTCAAAAAGCTATTGGATCAGTGTTGAGCATAATCTTTTAGGTCCCTGTTGTTCTCTAGCATACCTGGCTCCTCAGAAGCCTGCACAGGCTCCTGTCTGAGGCTGACAGTGGTTAAGAAGAGGAGATCCAACTCCAAGACTCCCTTGATGTTATTCCTCCAATAAAATCCACTTTGTAAGATCAAACTCTAAGGTGGTTGGTTTACTTTTTTAGTCTCCAGGATAACCTCTGATTTATACAAGGATTTCAAGGCCACTGTGATGTTTGAGAGTTGCATTAATCTATGTCTGGGTTAAACTGACAGTTCTGAGATGTGTGTCTCTTTAGGGTGGAGGGTAGGCAGAACAACACCCCCAGTGTCCAGCATTCTACTCTTAATTAATATTCCATACATGGCTACACCTTTGATAGCAGTAGGCTCTAGTAGTTATGGTTGATAGCACATAATTAGTGGAAAATCAATTAGGATCAGAATTTTGGGGCTCTAGTTTCTTAATATATTTGAGCCTCTGCTTCCAGGAAAAATAAATATGTCACTTAGATTAGAGATCAGTGTAAATGTAACGGACTTCAGATACCCCCTACACTCAGGGCTTAGGGGAAACAAGAGTAGGCACTGCTGGAATTTCTTCGTGGAGTGATGGACATGAGCTTTCAAATTTTTCTAGGATGCAAACACCTCCAGCCTTCTCTGTAGAGTAAAGCTGTGACTTGTTCATGAGCTAAGGTGAACTCTATTTCCTGAAAAAACGTCTAGCTTTGCCTTCAGAGTCTTTCTTCTCCACAGCAGCCTAGTATCTAAGGCCTGTGGACTCTCCCTCAAAGGGCCGCACACAAAGCCATGTTTCCCACACTGGAACTGAGGTCTTCCTATTGTCATCCAGAGGCTGGGCAAGAAAGAATTCCATGAGTAGGGCCATGTCCAAATTATTCATTCCATTCTCTCTTCTTAGTACTTTGGCTTCTTCCTCTGGATATGGCCAGGCATCAGAAAAGTAAATGTAGACACTTTTCTTAGTAAATTCTAAACATTTATTAGGTTCCAAATGAAAACACAGAGTTACATTTGCATCAGAGACGTTCTCAGAGCCAGGGTAGGAAGCAGGATCTGCTCAGTTATGGGCCTGGGGACCTTCTACCCTCTATGTCCATTCTAAGGACCTTCTTGTTAAAAAAGGACTCATAGGGCCGGGGATTTAGCTCAGTGGTTCCGCCGCCTGCCTTGCAAGTGCAAGGACCCGAGCTCAATCCCTGGTACCAAAAAAAAAAAAAAAAATCTAAAAAAGGACTCATAGAGCTTCAGAAAGCCTTTTCTGCCCTGAGTTTATTCCTGTAACTGACTTTATCTCCCTTCTCACTGCATTGTCCACAAACATACACACACTTTTTTGAGATGGGAACTTCAGAATCAAATTTGAAACTCGTTTTATGGTTCCTATGGTCTGTCAGTTGCGTTATGTTATTTTTCAGACCTAACCTGCCCACCTATCCTGCTAGGTTTCCTACTCCTGATTTTTGTTTCTACTTTGGTTATAACTTGTATCAAATCCTTTCTGTGTATTACAATCTCATAACCAACATAGACAGAGTTTAAAATAGACAGCTTCAGTGACGATCATCCAAGTCGTAAGTGGGACAGACCCTTTTGTCTTCTTCCAATGACCCTTCCTCTTTACACCTCACATTTCAATAAACCTGTCCAAGAACTAGTACTTAAAACTGGAGTGTATGGAAGAAATATTTGTTGAATGAGTAAGAGAAGACAAGATTTTCAAAGACAGGAAATTGATTTTACCCTACAGTTTGGAGATTCCTTCCAAACATATCCATTATGTGAGCTCCCAGCTTCCTGATCCCTGCAAATGATTTGATTTTGTTTTCCCTTATGAGCTCCCTGTACTTTGAACACTTATGAGAGAGTAGGTCCCATCACACCTGTTTTACCCTCTTTGGAAGATGTCTGAACATACCAGATAGCAGGGACAAACTTTTGTTTTAAATAAAGGGACATATAGTGAATACTTTATATTTTGTATTCCACTGTTGCCAGTTCTCATTGTTTGTGGGTTCTGTATTTTCAAATTAGGCTGCTTACTAAAATTTACCTGTAATCTCAAAATTAATACTCAAGGTGCCTTTAGATACATGTAGGAGAGGGAGAGCAATGTGAATCATCTGACACCCATGTTTACAGCTGAAAGTGAACAGGGCAGCACTGGATCTTATTTCAACTCTCATACTATAAATAAGTATCCTTTACAGGGACTCTCTTTCTTTTGGATTTTTGCGCTTTTTGTTAGACTTTTGTTGTTCAAAACAGTCCCCACTGTAGTGCTAAAGCACCATCTGATGTTTCTAAGTATAAGAGGACCATGATGTACCTTGGGGATAAAATGATTATGTTACGGAAGTTTAATTCAGGAAAGAGTTCACAGTGCTGTTGGCCAGGAGTTCCATGTTAATGAATCAACAATACATGTTAAACAAGGTATCTTTAAACAACAACAAACATAAAATGTTTATGTATTGATCAGTTGACAAAAATATGACCAGAGTTTCACAGGATACTAATCTTGTGTTTTCCCTAGGAACAATGGTCTAGTACTTGCTAATTTAATATTTATGGTGACTTTATTAGACCTCAGCTGCTTTGAACAGCAAGAATCAATTGGAAGGCTGTGCCCACCCTTGCTTCCTCCGGGTCTTCTGCGTGAGCACGTGAATCGCTGCCTGCCTCCTAGAGATGGCTCTTCATGTCCCCAAGGCCTTGGGCTTTGCCCAGATGCTCAAGGAGGGAGCGAAACATTTTTCAGGATTAGAAGAGGCTGTGTATAGAAATATACAAACTTGCAAGGAACTAGCCCAAACCACTCGTACAGCATATGGACCAAATGGAATGAACAAAATGGTTATCAACTACCTGGAGAAGTTGTTTGTGACAAATGATGCAGCAACTGTTTTAAGAGAGCTAGAAGTACAGCATCCTACTGCAAAAATGATTGCAATGGCCTCTCATATGCAAGAGGAAGAGGTTGGAGATGGCCCAAACTTTGTTCTGGTCTTTGCTGGAGCTCTTCTGGAATTGGCTGAAGAACTTCTGAGGATTGGCCTGTCAGTTTCAGAGGTTATAGAAGGTTATGAAATAGCCTGCAGAAAAGCTCATGAAATTCTTCCTGATTTGGTATGTTGTTCTGCAAAAAACCTTCGAGATGTAGAGGAAGTGTCGTCTCTACTTCGTACCTCCTTAATGAGCAAACAATATAGTAATGAAGCATTTCTAGCCAAGCTTATTGCTCAGGCATGTGTATCTATTTTTCCTGACTCCAGCCATTTCAATGTTGGTAACATCAGAGTTTGTAAAATTCTGGGCTCTGGTATCTTTTCCTCTTCAGTATTGCACGGCATGGTTTTTAAGAAAGAAACTGAAGGCGATGTAACATCTGTCAAAGATGCAAAAATTGCAGGGTATTCATGTCCTTTTGATGGCATGATAACAGAAACTAAGGGAACAGTATTGATAAAGATAGCAGAAGAATTGATGAATTTTAGTAAAGGAGAAGAAAATCTCGTGGACACACATGTCAGAGCTATTGCTGATACTGGTGCAAATGTCGTAGTAATAGGTGGCAAAGTGGCCGACATGGCTCTTCATTATGTAAACAAATACAATATCATGCTGGTGAGGCTTAACTCAAAATGGGATCTCAGGAGACTATGTAAAACAGTTGGTGCTACAGCTCTTCCTAGATTGACTCCTCCTGTCCTTGAAGAAATGGGACACTGTGACAGCGTTTACCTCTCAGAAGTTGGAGACACACAGGTGGTGGTTTTTAAGCATGAAAAAGAAGATGGTGCCATTTCTACTATAGTACTTCGAGGCTCTACTGACAATCTGATGGATGATATCGAAAGGGCAGTAGATGATGGTGTTAACACTTTCAAAGTTCTCACAAGGGATAAACGTCTTGCACCTGGAGGTGGAGCAACAGAAATTGAATTGGCCAAACAGATCACATCGTATGGAGAGGTATAGATTTTGCTATTATAAATTGATTTTCTTTCTGCTGTTGAATAAAGTGCAATAATAAACACATTTCTTTTTAGACCTGTCCTGGACTTGAACAGTATGCTATTAAGAAGTTTGCTGAGGCTTTTGAAGCTATCCCACGGGCACTGGCAGAGAACTCTGGAGTTAAGGCCAATGAAGTAATCTCTAAACTTTATGTAGTACATCAAGAAGGAAACAAAAATGTTGGATTAGATATTGAGGCTGAAGTTCCTGCAGTAAAGGACATGTTGGAAGCTGGTGTTCTAGATACTTACCTGGGAAAATACTGGGCTATCAAATTGGCTACTAATGCTGCAGTCACTGTACTTAGAGTTGATCAGATCATCGTGGCAAAACCAGCTGGTGGACCCAAGCCTCCAAGTGGGAAGAAAGATTGGGATGATGACCAAAATGATTGACTGGTTTAATTCTTACTGTACAAATAGCATTTGTAGTAGTACTCTAGGAATTCCTAATGTTTTCTTACTCTCCTTAAATTAAGAGTGTTTCCTTGGCTGAATGATACAATAAACATTGTTACTGCTAAAAAAAAAAAAAAGAAGAAGAAGAAGAAGAAGAATCAATTGGATATGGGCTGGGTATACAGCTCAATGGCACGGTGCCTGCCTGGCAAGCGCCAGGTCCTGAGTTCAATCCCCAGTGCCAGAAAAAGAAAAAAGAAAAAATAATCAATTGTATACGAGCATGGCTGTGTTCTAATAAAACTTTATTTATGCAACCTGAAACAAATATCAGATAATGTCAGAAAAGAGTATTCTTCTTTTGTCCCTCCCACTCCCTTCAAGCATTTAAAAATATGGAAACCAATGTTAACTCACTAGCCGTATAAACCTAGTGATGGGCTGGATGAGGCTTATGGGCCATTTGCCAATTTATTGTGGCCATATAACCTCTTTTCAAAGAATCCCTACAGCTTGAACATCAGATTGTGGTTAATTAGAGAGACCCACAATATTGTTCTCCAGAAGTCTCTGTCATCCCAGGCACATACTCTGATGGCACCTGAGAATATTTGTGAAGTCTTATGCTATAGAATAATGATGGCAATACTGAAGTTGGAGTCCAGAGAGCTTAGCTCAAAAGCCAGTCTATTATTTCTTAGAATTTGCTTGAGGCGTTTTTTCTAAGCCTCATGTACAGTCATGTGCTGCTTAACAATGTGGCTATGTCTGAGATATGTATCACTAGGCAGTTTTTTTTCAATGTGGGAACATAATAGCACATACTTACACAAACTTAGTTACTGAGAGGGGCTCTTCCTGCAATCAAGAGATGCAGTAAACGGAAGATGTGCTAGGCTATTGCAATGTAAGAGAACATATTGTTTTACTCTTTTATAGTAAACTATTTTTTCTTCCTTTTGTGTGTGTGAGTGTGTGTGTGTTAGTAGAGATTGAAGCCAGGGCCTTCTCACTGAGCTACATCCCAAGCTCTTTTTTTATTGTTTTGTTTTGAGACAGGGACTCACCAGATCACTAAGCTGCCCAGCAGGGGCTTGAACTTGTGATCCTTCTACTTTAGCCTCCCAGAGTGCTGGGATTCCATGCATGGGTCACCACACACTTTTGGTTTGGTAAGTAAAAAGAGCACAATATAAAATATGAAAAAAGTATAGTAAGTACATAAATCAGTAACAGTTGTTTATTGTCATTATCAAGAATAACATACTGTGATAATTGTACATGTATACTTTAATACTCTTGGCAGGACACTAGGTTTGTTTACAACCAGCGTCACCACAAACACAAAGTAATTCATTATGCTGTGACGTCATATCTCCTAAGATCTCACTAAGCAATAGTGATTTTTCAGCTCCATTATAGCCTTATGAGACCATTGTTATTTATGTGGTGTTTATGTGACTGAAACATCAAGTCTGCACAAGACAGAGAAGGGAAATCTGCAAATCTGCCACAGCTAAGGTGCAGGCCAAATGCACAGCAACCAGAGCCCCAAGGTGAGTCTCCCCATACCCTCTCCACTCCCACCCTCTGGACCTCTACCTTTGGACTTTGTCCAAGCCTCACACAGATGCTCAAATCTAATTCTTTTTTATCTTTCTTGAAATATTCAGGGATCAGAGATATCTTCCAATTGAACTGAAAAAAAAAAAAAACGAGCAGAAATAAAATGAGTGGCCCCCACTTCAGTCAGTTCACAGCATACTCTCTAGAGCACAGGGGAGCTGCTCCCATTGCGCCCCACCCCTGTTTAGCTGATGTCAGTCAGATAATTTTCAGGCAGGGGACAGAAACCTGCTGGTGAGAAACTTCTCAAGTGTCACTGCTTACAAAAGAGGAAAGAAAATAGAAAACTCTGTTTATTATCCTGATCTAAAAGATAACATCGCTTTGCCCTTTCCTTATGTTTAAGGTTAGGTAAGGAGCATTCCTTGAAAGTTACCTATAAATAAAGTTCCTCAGATGTTTTTCCCCAACAAATTGTCTTTTCATTCAAAACGGATTACCTTCAGGAATAATGATGATTAACATTGTAGGAAACAACGAGATTTCTCATCTGTAAAATTGAAATAATGACTCTCATTCCAGCCTGCTTAAAGTGATTTGTTTGGGATGTTGGGATGTCGGGATCTTGGGATGTTGCAATTGTCATTACATCTCAGTAAGCACTGCTTTAAAAAAATGCCATTTTAGTGGATGCATAAATAATACATGACAAAAGTAAGTCAACACTTTGATCCCAAAGAACTCATGGCACTTCTCAGAGGCGGTCTCATTAATTTTTGAAGAGTAGAAACGCAACATCCAGGTGGCCACAGCAAATTCCTAAACTTCATAGGCAGCGGCGAATTCGCACGTCTTGCCTGGAGCCCTAAGAAGTAATTCTGCTCACGGATGGATCTCAGTCACCCCTCCTGCGCTTGCAGGGACAGGGGCGGAGACAAGGCGGGTTCCCCGGGGCTGAGCCCTGGGCGGGGGCGTCAGAGGCGGCCTGGCCAGCAGCGAGTGCGCAGTCACGTAGCCCTGAGCCAGCAGGAGGCCTGGGGTACCTGAGGACCACGGACTTTTGAAGGACTTCCTTTACAATAGGTTTATCTGAGTGTTAGTTGTAATTTACTAGAAAGGGATAGAAAACGGAAAAGTGGCACCTTCCTCCTTTTTCAAAGACAGGTGTTACTGAGTGACAGATAGCAGGCTTTTCCAGAGGATGAATTTTTCCGTTGCTGGGCAGATAAGGAACCAGGGCTGGGACGCTCCCCACCCCCACCCCCATCACCCCCCAGCTCCTCTTTCTCCCCTTCCCCCACCCAGTTCTGGGACTCTGGTCTTGCAGCTCCAGGTTTGTTATCTGGTGCCTTAGGACTTTAAACAATGTATTGAAAGCTCCGAGTAGGAAAAACTAACTTCCCCTCTGCCACTGTGTGTGTGTGTGTGTGTGTGTGTGTGTGTGTGTGTGAGAGCGCGCGAGTATGTGTGTTTCTTGAAACCCTGGGCTGCTGTGTTTGAAACACGGATGTGGGATGCCCTCCTGTATACCTACATCGAATGGCACGGCTGGATGGAAACCCCAGGCTTCTCAAGGGATAGTTTGAAAATCGCTGTACCCAGGTTACACCCAGGCTCCTTGGGCAGTATGCTCTCTGCATCCTTTACAGTCTGGCCACAACCATTCCCCACCTTCCCCTCCAGTTCATGGCCCATCCACGCTCACACGATGTGAAAGCCCAAGCCTTATTTATGTCTGCCTGGGTTACAGGGTGTTTCCCTTTCCCTGTTCCTGGACTGCCTGGGTACCCCGATTTCAGTTTTATAGACCAAAACCACGAGGTGAGGCTGGTATGAGGTGGGACAAAACTATAGTCAACTAATAAAATTACAAGTATGGTCACGTAGGTATTATTGATCCAATGGAAAATCACAAGGTGAGCATGAGGTGGGACAAAACTATGGTTCACCAATAAGATTATGAGTATAGTCGCTTAGGTAATATTGATTAAATGCGGATCAAATGGGGAAGCAAGTCACATACCAAGCGTACAGGAACCAAGCAAGGATTTTCCAGGAAAGAACGGGATAGGGAGGTTTTGGTGCCCACCCAAGGTGATTGATGTCTATTTACGTTATTTTAGGCTATCCATCACTGCTGTTCATCCCCAGGGGAAGTATATGGGCGTAGTCATTTCTCTTTATCTTGAAGCCTGACCTTCAACAAATGCACCTCCAGCCACAGTTGCAATATATTCTTATCTTCTGCATTGACTCTCTCCAGAGCTCAGCCATGTCTGACTGCCTATAATATTTTAACTGACTTGGGTGTCTGTATAAATTTACCCCATCAAATTAAGAGTTCCTTGAAAACAGGAGCTGGGTCTTATTCTTACACTGTTTTAGCTCATATTTAAAGGCCACTGGTTAGGGGGTTGGAAGGGACTTGAGTCAGGGAGTCCCACCCCCTCACACTGACGTCTAGAGATGGGGAAGACAGGAGATAAGTATGTAGCATGGTGGATTGTACAAGGTGTGATAAAAAAAAAAGGTGAATGTTTGAATATTTTTAAAAATTTATTACAGTAAGAAACATTATAAAAAGACACATTGCCATTAATCCCTCTCAAAATACTCCCCTTGCTTTTGAACACACTGATCCCAATATTTTTGTCATTTTCTACAGCAGTTCTGGAAGTCCTCTTTTATAAGTATCTTTAGTTGTGTTGTCATGGATGCCTGGATGTCCTGAATTGATTCAAAACATTTACTTCTTGTGGTCATTTTGACTTTCGGGAAGAGCCAGGAGTTGCACAGTACAGACCCAGTGAATGAGGTGGATGAGGACTGTTATGGCTGTGTCTAGATGTCCCCTAAAGACACCTGCAGTCTTACATGGAGCTTTTCAGAGGTGACTGAATCTAAAGTGTGTGATGCTGGGATTAAAGGTGCACAATTACTAAATCAGACCACTGATGGGTTCCACACTGCCCTAATCCCTATAGCCTGGATACAATATAAGGGACAGAAAGAGGCTTGTCTTGCTCTTGCTTGCTTTTTTTTTTTTTTTTTAATAAAAGAAAACAATTTATGTGAAGACAGGGAAGTACGAAGAGAGAGATGACAGACAGCTACTCTGGACCAGTAGAAAGAATTCCAAAGTGAATTGCTCCCCTTGCTTGCTTTTGCTACCTGCTGCATACAATGAACTGTTTCTCCTCTGCGATGTCCCTCTGCCATGTGCCACCCTGCCTTGGAGCCAGTCAACCATGGACTGAAACCTCTACAAACTGTGAGCTAAATAAACCTTTCCTTCTTCAACTTTGGGTGTTGGGTATTTAGTATCAACAGTGAGAAAAGTAACTAAGACAGTCACACACCATGGTTTTAATTTGACAGAAATTGTAGTAAATGTTTTGAATGGCTTCAGGGCATCAAGGCAGTCATGGTGTCACAATTAAAGCCACTCATGAAAGAGGACTCCAGAACTGCTTCATGAAGTGAAAAGAATGATAGGAAGTGTTAGAAATGAGGGCAATAAATGGCAATGCAATGTAATTACTGAAATAGATATTTTTTTCACTTTCCTTGTGTTTTTTTAAAATTAATTTTATTGATGCATTTTAGGTATACAATACAATGACATTCATCATTGGGAATTTGTATCTTTACATGACATATCTTGGTTCTTATTTTTCCCCCTTCCCCTGCCCTCTCTTCAACCCTTCCACCCCTCCCTATTTACAAAGACTTTGTTTCCATTTTTTCCTTTTCTCATATTTATTCCATTCCCGTCTTTCCTTTTCCCTAGGCTTCTCACTTCCCCTTCCCCCTTAGATCTTTTCTTCCTATTTCACATTATCAATTATACATTTTGATCCTTATTTATACTTTCAGTTTCTCACACCAAAGAAACTGTTTGGTATTTACACATTTGTGTCCTACTTGTTTCACTTAAGAGTATGGCCTCAATATGCATCCATTTAGCTATAAATGTCCCTAGTTTCTCATTCTTTATGGCTGAGTAGTATTCCATTTTATTAAAAAACCACATCTTCTTTATCCAGTCTCCAGTTGATAGGTAATTGGGTTGTTTCCAAGTTTTAGCTATTACAAACCATGATGCTATAAAAACATGGGAGAGAATATATCACTGTGGTATGATGCTTTTAATTCTTTGGGGAAGATACCCAGCAGAGGAATAGCTGGGTCAAATGGGACCTCTAATCCTAGTTCTTCAAGGTATCTGCATATTGATTTCCACAGTGGTTGCACCAGTCGGCACTCCCACCAACAATGGAGAAGGGTTTCTTTCTCTCTACACCCCTGCCAGCATTTGTTATTGGTTGATTTCTTGATAGCAGCCATTCTTTCTGGAGGTAGAATCTCAGTGTTGTTTTCATCTGCATCTCTCAAATGACCAGTGATGTTGAGTATTTTTTCACATGTTTATTTGCTGCTTTTACTTCTTTGTCTGAGAAATGTCTTTTCATTTCAGATGCCCATTTTTTAATTGGTCTTTATATTTGTGGGGTCTGATTTTTTTAGTTCTTTATAGATTCTAGATAATATACCTTTGTCTGAGGAACAGCAGGTGAAAATTTTTTTCCACATTGTAGTTTGTCTCTTAGCTCTGTTGGTGTTTTCTCTTGCAGTGCAGAAGCTTTTTTTTTTTTTGGTACCAGGGATTGAACTCGGGTCCTTGTGCTTGAGCAACAGGCGGCGAAACCACTGAGCTAAATCCCCAGCCCAGTGCAGAAGCTTTTTAATAAGAGGAGATCACAGTTGTTGATAGTTTGTGCTTGTTCCCATGGGACTGAGGTTTTGTTCATAAAGTCTTTTCCTATGCCAATGTCTTCAAGAGTTCTACCTAACCTATCTTCCAGCACAGCCCCACCAGCATTTGTTGTTGGTTGATTTGTTTTGTTTTGCTTTGTTTTTGGTCCTGCTATATAGTTCAGACTGGTCTTAAACTCACTGTGTGGCCTAGGCTGGCCTTGAATTCAGGGCAATCCTCTTGCCTCAGCCTCCCAGTGCTGGGAGTACAGGAGTATGCCACCACACCCGGCATTGGTTGATTTCTTGATAGCCACCATTCTTTCTGAAGTGAGATGGAATCTCAGCATTGTTTTAATTTGCAGCTCTCAGTGATACTGAACATTTTTTCATATATTTATTTGCTGTTTGTACTTCTTCATCTGAGAAGTGTCTATTTCAGATGCCCATTTTTGGATTGGATCTTTAAATTTGAGGGGTCTGATTTTTTTCAATTCTTTGTGTATTCTAGATATTAGTCCTCTGTGTGAGGAACAACTGGCTACAATTTTTTCCAACTCTGTGGGTTTTCTCTTCATTCTGATAGTGGTTTCTCTTGCTGTGCAAAAGCTTTTTAATAAGATAAGATCCCAGTTGTCGATTCTTTGTAGTATTTCCTGTACAATTGAGGTTTTGTTCATGAAGTCCTTGCCTATGCCTATGTCCTCAAGAGTTCTGCCTATTCTCTCTTCCAGTAGATTTAGTGTTTCTGTTTTAATATATATTTTTTTGGTACCGGGGATCGAACTCGGGTCGTTGAGCTTGCGCAGCAGGCAGCAAAACCACTGAGCTAAATCCCCGGCCCTCTGTTTTAATATTTAGATCTTTGATCTATTTTGATTTTACTTTAGTGCATGGTGAGAGATATGGGTCTAATTTTAGTGTTCAGCATGTAGAAAGCCAGGTTTTCCAGCACCACTTATTAAAGAGGCTATCTTTTTTTTCCAGGGGATCTGTTTGGCCCCTTTGTCAAAGATAAAGTGCCTGAGTGTGTTTGGGGTTGTTTCTGCACCTTCTACTCTGTTCCACTGATCCTTAGGTCTGTTTTTTTTTTTTTTTTTCTTTCCTGCCAGTACCATGTTGTTTTTGTAACAGTGGCTTTGTAGAATAACTTTAAATTAGGGATTGTGATGCCTCCTGCCTTGCCTTTGTTGCCCAGAATTTTTGCTATTTTATGTCTCTTCTGGTTCCTAATGAATTTTAGGAATGTTTTCTCTAGTTCTGTGAGTTATGCTAATGGTATTTCGATTGGGATTGCATTAAATCTGTATAACAATTTTGGGAATATGGCCATTTTCACTATGTTGTTTCTTCCTACCCAAGATCAAGGGATATCTTTCCATCTTCTGATATCCTCCTTGATATCCTTTTTAAGAGTACTGTAGTTTTCAATGCAAAAATCCTTTACTTCCTTTGTTAGATTGATTCCTAAGTATTTCTTTTGTTTTGATGCTATTGTGTGAGGTGTTATTTTTCTAATTTCTCTCTCAGTGAGTTTGTTATTTGTGTACAGGAAGGCTATTGAGTTTTGAGTGTTGATTTTGTATCTGGCTATGCTACTGAATTTGGTTATTAAATCTAGAAGTCTTTTGGTGAAGTTTTTGGGGTCTTCTATGTAGAGAATCATGTCATCTGCAAATAATGATAATTTAACTTTTTCTTTTCTTATGTTTATTCCTTTTATTTCTTTCTCTTGTCTAAGTGCTCTGGCTAATGTTTCCAGAACTATATTGAACAAAAGTGGTGATAGTGGGCATCCTTGTCTTTTTCCTTATTTTAGTGTGAAAGCTTCAAGTTTCTGATCATTTAGTATGATGTTGATTGTTGGTTTGTCATAGACGGTTTTTATCAGATTGAGATAAAGACCATCTATTCCAACTTTCTGTAAGGCTTTATTATGAATGGATGTTGGACTTTTTCTGCATCTATTGAGATGATCATGTGATTTTTGTCTTTGGGTCTGTTAACATGGTGTAACACATTTATTGACTTACGTATGTTGAACCATCCCTGCATCCCTGGGATGAATCCCACTTGGTCATGGTGTATAATGTTGATGATTTGCTGCATTCTGTGTGCCAGTATCTTATTGAGGATTTTTGCAACTATGTTCATTAGGGAGCTTGGCCTATAGTTTTCTCTTTGGTTGGGTCCTTCCCTGGTTTTGGAATCAGGGTAATACTTGTTTCCAGTAATGATTTTGGAAGTATTGCTTCCCTTTCTATTTCATTAAAGAGTTTGCAGAGAACTGGCATTAGATCTTCTCTAAATTTCTTGTAGAGTTCAGCAGTGAAGCCATCAGGGCCTGGGCTTTTCTTTGTTGGTAAATTTTTAATTATGCTTTCAATTTCACATCCTGGCTAAAGTAGCACAATTAGCAATAACAATAGCATCAAACACAGCCTAGCAAATGACAAACTGTGGTAACTGTTAATTTGATACATTTAACCATATGAGCAAGCACTACTATTATATAAAAAAAAATCCAACATAAACCAGGAACTTGTATGCAATGAGTTTCTTCTTAATAGATTGATTTTACCTTGTGAGGGGGAAATTTAAGAGAGACAGGGGACAAAACAGAGAGATTGAGGAGAAATGTAGTAGAAGAAAGGCTAGAGGGCAAAGGATGAACATCAAATCTTTGGGAAACTGGAGAAGAAGGCAGGAGAAAAAGAGTGAAGGAGAAAGAAAAAGAATATTGACATGAACCAGAAACACAAGAAGCACTGTAGACTCTCACGAAAATATCATAAAATCAAGAGAGATGAAGGAGAGAAAGAAGACAAATAGGACAGAACAAGAATAAAAGTATAAACCTAAACACCCCCCACAACCCAACCAGACAAAAAAGAAAACACATCAAGCAAACAAAGGAAAAGAAAAATAATAAAAATAATAAAATTCATCTGGTGTCCACAGTTCTGTATTAGTGTCTGAGACAGCCTGAAAATGCACTGTGCAAACCTGTCAAGTCTTCAGTCAGATCAACACTGAATACATGGCTGTTTCTGCCTTCAGAGGTGGGGGCTGGAACCATTCCCCAGGCAGCAACCTTCCAGGTGTCCCTTGGGCGGCTTGCACATGTCTTCCCACTGTGACTATCTACCCCAGCTGCTCTCCCAGCTGCTGTGGCACCCTCAGCTGGGGCCAGCCTGAGGCTGCTCCAGTTGGTGCTCACTTGGCCCCACCTGGACCTTGCACGGCCTCCTTTGTTCCAATTATTACTCTCACACTCTGGCTGTAGGGCGAGGGTGGGGGCACCCTTATCCTGCTGCTGGCTAAGGTCATTTGAACACCCATGCCTCTGGTCACAAAGCACGGGGTTGCCTCAAGTCCTTTATAACTCTGGGGCATTGTCAATGAAGTGACCCTGGATCTGTTCAGCTGTCAGAGTTCAAGCCTCAGGGCTCTTGAAACAAAAGAGCAACCCTGCCTGCCTGCTGCTGATCCACCTGATTTAGTGCTGTTCCAGTTGATTCACCAACTGATGACTCTGCCGGGCTGCTCAGGAGCCAGTGTCTCATGTTCTCACTGCTGCCTCCTAATGACAAAATTCTCCTGATCCAGGTCCAGCATTTTGTTTCCTCCCTAGGCTGTTGGTTTCCAGACTCTGGGCAATTTGTCTTGGAGAAGCTGTGCCACTGGTACTCACTGCTCTGACATTTTTTTCCAGCCCATTTGGTATTTTTAAGTGAAATAAAAGTATAAATTTTAATTTCATATTTGGTAAAATACATAGAGCATAAAAATCACCATCCTAATCATTTTTTCACTGTGTAGTTTAGTAATACTGAGTATAGTCAGACTGGTTGCACTACAAATAAGTGAAATCCTACAATATTTTCCTTTTTTTGTGACTGGCTTATATCACCTGGCCCAACTTTAAGGTTCCTCTATGTTGTATCACATGTCCTTCACTTTAAAGGCTGAATAATATTCCACTGTATGTACAGACTACATTTTGTTTATTGATTTATTATTTTGTCCATCACTCATTGATGGCCATGTAGGTTCTTTCTTCTTTTGTGTTATTGTGAATAATGCTTCTGTGAGCATGAGTGTACACATATTTCTTTAAGACCTACTTTCAGTTCCTTCGTTGTTTTTTTTTTTTGGTACCGGGGATTGAACTCGGGTACTTGCACTTTCGCAGTAGGTGGCGAAACCACTGAGGTAAATCCCCGGCCCAATCAGTTCCTTCGAATATATACCCAGAAGCAAAATCACTCAGTCGTATGTTAATTCTATTTTTAACTTTTTGAGGAACCACCACACTATTTTCTACAGTGGCAGCATTATTTAAATCCCCATCAACACTGCACAGGGGTTCCAATTTCTCCACATCCTCACACACACTGGTTCTTTTCCTTTTCTTTTTGTTTTAATAGTAGCATCCTAATGGATGTGAGCTGGTATCAGAGTGTGATTTTGATTTGTATTTCCCTAATGATTAGTGATGATGAACATCTTTTCAAGTGCTAATGGGCCATTAGTGCATCTTCTTTGGAGGAATATCTATTCAAATGCCTTCTCATTTTTAAGTTAGTTCTTTTCTTGTTATTGTTCAGCTATAGGAGTTCTTTATATACTCCGAACACTAACTTTTTAGTAGATACATGATTTACAGATATTTTATCCTATTAAATGGGCTGTCTTTTCTCTGTTGATTGTAGAGTATAAAGATTTTAAAAAGAAAAATTTATATACACATAACTTGCACTCAGGAAAAAACTGAAAAAACACTAAAAAGGTAACTGTAGTTGCTTTTAATTTTCTTTATTTTACATTTATTGTTAAAATTTTCTAGCATAAACATTACTCTCACAGAAAAATGTTAAATAACATTTTTATTCTTGTAAAGCACAGATCATAGATTTATCCTCTAACAGTCTAATCAAGACCTGAAATCAAGAGAGTATTCAAATTGTTAGTATCCTCCCATTGGGGTTCTGAGTCAAGGAGTGACAAGTCATATTACTTGTCCAAATTTCATTGTCCTCTTCATTTTTCCAGGGCTGACATTCTTTATTCTGAAGAACTTACATGCCATGTATTGAATTGACTGTCCTCATAAAGTCTTCCCCAATACCTTCCTTGCTATCATAAAGTACTTGCTCTATTTCTCTTGGAGGAGTCATCCCACCACGTGATGTCTGCTTCCTTGTCTATATTGGGATGTTCTCAAAGACAAGGTCTTATCACCTTTGCAACTACCCACAAGCACAGTGCTAAGCACAAGTATAGCACACTCACTGAATAACACTACAAAATCCAAAAGGAATCTTTTTGTTACTTCACTTCTCAAGAAGATCTGAGTCAAGATAATCAACTGACTGCTCCTGTTTGGAAAACGGTGTTCTGATTCTACTCTGTGATACTACATCAGCTTGTTTCTCCTAGGTCTCTGGAGATCCTCCTATTTAATCTCCTTTGTAAAGAACTCTTAGCTCTAATATCAATGTTCATTGGTGCATGGTCCTTTCTCTCCATTCTTTCTCCATTTGTCACTTCTTCTATTTCCATAGCTTTAAATCTCATCTACATATCAATTATTTCCAACTAGCTCATACCTCTTTCAAGTTCCAGATTTGTATACCCATCTGTCTTACATTGTATGTTTCCTGTTTGTTCTTAATCCTCTCTCTGTCTTTGTTGGCCCTCCTCTCTCTCCCATACATGGAACATTATGGATTACATCAGGAGACTCTGACTTCCACCTGGATTTGGCCCATAGATGTTTCCAACTGAAGATCTGAAGGCAGGAGGAGTGTGAAATGGATGAATTTATTACCCTACCTTTTTCTTTTCTTTTCTTTTCTTTTTGGTACTGAGAATTGAACTCAGGACCTGCCACTTTCCAGGCAGGCTCAGTGCCACTGAGCCACATCCCTGGCTCCTACCCTACCTTCTTCTTTATTCCTCATCCCCATCCCTCCTCATCCCCTTCCCTGTCCCCATCCCTTCTCCACCCCCATCCCCCTGTCCCCATTCCTGTCCCTTCCCCATCCCCATCCCCCATCCCTATCCTTTCCCCCAACCCTTCCCATTCCACAGTGCCTATATCTGTACCTGTTAGTGCCCATTTCCCTTGTTTTTTCAGACATAGGTATGGTAATGCCTCTCCCTTGCTATTGGCTTCAAGGGACTGTAACACCTGAGAGCTTTCCCTAAATGCTGCTCACACCTTTGTAAATAGTTCATTTTTTAATTCTCCTCACATTCCCCTGTTTTCCTGCCAGGACCTGACTCATGCATACCCTCTTGACATCTCAGTCATCACAAGCCCAAAGTCCAACACATAACTTTCACTTTTACTGCACGCTTCTTTCTCCCTAATTTCTGCTTTCTTTGTGAAAGATATCATCCCTAGTCCAAGTGCTCCCGGGAGTCTATGTGATTTCTTCATCTTTCTCATCCATATTCTTCATGTTATCTATCACCAAGTCTGAAAATTCACTTTCTCCAAGATAGATCCTTCTTATTCTTTAGATCTCAGCCTATATATTATTGTCTCAAGAAACCTTTCTCTATGCACACCAGTAAGGACTATGCCTTTGTTCTGTCTTAGCTTACCAGTTTGTTTACATCCTAGGAAATAAGAGCTCCTTCTAATGTCACTTAGGAAATTTTATTTAAAAGTTGTGTTCCCTTGGTAAATTCTAAATTATGAAAGATGATAAGTATAACCCTTTTTTTTTTTTTTGGTTAGAAATTTGGCTTCTTTATTGAGGTCAAGTGATTTGGCTTTAAAAACACAACAAACAGTTCCAATTAATTTGAGTTGCACAGATTAAATTTTTCTTCTAGCTCTCTGGTGTTCACAGAGTCAGCTTCCATGGTAGATGGCACACACAGCCTTGAGAGTTGCTCCCTCAGAAAATATTAATGTAAGCAAAGCAAAAAGGATTTGTTTTTTCAACATAAAAAATCACCTGAACTTAACTAATTGGTGTACGATTTTTTTAAAATTTCTATGACAAAAAGCACTATCCTGTTTGTTAGGTGCCTAATCATATTAAAAAAAGTTGAGAAACAAAACGAGATGACGGCCCTACAGCTCTTGCTGTAAAATATGGCCAGTCTGACGTGAATGTTTAGAAAGAATGACAGGAACTAAAAGGTTCTCCCTGAGTTGAAGGGAACTTTCCAGAAGGAGGTGGAGGGCCAAGAAATCCACCTGCCTGTTTGATGGCAGCTCGTGAAGAGGCAAGGCCAAGAATCTTCTGGATGTTCTGTTGAATTGACATGCTACAGAGGATATAGAGGAAGATGAAGGAACAGTCTATGGTGTCATCTCCCAGCAGGTTTTGATGAGACAGGCCTTGCATGTAGGAAAGAGAGGTGAAAGGGAGCTTTGCCACCACTCTACTGTCAGATATGGAATTGCGCATTCCCATGAGGTCAGTGAAACAAAAGCCAATTGCAAACATGGATTTCATCCGAACCATTGAAAGATCTCTGTTATTATTCTTCAGTTTCTCTTCTTGCCTCTCTATTTTCTTTTTTTGTTGCTGACCAGCTGACTCTGTTATTGTTTCCTTCTTCTTTTCCTTTTTTTTTGGCGGGGGGGTACCAGGGATCAAACTTGGGACCTTGCGCTTGCGAGGCAGGCGCTGGAACCACTGAGCTAAATCCCCAGCCCTTCTCTTCCAATTTTTTACTCTGCTTTTCCACTTCTGCCTTCAGCCTCTTGTACTTGTCTGTTCTGCAAACCAGGACCCAGGTAATGCCCTCCGCCAGGAGAGCCTTGCGCACGGAGATAAAACGATGAGAGTGTCTGGAAACATGATGCTCATCTCACACCTCCGTCCCCACACTCCCACCGGCCAGGGGGAAACTGCTCAAGAGGAAGGAAAAGATAAGTGTAAAGGACTTCCTCCTGGATCCTGCGACCACTGAGTAACACACCGACTTTGACAGACAGGAGATGACACTCGATGATAACTATGGCTCTTTAGGCCACCTAATTTGGAAGGCAAATTTCCCTGGGCTTGACTCAACATGACAGAATCCATCTTTAAAGGTTCCCCGGCTTCCAATAACACTATTGTGGGGATGAAGTCCTTGAGCCTTGGGGGACACTTAAGATCCAAACGGTAGCACATAATGAGTGCTACACATGAGTTGATAAAAATATAGCTTCACAATGATGATGACAATAATAATGATGATGATGATATGTTAGAAATGGGTTTTCATTTAGAACTTATTGGCATTCAGTAAATGTGGGCTGGTTAAAATATTTTAGAAAGATTCCTCAATATAAAAATTCAATCCAACAAACCTAATTTTAAAAGGCAAAAGATTTGACTAGACATTTCTCTAAGGAAAATATTCAAATAGACAATACACACAGGAAAAGATACTCAACATCACTAATCATGGAGTAAATGTAAACCAAAGCCACAATATATCACTTTCCACCTGTTAGGAAGGGATAGTATTGTGAGACCAAAAGTGACTCCATTTTGTGAATGTGGGACCAGAATGACTCCATTTTGTCCAAAATGGAGCAGTCTCCTTTATTCTTTCAAATTAATGATTAAATGTGCTTAATCTGGGACAAAAGACATGATCTGTAACTCAAGATTCCTAAGCTCATTACTCAGCCATCTGTTTGCCCTAGAAACAAGTGTCCCGGGCCCACTATCTATAGGACAATCTGTTAACGTGCTGACTATCCACACAAGGTGGTCATGACCATGAGTCAAGATGTCTGCTGACCATCAGTACATGACAGTAGACCACTAACCTTTGTCCCCATTTTTCTTGTAAAAACCTGTACATAATCCCCTTCAACCCCCAATGAGCCTAGCCAATCAAAATTCTACACTTCATACTTGCTAAATGTTAACAAATCATATGGCTGCTAATGACTGAAGCTTGCTGTAATCTCTATAAAAACCCTGCTAATTTGGAACTCGGGGCTCTCAATCTCGATCCGCTGTGTCGGTGACAGTTGAGAGTCCTTGCTTAAGCTTGAATAAACGACCCTCGTGTGCTTACATCGGAAACGGCCTCCTGGTGGTCTTTGGGACTTTGTAATCTGGGCACAACAGTATGTATACAAAACATTTTTTAAAAACAACCAAGGGTTGGTAAGGATGTGGAGAAATAAAAATGCCTTGTATTCTACAGGTGGCAAGGAAAATGGTGCAGCCATTGTGAAAAATAGTATGATGGTTCTTCAAAAAAAAAATTAAACATAGAACTATCATGTGATTCTGCAACTGAATTTCTGGTTATATGGCCAAAAGTGTTGAACGGAGAAACTCCAACACATGTTTACATACCCATATTCATAGTAGATTTATTCTCAATAAGCTATAAGTTGTTATCATAAATAACAAGGTGTTATAAACATACAGTGAGTGACATATTATTCAGGCTTGGGAATTGTTATGGCTTCTATTTAGATATCCCCCCAAAGCCTCATGTGCTCCTATGTGAAGTTTTTTAGAGCCGGCAGGATCTAGGGTGTGTGATACTGGGATTAAGGGTGTGTGGTACAAAATTAGTCCACTGATTGGAATTAGCATAGTTCTGGATGCCACCACTCAACTGAAACCTCTACAAACTGTGAGCTGAAAAAATTCTTTCCTTCTTCAACTTTGAGTGTCCGGTATTTTTTCTCAGCAACTAGAAAAGTAACCAAGACAGGAATTAATGAAATTCTGACATACGCTACAACATGGATGAACTTTGAAGCCATTATGCAAAGTGAAATGTGCAAGACATAAAGGTACAAATACTGTATGATTCCATGTACGTGGTAGTCAAATTCACAGAGACAGAAAATAGAATGGCAGTTGCCAGGGGCTAGTATAAAGGAAAAGCAGAAAAGTTATTGTTTAATAACTTTAGAATCTCTGTTTGGAAAAATGAAAAAGTTCTGGGATAGGTAGTATGATAACATCACAAAAATATGAATGTACTTAATGCCACTGAACTGTGAAGTTCCAATGTCAATTATGTGTTATGGGTATGTTACCAGACTATTTTTTTTAAAAAAATGTCTTTAAATCATCTGAGGATACCATGGCTCTCACATATTCTCAAGAATTAAGTTAAAGCCTTAGACTACCGGAATTTGAAGAATGAAATTTAATACCAATTTTGTTCAGCTGATTGAAACTGAAATTGAAAAAACATTAGATCAGAAATGGGTATAATCTGGGAGTATATGTAAAATTACATCAATTTGTTGAATCTTATTGCTAACTATGTGATGGTTAATTAACCATGTGATGGTCTAATCTTATGTGTTCGCTTGGCTAGATTGTGGTATCCAACTGTTTGGTGAAACATCTGCATGGTTCTTGCTGTGAAAATGTATTTTAGATTTAATTAACATTTAAATCAGTAAACTTGGAATAAAGCAGATTTACCCTCCATAATGTGAGAGACCTCATTCAGTCAGGTGAAGGTCATAATAGAAAAGTGATAGAGACCACCCTGAGTGAGGTGCAAATTGATAAATTGGCTTTTCGTATTAAAAGTCTGAGTCTGCCTGTTGGCTCACAATGGCTGCCTGAAGAGCCAGCAGTTGGTGTGTGGGAAAGGAACAATTCCCCACACCACTGGTTACCGTGGAGGTCTCAATGATCTGTGATGCTGTGACGTCTTAGATGCCAAGACAATAGTGCAGCTAAGGGCAGCATGACTCATTCATAAATCTCCTATAGAGGCAGAAATTAATCTATGGGAAAAAACAAATTTCCCATTAATCGATGAGCTATTCTTGCCAGAAAATTTCATTCCCTTGTTGCTAGGAACCTGCTCACATCAGTGCTCTCTGCTCCACTGTTCCCTGTACTGGCCCTTATGCCTTCAAGAAGCTGCATGTTCTATAAATAGTGGCAAGCTCCAGGAGACGGTGTCTTAGCCTTATAAGAACTTTGACCATCTTGGGCCCCCGATTTATGCATTAAGATCTTGTCTCGTCCTTTTCAATCCTGCCACTGTACCCTTGGTCGGGTGATTGGGACTCTGATCAGTCTCCAACAGAAAAGACCGAGGTCCCTGGAAGAGGAGGGATTCTGCCTCCATATTTCATTCAAATCCAGGACTGCAAGATCAACTCTTGCCATAAATTCCAGGCTTTGGGCTTGCCAGTTCCCACAATCCCATGGATAGATTCCTCAAAATAACCCTCTCTCATTGGTCCTGTTTCTTTGGAAAACCCTAACGATGCACTACAGAAAGGGCCTAATAGGGCATACAGGTGATTAAGACCTGGCTTTCAGATACTTTGATTAGTTTGGTAGCCTCTTACCACAGACCAGTTCTGTTCACAACCATAGAATTAATAACATTGCTAGGAATCAGTGGTTTTGCTGACACATTCAGCTTTTGGAGTGGCAATTAAAGTGCCAGAAGCCCAAAAGCAAATTCTTTGAATGTGCTATTATTTGCACTGTGACACACCATTCCTCTTAGATGGGATGTATCCTCTCCAAACCCAGGCAGTGCAATGCTGAAGCGATCCATCTGCTGACTCCACAGTGTGGACTGTTATTTGTTCATTAAGTCTACTTAGCTCTGTCCCCCACACTCATACTCTAATGTTCTGTGAATTAAGCTGAGGAAGTTTTCCTCTTTCTCACTAGCAACTGCTGGCCTGTGCTTGCTTTGGTAAACAATGTAAATGCATGCAGGGTGGTCTCAGGCAAGCTTTCTGCAAGCTTCCTTCCTTGGCTGTCCAGGGACAATGAGAAATGATAGAAATATGCAATTTCAGCTTTTTCTATCTAATACTATCAGTGCTTACTACTTTCCCTGGAGGTCCTTCTGGATGGTTACAAAACAGAATGAATTTGTGTCTAAAAAATGAACTGATATTACATAATAGAAATTACATGGTGACAATCAAGATTGTCAACTTGATTGGCTTAGGAGCCATCTAAGAGATTAGTGCAACACATTTCTAGGTATGTCTGGGTAGGTCATGGAAGTCTGACCTTGGGTATTATACAAGGCTCTGGCCCTTGCCTCTCTGGCATTGTTTCTTTGCTCTACTTCCCTGCTGCCATGAGCTAAGAATTTTTGCTCCACCACACTCTTCTGCTAAGATGTTTCTGTCTTGGAGCTCCTGACTCTAGACTGAAACCATGAACCAAATTAAACTTTCAATTGTGGGTGTCCAGTATCGTGTCCCAGCAATGGGCTAGCTGACTAACACATGTACATTGATTAGGATTTCAGCTCCTTGTACTTCTCTTCACGAGATTTATATTAGACAAAAATGGGAAAGTTGAAGGGAACTATTTGAACAATTAAGAATTCAAGCCACACACACATTTCTCATTGCTTTCATTTACTGTCGATTTTAAACAGAATTTTAGAAAAATCAGTCTTTCTGATTGTAGTCCACTTTTTTTCTCCCATCCCTACTGGTGGTTACTGGTTCAGCCAGGGTGATGGAACGAGAGATTTAATATGGTTCCTTAAGGGACTGGGGATTTAGCTCAGTGGTGCCACGCCTGCCTTGCAAGCATAAGGTCCTGATCCCCGGTACCAAAAAAAAAAGGTTCCTTAAGGAAAGAAAGAAACTCAAACTAAGGGTTAGAGCAGATAAAGTGAGACAGAAGGTACGCTCCATTTTAAGAAGCCAAAGAGTCAATCAGACATTTGCAGAAACCGAAGAGAGCTGACAGTCACCACTGCAGCTAGGACACAAAGCAAAAAATCTGGGTGAAGATGTAGTACACCTTGGTTTCTCCCGGCTTTGCGGGCTTTCTGAAGAAAGGTCGAAGGGAAACAGCATCTTTTCTTTGGCTTCCTCTGTGATTTCTTGCTAGTCCCCCTACCCTTAGCAGCTGACTCCAGAGTAACTCGGTCAAACAAACTTACTGGGCTAATTACTCCTGCGTTACAGTGCATGCTGCTGTTAGAAACAGGTTGGGCAGCTGTGAAAACCATGTGGCTCCCTTGTGATTCTGAGTTACCTTTTCCTTATTAAAATGTGTTGCTTCTCTGCTCTGCTCCTCAGCCCAAAATGAAGGCTTGTTATGATTTACAAGAATTTTTTAATGTGAAAAATGTCCCTGTGATAGAAATGCAGGACCAACTTATTAAATTTATATGGGCTCTATTTTTAGGAAATAAAATGTATCCAAGACACAGAAAACAGTAATGCTGAAAATGATATACACCAGACCAAAGGATTATGAAGCTGGAAAAGCTAAGGTGAAGCCCTTTGTCATTCTTCAGATCCTCATAGTAAGGGCCTGGACAGTTGTGAGCATAGATTTGCCTTAAACATTTTAGGAGCCAATCTAAAAGGAGACTGTGTAATAAGCTACATGATGAGAAAGGATGGCTACAGTGAGAAATACTGTTCCTCTTGAAATAGAGATGAAAGAGAAATCTACTTTCTCACCACCTTACCATCATCCCTCCACCTTCAGCTGTCCCTGGGGACAATACCAAGGAGCCAGTGTGATAGTCTTTCTAACTAGATTTTTAACAAGCCTGCACTGAAAATATCCATCATCTCCACAGGCCAGGCCTGTAGGGACTCAGTGAGCAACAGCCTTGCCTTCAAGGATTCAATGATTTAATAAGGAGGGGAGAGATTTTATGACTTAGTGCCTAGAGGAGATTGAGTGGATGGCTTTGGATGAGCATTTGTAGAGCAAGAAGACTTTGCATGGCTAGCCTATCCCCTATCTGTCCACAGGTGGTTTGCAGAGAGCCTCATGAGCACTCCAGAATGTACCAGCATGAAGGGGCTACAGGAAGAAATGACTTGTCAAAGAGGTCAAATGCACTCTTGTGGGGCTTACAGTAATTCATACTTAAGGAAAATGCATTTGGCATGTGAAACAAAGCTGCAGCTCTTGAGTGAAGAAGGGAGGAGAGCGCATCAGCGCAGAGGGAAGAGATCACACTTAAAGGTGAGGCTCAGGGCTGAACTTGAGAGAAGGGCCCACTTCCAGATCAAGGTCACACAGCCTCACAAGAAACAACAGAAACTTGCCCAGGAGGGGCTGTCCTGCAGCATGGGACATGTTCCTTCAGCATGAGGAACACAACTTCCCAGGAAAAAGGGGAGGAGGAAACAAGCCCGAGAGTAATTCTAGAGAAACTTTCTAAAGTGAGAGGCAACGTGCTTTTCCTAATAAGATGCCAAGCCATTTTTTGTAGTTAAGTGTGGTTTGTTGTTGTTATTGTTGTTTTGCTTATATGTGCCTGATTTTGCCTCAATAACATCGTTTAGGGGAATATTATGCTGTGTCATACCCCAAAGCAAAAGGAACAGGCAGCTTCTGAATGGCAGTGTGAGCTGGGCATTACTACCAGGATAATGAAAGCTTCAATTTACAATAACCTCAGTTCTACTCTTGCCTCTTGCTGGCATCAGCTTCAAGCAGAAGAAGTAGTAACTAGGAAAGTTAGTATTCCTACACGGGTCTTTGTTGGGACAGAATGACTTTTATTCTAGCAGCTATTGCATCTTTTCTTTCCAGTTTTTTGCTAGTGATGCTTAACCCTCCCCAAAAGAAGTGAGGTAGCTTCCTTTCAAATACATCAAATACTGTCTTTCCTCTTCATCCTCTACAGCTCTCCAGAGGTATTGCAATTTTACTCTCGCTGTATTTGCACAGGAATTGTCACCCTTTCCACTTCTACTCATGGAGTATATTATTTGTCTTGGGCCCACAAACAGGACATCTCTTATTTGGAAGACACCTCACTATTGGTTCATTCTATTCTTCTCAGTCATATAAACCTCTTTATACGGTTATGTCAGTACTTAAAATTGTTCGAAAGGATCTTTTACGTTAATTTATTTATGAGGTCACTGTCTGTTTTTCTCCCTCAAGAATATAAAGTCCATGAGAGCAAGGATCTTGCTTGCCATCTTGACTTGTAGATTTTCAGTTCTCAGAACAGAGTTTTGCATACAGTAGGTAAACAATAAATTTTTGTTGTTGTTCTTGTTGTTGTTGTTGTTAAGAACAGAGGATGTCTTAGTCACTTTTCTGTTCTTGGGACAAAACCAACACCTACAACTTAAAGGAGGAGAGATTTACTTTATCTTACAATTTCAGTCCATAGTTGGCTGGCTCCAAGGCAGAAACACGTGGTGAAAGGTATGGCAGAGGACAGCTGTTCATCTCATGGCAGTCTAGAAGGAGAGAGAGAAGGGAGCATCCAACAGCAAGAAAATACCCTTCCAGATCATGCGCCCAGTGACCCCCCTCCAACGAGGCCTCATCTCCTAACAGGATATTAGGAGAGCTAGACCTATACCTACTCTTTAGAGAATGAAAGACAGCTTAGATATTTTGCAGGCAGTTTCTCAAAAATGAATTTGGTGAGCTAGTCACTCTAAGGAAGCTATGCAACTACCGTGATCTAATCACCTTCCCAACACATGAGACTTTTAGTTCTAAACCATAACGCAGGGTATAGTAAATTTTCAATCAGAGAACTAGGGAAAATAAGACATTCTATTGAGTGGTATACAGTAAGGCAATTTACAAGTCCTAGAGCTCACTGGGGCAAGGGATGATTGGAAAGCTAAGGATAGAAGAGCATTAAGGGTTGGAACTGGCTTGGGACAGTGGGTCAAAGTGGTTCCTGAGACCCTTTCAAGAAGTCTATTTTCATAACAATACTAAGGTGTTAATTGCCTTTTTTACTGTGTTTATATTTCCACTGAAAAGGGGGTAAAATTGCTATTAGCTTAGCATGCATCAGGACAGTGGCACCTTGTCACCATACACTAAGAGCAAGACAATTGCCAGTTTCATTTAAGAATGTCCAAATCAGTAAAAGTTAATTTTATTAAATCTCAGGCTTCAAGTATGTGTCCACTTAATAGTTTGTGTGGACAAATGGCAATGTGCATAAAGCATTTCTGCTGAATACTGATGTTGGTTTTCTTCAAAAAAAGATCTTAACAACTGAATTTTGATTTAAATTAACCATTTTTTCACAGAATACTTTTTACTTTAGAGAATGAAAGACAACTTAGATATTTCATAGGCAGTTTCTCAAAACTGAAAAAGTGAGCTAGTCACCTTAAGTAAAACTAATGACAATATCTGTTGCTGAAGATAAAATCTGAACTCAAGAGAAAATTGGAATACAGAAAACTTACATCTGTCACAGTGAGTTTGGCAGATTCTAGAGACTTCTGATGAGACTGGTGGTACTATTAATAGGTGGGACTTTTTCATATTCTATGCTAAAATATGTGAAAATTTTGGAGATTTATATAACTTGGTGAACCAGTGTTTCCAAGTGTTAAAAAATCATGTATGAGTAAAATCCATTTAAAGTGCAAAATAGATTAACAAGTTTCCTGTAACAGAGTTTGAAAACAGCATTCATAAGGTTGAAGATTCTACAGTGTAACTAACTTTTAAGAAACTGGTACTTGTTAAGCTTGAGTATGCTACCAAACAATATGCACAATTATCTTAAAAAGCTATTTAAAATACTCCCATAAACAGAGGTTGACTTTTCTTCATAAGCCCCAACTAAAATAAAATATTGCAACAGACAGTAGAGGCAGAGTAGCTATGAGAATACAACTTTTTTTTATTAAATTAGATATTAAAGATGTCTGTACATTGTAAATAACATCACTCTTCTCACTGGTTTTGTTTTTCAATATAAGATATGTTATTTATATTAACATGTAATACATTATTGTTACTTTTAAATTAATAAATGAGGTTTTCTCAGTATAAATTTTTTAAATTATAATTTCTGTAGTTTCCTTTTACATGCAGTTTTGTTTTTTTGTAGATAAGCCATGGTCTAAGCATACTAAGTAGGGAATTCCTGGAGAAAATTCAGGGAAAGGTATTTCATAACATTTTGCAAAGAAAAAACTCTATACCAGGGAGTCATAATTTAAGAAAACACAAAACTTAGTCACCTCAAATGCTGGAATAACTGAAGACTAAATTGGGCTTGAAGAAAAAATAATTTGTCAAAGTTGGCATTCATTGGTAAGCAACTTGGCAGGGCATTTGTTTAAATGTTTACCTCACATAGAATCAAACTGACAAGGAATTATCTTGAAAGCATTCTTATAAACCTATGATTTTGAAGTTTGACTAGTGAAAACAAAGAGTGCTTTTACATACTTCATTTTTTTGCATTTTTTTGTACTCTTAATTATGATAATTTATCATGGATACTGTAATTTGGGGGTTGTCCTCTTGAAATACCAGAAATGGGAAATAATTTTGGGCCTTTAATTCAGTTCATGTGATCTAATTAAACTTTATCATAGGTATGAAATGTGATAGAAAAATAGTGTGCACTTAAATCTCATTATAGTAAAACATGTTGCCATTACCCCCTCCCACAAGCACTGCCTCTTGCTTCAAACACACTTATTCCATCATTCTTGATACTTTCTGAAGCAGTTTAGAAGTCTTCTTTCATGAGTGTGCTTAGTTGCACTATTGTGGCTGCCTTAAAGTCCTGAATTTGACTTTGGGGAAGAGCCAGAACTCACCAAATCTGGTGAACACATTAATATGTAACACATTGATATTTAATGAGGATATATTAATATTTTATGAGCTTTCCTTTCCATTGGATGGCACTCAGCAGGCACATTGATTGTATTTTTTATTGCATCTCATAGTGCTACTAGAAGAGGACTTCCAGAACTGCTTCAGAAAGTGGCAAGAAGGATGGGAAAAGTGTATTTAAAGTGAGGTACAGTTTTGAGAAAGGTTAATGGCAATATGTTTTATATTGTATCATCCCTTGAATAGGAAAAATAATACAGGGTATATAGAGTTCTGTACATCTGTGGTTTTGATATGGGAATGATATCAGACCTCCAAATATATAAAGGAAGTAGTATAACTCCCAACCTGTTAGATGTCAGATATGTTGAGTTTGTGTTCCCCCAAATTGGAGAATGAATTCTAAGGAACAACGAGGTTAAGAGTAGGAAATATTTATTGAGAGATTTTAGCACCTGAGAGGCAGGAAGAGTCCTGAATGGGTGGCTGGGGACCCCACTGCAGAGGGGAAGTTTTATAAAGCACAATCACATGGGTACAACCTGGGTTAAAGCTATGATCAACTAATAAGGTTTAAAGTATAGTTGCTTAGGTACTAGTGATCCAGTGGGGGAACCAGTCATGTGGCAAGTGTATGTGGAAAGAACAAAGAACTTCTCAGGAAGGAATAGGTCCGAGGTTCTTGGTCATGTACTGACATGACTGATGTCTGTGAAGACTTCATTAGACCAAGTCTTACCGCTTATCTCATCCCTTGGAGAGGTATGTAGGCCTAGTCATTCCATCTTTATCTTGAGGCCTGGCCTCCAACTGATCAGCCTCTGGTCACAGTTGTAATGTGTTTTGTTTTGTTTTGTTTTGTTTTTGGTACCAGGGATTAAACTCTGGTCCTTGTGCTTGCAGGGCAGGCTGTGGAACCCCTGAGGTAAATCCCCACCCCTGAAATGTGTTTTTATCTTTTGGATTGACTCTTTTGAGGGCCCAGCCCTATCTGACTGCCTGTAATATTTCTACCTTATTTAACTGTCTATAATAGTTTAAGCTATCCACTGTGGGTGTTGAAAAGTATCCCCATGGATAAAGAGGGGATTATTGTATTGATAATCCATATAATAAAAGAGCTATTTGGAATCTTCAACTTTTAAGAGTGTAGTGGGTTCTAAGATCAAAATATGTGAAGATCCCTGGTCTACATTAGGCCTAAGAGAACTCTGAAGTGGCCCACAGCAAGTGAATCATTTTCTTCTCTTTACTTGAGGCCAGTACCATATTAATGAGGTGAAATAGAAAATTGAATTGAATCACATCTTCTGGTGCATCCCTGTACCATTGCTCACTGACACCGTTTCTGAGGAGAAACCACTCCGTGAGGCAATAGCTGACTCATCCTATTTTGATAGACGAAAACTAAAGGCTCAAAACAGTTACCTGTCCCAAAATCACAGAGCTAACCAGTGGATGGCTGTACCACAGATCTGCTCAGCACTTCCCATCAGACCAAAATGCATCTGACAATTATAAAAAAATTGTTCAGGTATCAAATAATTTCACTTAAAATATCATCACAATTGACGTTAAGTATGGCTTTGATATCGGTTGGCATTATCCCAGTAACTTCCTTGCTATGCTGCTTCCCTAGGCTGGGAAAGAGAATGGAATCACAAAAGACTTACCAAGTTTCCGACAGAGCTCTGTAGACTAGAAGGACTTCTTTTAAAACTCCTTGGAACCAGTCCTCTTCCTAAGGAAAAGGTGGTTGGTTTCTTTCTTCTCCCGCTTCTGTTTTTGTTCCAACATTCTTTG
The DNA here is from genome assembly GCF_000247695.1 of Heterocephalus glaber. Next base: position 3,943,314 of record NW_004624839.1, read on the forward strand.
TGACTATGGAACTGATTAGTAAATAGGGTCAAACAGCTTGAGTTGGGCTTCCTGTGTGAACGCGAACAGGACTCATTTCCAGCCTTGCGTTTGATATGTTATCTGTGGCGGCTGTGCCTGTCTTGGAGGTTTCAGATGGCTTCCCTCAATTTCCTGTATTGTTACAATGGTGGTGGCGTGTGCACATGTCGAGGAGCCGGCAGAGAAGAGTGGGGATATTGGGTGGGGGGATGTTTCTATGTGGATTTATTTGGGTTTTGTGAAATGTTTTCAATCAGACATTGTAAGGGTTGCGTGCACCAGTTAGCAAATATGAGGGTCCTTCGCTTGTCTGCCACTAATTATCTCTGTGGGTTTGGCAGATTATTTAGTCTTCAGGCCCAATTCAGCTTCCATAGATGTCTCCTTCCAGCTCTGAAACTTTATAACTCTGGCTTCTACTCAAAGCTCCACTTTCCAATTCCTCACACTTTACTGTTCTGAAATATTTGTTTTTCTTCCTTCTGATTTTACTTTCCATGCTTTCTTTGTCTACTTCCACTGGGCTTGATGATTCTTCCATTAATTCCATTCTCTTACACTTAAATCCTAGAAATGCTCCTCCTCCACCAGCTCTTATTATTCTGCGCCCATTGTCTCAAAAGTGTTCACTTCCTGTTATGTTTACGGCGTGTCTGGAATTTGGAAATTGAAGTTTTTCAGAATCCACCCTAAATCTTAAGGTGACCCAGAGATAATGGGCTAGCAGCCACTTCTCTAGCGCTACTCTATTCTTATTAAGTTCAGTCACTTTTAAACATGCAGGCGAATGGCTATTTGACTCATCTGCTTTTACATCCAAGTATGAAAATTTAAAATGGAACCAGGTTGCGAAACTTCTCGTTTTTACAAAACTCTCGGGCTGAGGATTTCTTCAACTAATCCACAAGTGGATATAGCGCCATCTAGTGATACAATTGGCTTTGCTGCCCGATTCGGAGGGGGCTGGTTTAAGGAAACTTGACAGCGAAACACAGGCAAACTGGATTTAAACAAAATGCTAGGAACATTTATGGCAAACCACTAAGTACCCCGAAAGCCTGAATTTATTATTAAACATACAAATGTGTGCGAGTTACAGAATCTGGTAAAATGCAAAATGAAGATTTATGGATGCATGTACTTTAGATATGAATCATGTTTGGTTTTTAACTTTTTAGTGAGATTTTTGTGTTTTTAATGTAAGATCCAAATGTTGTCTGTTGGTAATTTATGCTCCTGTGGAAAAACATGGGCAAGTTACTTAGTTTTTATCAGCCTTGGTTTCTCTTTTCTCAAGTGTAAAAGATAATTTCTAAAAACGCTTCTAATTTGTCTTTTTTTTTTCTTTATAGGGATCAAACTCAAGTCCTCATGCTGAGCTACATTTTCAGACCTTTTTTAAATTTCTTGAGTCTTGTAAACTGCCCAGGCTGGCACTGAACTTGTGATTCTCCTGCCTCAGCCTCCCTAGTAGCTGGATTTAAAGGTGTGTGCCACCATGCTGAGCTTCTTCCAACTCTAAAATAGCTCAACCAGAGCCCGTTGCACACAGGAAGGTCTGTGCATGCCCTACCGAGGTTCTGAGTCATGGGGAAGACAAATCACCCCGCTGCAGACAGGCAGCCACCTGGTTCCACACTACAAAGACGTAGAGGACACCAGACCACCAGACCAAGGTACTGAGTCCCACTGTTCCCGGCCCAGAAGTAGGGGCTTCTGAGCCGTTGTCTCACTGCTCCTGGTCCAGAGGAAGGGTCTTCCCAGTCACCATCCCTCCCGCTGCTCCCAGCCCAGAGGAAAGGGCTTTTGGGCCACCTTCTGTCCCTCTGCTCCTGGCCCAGAGGAAGGGGCTTCCAGGCCACCATCCCTGACACTGCTCCCGGCCCAGAGGTAGGGGCTTCCCAGCCACCATCCCACTGCTCCTGGTCCAGAGGAAGGGGCTCCCGGGCCACCATCCCTCCTGCTGCTCCCAGCCCACAGGAAAGGGCTTTTGGGTCACCATATCTACCGCTGCTCCCTGCCCTTATCCCACCTCACCCAGCTCAGAGGAGGTAATCTGTGCAGGCGCTAACAGCCCCCCGCCCCAGTCAAAATGAGGAAACATGTAAATAAGTCTCAAAACCAGTCTTCCAGATC
>NW_004624839.1:3950555-3973597 GCF_000247695.1 Heterocephalus glaber
GTAAAGGTACAATTCCCAATGAGAAATGTAATTGTGTTGTATACCTACAATGTACCAATAAAAGAATTTAATACAAAAAAATAAAAAATAAAATAAAATAAAATAGCTCAACCAATCCCAGCCACTACAGGTCTATCATTTATTCTGGCAATTGCACATATGTTAGAGCCATCCCACCAGAGTTTAATACTAACTAACAAGTTCGGAAATTATACCAATTGTTGTCATTTATTGGTTACTTCTATGTCTTTAGTATTGTTTTAAGTAGTTAACTCATGTTTCATTTTTTATTTAATATTTTAAAAATTCTGGATTACAAAACTTTGTAAGATATACATCATTGTGTTCACTTTACAGATAAGAAATCTAGTGCTTGCTCTTTATGTTTTTGAACTGGTAAAAAGAAGAAAAAGAGAGAGAGAAAAGAGGAAACAAATGAGATAGACTAATGTCATAAAATTCACCAGAACACCATTACAGTGTAGAGCACTGCACCTTCTGTCACAACACAAAATGGAAAATACTGAAGCTGCATTAGAGGAACTACCTGTCACTACCTTCCACGCTGAGAAGGCTGCTGCCATCAGGCAATTGTCAGAGAAATAGTTGTTAAAAATACCTTTTCTAGGGAGCCGGGGGAAGCAAACAGTTCTTGCACTCTAAAGTGATGCCCTGTCCTGCCCTGATTTTTTTCCCCACCATGCCTTCTTCTCAGGTGCAGAAGGAGGAGTGTTGGAGTGTGGCCCTCCAGGGTAACCCAGTGTCCCGGGTACTGGAGCAAGGATGGCGGGTGGCAGAGGACCATTGGTATAGCTGCAGGCACCCCAGGAGCTCCCAGGCTGTCTGGTTGATGGTTGCTTTGGGTTTTCCCATGGGCAGCATTTTCCAAAGTGCGCCCTGTAAGATGTTAATCTCAAAACAAGGCTTTCCAGTTGGACAGCGTGAGATGCAGGACTGAGTAAAGTTGAATGGATTTCCTTGCTGGAACACAGGACTTCTAGAAAACTTTTGCTTGCCAATGTGTACTTTTCATTTAATTTATGTATTAACCTTAAAGAACCCCAGTAATTGGCCAGAAGCCAGAAAATCTAACCTTTCTTTCATCAGCTTAACCATTTTTATCAGATTCTTGTGTGTGCAAATTTGCAAAACCATACCTGCAGCCTTGCCTTGCTTATGTGGTGCAAATTAACTGATGAACGCTGAAAAAAAATATTCTCTAGCTGTCAAGCTCCAACTAGTTTCAGTCCACACTGCCAGGGATGAACACAGAAGCTGCTGCCCCCTCGTGGGCCCTGTGTTCTCTGGGCAGTTCACTCCTCTCTGCAGCCCACGCCTGCTTCCTTGGGTATTGGGGGTTGCAAGATAATGGTCAACCCTACGCTGCCCTAATATCTACATAGACTTTCCTATAGTATAGAAACTACTCATGAAATTGAAAGGCATAAATTGTATGTTTAAGGAGTCTGTTAAGAATTCCTAGGCTGCTAAGTACTTTTATGGGAAATCTTAGCTCTTGACTCATTGAGTCTTGCTGTTTTAGTAGCAACATCTTCAGTGTGTGCTGGGCATTACACTAACTTGATTAATCTTCCTAGCTACCCTGTAAAGGGAGGTGCATGTAGCAATGTAGCAGTATACATAAGAAATTGAGCCACAGTGATTATGCAACTTTCATTCCTACATCACAACTTCCAGACTCTCTTAGCACCTCCCACTGGACTTTGGTCCTCTCCATGAGATCCTAGTGTCAGATTGTCAGCTGACCCTGACACTACCCTGCTCACCTAGGATGCTTCCCCTTATTCCTCAGTGCTCCCTCTTGGGTCATTACTCTGAGCATGAGAAACTGGAATATGTTCTCTAAGAAGTTTTTTAGCTATAAAGGAAAGGAAGCAAAAAGGAAAATATCATGTACACTCTGACTTCATTTATGGGAAATGCATAGAAAAGAAAGGTGCACAGAAAGATACTAATGAGTTGTAGAAGCAGATCCTCCAGCCCAATCAGGGTTTCAGATGTCAACAGTCGAAATGACATCTTGGCTGCATCCTCATGAGAAACACTGAATCAAACCCACTCAGCAAAGTCACAGTACTCCTACCCATAGAAACTGAGATAATAAATGGTTTTTGCTTTAGGACACTAAGTTTTGAAAGGTTACTGGTTGCACAGTATAGAGAACTGGTGGGCATTTCTGAGAACTTGTCTGTAGCTCACAGGGCTTCAGACAGAGAGGTCCTGTACGCGCAGAACTGCACCGGAAGACTCATCTGTGCAGGACCTGATTAGATGCTGACATCCAGAACCTGAGGCTGATGCTGCTCAGAGTTGAGACTCTGAGGACGTTGTTGGGATGGACAAGAGAAGTTCATATATAGGAGGAATGGAAATAATTTGTGGCAGATGGTGAACTGTGATGGTTTAAAGTATGTCTACGGATCGTTTAACCTTCCTTTTAAAAGATGCAGTCTAATTCCCTTCCAGTTGACTGTGGGCTAGACTTTGTGATTCACTTGTAATGAACAGAAAAAAGTAGAAGTGGCAGTGTGTGACTTCAGAAACTAGGTCCAGTAGTTATTGTGTCTTCCCTCTTGCCTTTCTTCTTGGATGATCTACTCTGGGGAAAGTTGTGAGTCATCTTAAAGAGAGGCCCACATGGTAAGGAGTGGAGGCCTGGAGCCTTTCGGGACATGGGCCTTCCAGGCCTATGCACACCTTCAGTTGATTGGGGCCCCAGCCAACTTCTTGAGTGCACCCTCTTGAGAGGCCCTGAGCCAGAACTGCTGGCTAAGGCACCTTCAGGTTCCTCTGCCTCTGAAGCAGAAAATAAGTATTTGTGATTGTAAGCCACTTAGTGTGGGGGTATTTGTCATGTAGCAGTAGATAATAGATCATTGCCATAAAATTATATTTTCATATTTGTGTTGAAAGAAAATTTGGAATAAATCCAAGCAAATCTTTTCATGTTAATGTCATTAAAAATTTTGAATGATTTGCCTTTATTCTTGCTCTTATTCTTCTAACACAAGCTCCCCCCAAATTCCTTTTATCTTTACCTAATTTTTATTGTAGAAATGTCCTTCCTCTTGTTTTTCAATTGCTAGATTGATTGTAGAGAACTCTTTAATGAACATTACATTCAAAGATTTTATTAAGTGTATATTTTCTGAATAGCTGCTCTATAGCTTACAGTCTTTTGAGCATTCCAGGGATATAAAGATGAATGAGGTAAAGTTCTTGTCCTTATAGAGTTTAATCTATTTATGGAATATGAAATAATTTGAAAAGACTAATATCCTATATTTTAAAATACCAAAAATTTTATGTCCATATACTGTATTTTTCTTTTGCTCCTGTCTTTTCAACTTAATCCTTTCAACTAGATTCTTACTTTTTTAGATCATTTTCTTTATTAGTACATGTGTGTAGTATATAATGTTAACAATCCTTGTGAGGAGTTGGTATATGTACATAATACCTCAAAATTCCTTTTTTCATCCCTTTTCCTCCTCTCCCTCCCTCCTCCACCCATCCTTTGATCCCTTTCCTAGTTGGGGGGTATATATTTGCAGTACATAATCTTTAAATTCCCTGTGTGGAGTTAGTATAAGTACCTAACACATCTTAATTCCTTTTTACATCTTGTTTCCTTCTCTTTCCTACATCTCTTGATTCCCTTCCACTTTAAGAAAGATCTATCTCCCTACTTCTTATTTTCTATCTTTTCTTTGTTCTTTATTTATACTGTGGGTTTCTCATATAAGACTAACCATGCTTAAGGTTAATTGAAATAAATCAGACACACAAGCTTAAATAACAACTAGATTCATTTGTAAATTTTAAGTACATTTCGTTAATGGGTAATATACATACACAAAACCTCACACATTAGAGTGATATGGTTTAGATCTGAAATGTGCCCCAAAGGTTTTGTGTTCGGGAGTGGGCTTTTGGAAAGTTATTAGATCATGAAGGCACCTTATGTATCCATGGATTAATCCACTGATGAGTTCAGAGCTGACTGTGCTCTTCAGAGGAGGAGCTGGTGGGAAAAAGAGGGTCACAGGGATCTTGACTGGAAGGTGTCTTCTTGACCAAAGCTCAACTCCTCTTCTTCTGCTTCCTGCCTGGCACAAGGCAAATAGCTTTGCCTGCCATGTCCACCCACAATCCCACATCTACCTCCCCCTGAAAACTGTAAGCCAAATTAAATCTGCATCTAAACATGACATTTAGCTTATACACATGGCTGACTTGGCTTTATGCAATATCGCACTAATTTTCTGTGGCATTGTGTCATCACTAAAAATTTTTCAATTTTGAATCATTTCTGATTTGGGGATTGAAAGATTGCTGTCTGATACTTGGCTTGTACTTTCAACAAATGGAGCCATTTGTTTCCTTTGGCTCCCTCCTGGTCCAAGCTCAGTGTATTCTCTAGTTTTTCACTTGAAGCCTAAGGACTTTTCTCTGTAGGCTGGAGAGCTCCGAGGAGGAGTCCCCCTTAGTGTCCAGGCAGGGAGTCCCTTCAGAACCTGAAAACCAAGGCAGCCCAGTCCTGGTTTTCTAATTCTCTTGTATAAGTGAAAGTCAAAGTGAATTACCTCACTCCTCCATGAGACTCTCCAAACCTGAGAAAGAGGCAAGCAGAACCCATCAGGAGGAGACGATTAAGGTCTGCAAAAATACTGAGCCACCCCCAGCCCAGCTGGCCTCAGGTTAGGTGTGGGTGAACACTGGACCCAACAACCAGCGCTCACCCATCAAATGCTTAGTGAGGGATTACTGTACGGCAAGCTGTTCTGGGTGTGGGAGATGGAGTAGTGAACAAGTTTCTGTCCTCATGAAGCCCCCTGTCTTGAGGAAAAGCAGACAGTAACAAATACAAGATAAAATATATAGTAATTAGAGATGATACAGACAAAAATGAAGCATATTGAGGAGTAGGGAGTTGTAGGGCATGACGTGTGTGTGTGTGTGTGTGTGTGTGTGTGTGTGTGTGTTGAGGAGGATGCAATGTGAAATTTTTTAATTTTATTATTATTATTACTTTTTTTTTTTGGTACCGGGGATTGAACTCAGGACCTTGTGCTTGCAAGGCAAGCGGTGGAACCATTGAGCTAAATCCCCGACTGCAATGTGCAATTTTAGTAGAGTTTATTGAGGGAGACTGCTTTGAGAACAAAATATTATGAGCCCAAACTGGTATGATCTGATTTCATTTCTGGCTTATATTTCAGGGAAAAGCATTCTCAGTAGAGGAAACCAAATGTGCGGTCTCTGAGGCCTAAAATGCTTGAGGAATGAGGAGGAGGCAGGAAGACTAGAATTGGGAAAATAGGAGATGCTGAGTGAGATTTGAGTTTGGAATATGGGGCCAGTGCTGTGGGCCGGGGAAGGCCGCAGCTGTCCACTCGTGACTTTCAGGGAGAGCAGTCATGCTGTCCAGCGTGCTGAGGTGACTTGGTGTGGACCGCACCTTCCAATGGCCCTGCACATGTGTAACTACAGGAGTGGATTGTGAGAAGGTGGACGCTTAGCCGGGTGTTGGTGTACAGCCGATCCCACTGATTCATCCAAGTCTTTTCCTCCTGTTATCTTGGCCACACTGCACGTTATAGTTTTGATTTGTTCAAACCTTTCACATTTCAGTTGTTGATAGCGTTAGGCATTTCTGTGTCACATTAGCAGCTAAAGATCATGCTATCAGTCATTTATCTTCTCAGAACTAATTAATATTCCTAAAAGGTTTACCTTTTTTTTTTTTTTCCTCCACAGGTAATATTCTTACCTACTTTCACCACTGAATTATTTCTAAGTCTGAAGTAGAATGAATTAGAACGTGTAACAATTTGCTTTGATGGCTTCTTGCTCTCTGTACAGATTTTTCTGAATTCTGCCTGGTTGCCAACCTGTTAGTTACCAGGTATTTGAAAAACCAGTTAATTTGGACTAAACTTTACTATAATACAACGAATTGTACTGGGTTTCAAAGAAATTTAGCAATGAAGTGTTTATTCTCCAGAAGATGGCAGGGTAGTTCCACATTTCAAAGTAAAGCTTCTCCTCCAGACAGCTCTTATTCTGGGCAAATTTTGTTGGTTAAGAGCATCCCAGCCTCTAGGTAGCCAGGCATGAACTTTGGGAGTCACTTTTTCCCTCTTTTTTCTCCCTGGCTCTCTAACCACCAGCTTCTAGTTAATTCCGTCTTCATCCGGAGTGTATCTTATTTCCATTTCTAAACCTACTATTATTCCAGCCCCTCCAATGTCTGACTCCTGCTGCTGACTCCTCCAATCTCAGACCTTTCCTCTCCTTCCCACACCTACGCTCTCTTCCGAAGGACATTTCTGAATCATGTGCTCAAAAATCTTCAAAGGCTGACTAGGGACCAAAGAAATAAGTATGTATGATTAGCATAAATTTTACAAAGCCATTAATTCCTTAGTGTGGCATTCAAGACACATGAGAATCAAACTACAACCTCCTCCTTCAATTGTCTCTACCTTCTCGGGCCCCTCACAAAACCACCTTCTCATGAAGTGAGTAGAACTAGGCTTTGCACAGATGTAAATGAAAAGTGCAAAGGGGAGCACCTCCACTTTATGAGAACTTGGCAAAAATCCTAACCCCTGTAAGCCAATTTCCACATATAGATGGGGCTGAGTGATGCCTCTCTGGCTTAGTATAACAAATCAGTGAATGCTATGAATAGCAACATTCTTGGTACACAGCACCACGTGACAAGAGGCACCATTGTTGTTATTTATCAACAAATTACTTAGAGCTTCTCAGACTCCCTTGGGAGCTGTCCAAATTTTCTGTCCTTATCACTCACTGATATTTTATCTCCAAGGTCCAGTTTGTGTCCCCTCCTTTATAATTCTGCTTTAGAGGACCATGGTTTTCTAAGGCTTCTGTGGGCACCCTCTTCCCCCTAAGCCAGGCAACACTAAACTCTCCACTCACCCATGTTTCCTGAGCTCCCTGGACTGGACCAGTTCTATGCCAGGCTCTCTAGGGGACTATAGAGGGACTAGAGGTAGACAAGTCTCTGCCCTGGTGATGTTTTCTGGAAAATAAAAGATATGCTAAAGAAATAAATGTGTGATCAATTTCCAAAGGATGACTACAAAACCCTCAGACCTGAGAAAGGTTCACTAAAGCTGAAATAGAGGCAGGATTAAGTCAGGTCAGTTGGGCCATGGGAGAATATTTCAGAGAATTGTGCTTATCTTTCTATCCTGCTAGGTTTTCATTTGTAAAGACCAAAGATTGAATCTTATTCCCGTTAAGTCTACAAGAGTGACTAAAAGTCCCCTTGCTCCTAGGAACTGATCAAAAATTATTCAGCAAAAAATTATAAAGAAACATAAGAGTACTTTAGTTGCCATCATTAAAATGACAGGGAAATGAACTTTGTTCCCATGTTTGCTGTATTTTTCTTGGGTCCAGGTTACACATTGGGGCCCCAACAAAACATGGTAGTGAAAACCCTCACTAGTTCTGCATGGACCACCTTCCTTTGAGGCTGAGGTCTCACAGATGGCAGGGTGAGGATCACTGGCCCAAGGCCCAAGAACTCTACTGTGTAGGGCTGTGTGAGACTCTTTAGTCCCTATACTGAACTCCTTTTTTTTGGTAAGAGAGTGTCGGATTGGATTAGACATCCCAGCAATCAGCTTCACATGGAGACTATTTCATGGCACTTTGCAGATCTGACTCCATTTCTTCTGATAAAAACCTTTCAGTTAACTCTGAAGAGGATAACTATAGCTCACTAACCATCTGACCCGTATCAAGATAGGGACAGCACAATGGACCCCTAAGTAGCACAGGGGAAAGGCCCTGCTATAACACTTAAAGGTGCATGCTTTATTCAGCATGTGCCAACCTGGGAACAGGAGTCTTTGTCAGTGATTGAGGCTGTGATTAGGCTCAGTGGGCCTGGTGCTTACTGCCCCAGGTGCTGTCTAGAGAAGCTGATCATTCAGGTGTCAGGGGGTGGGGCTAATCCAGCCCTCCTTTCAGTAAGCAGGCCCACTGGTGAGTACTTTGGGGGCCCTGGCCTCTCAAAGGTATGGGTGGGGTTGACTTAACACTAGCTGTTAAGCTCTTCTCTTGAGCAAGACAGCTCAGAACACAGAGGCCTGAGCATCCTGATTTTCCAAGGGTGGGGAGTGAAGAACAAAGTGAACTTTGTCAATTACTGTGATCTTTTTCTTTTCCAGAAACAAAAAAAACACACAGTCAAATATTGGCCAATGGTGGTTTTCATCTTTCCCCTTGAATAGTGAACCCGGAGAAACCAACCACATGTCAGTTTTCATCAGTATGCAAATAGGCAAATAATCTCACATGGAGCTGAGCACTTGTTCCTCACATCTAAAATCTTAGGGGGGCTGAGACAGGGGACTTAGGCCTGGTGGACTTGAGAAGTTTCCTTCGGAGGAACTCAAAAGGCAGGAAATCCATGAAGCTGGAACCTGGCCTTCCAAAGCCAGTTGATCCCAGGAACTGAGTTCCATCAACCAGAGTTGGAAGTTTTTCTCCCTAAATGCTGAAGGCAGGCTAGGAGTCAGTGGCCATGGGCAGGAGGGCACCTCTGTAACCCAGGTAGGAACAGTCTTTTAAAGTGGGAAATGTTGATTGTTCCTGGAGGTCGGGGTAGAGAGGGAGCTAGAGAAGAAAGGTAAGAGGTTGAATCATGATTAAATTAGCAAGGCCTTTTCAAGCCTGCCTTTAAAATGAACACCAGGGAGACAAAAGGGAAATGGGGGAGCATGCAGTACAATTTTTAACTGGAGTACTGTAAAGTATCCTCATGCAAAGGGCTGCCTGATGGTAAGGGTGAGGAGAAAACCATCATGTAGATTACAGGGTGTGAAATGGGACCTCAGCTGCAGGCTGGAGTGTGACCGAGGTCTAGAAGGATGCAAAGGGCAGTGGCCACCTGAAGAGCACGATGTGGTTAGGTGCTGCAGAAAGGACACAAGCCACTCCTTCTTGGAGTCATACACTGAAGCTATGCAAAGCTGGCCTGCTGAACTGATACACAGATACTTGGAAATTAGAGGATGAGCACAAAGATGGAGATGGCTTCTACAGACAGTAACTTGCAGTGTTTTTAAACTAGGTGACATCTGCCAGAATATATAAAGCTCATGACTGAGGTCTCATTAATTCTTGACGAAAGATCAGTGCAGAGTGTACTTTTTTATTTGTGACCATTTTTGTCTGAAGCAGCCAGCAGCAGGGGCATGTGAGAGATGGAGCAGCCTCTGACATCACAGGGGATGGGCAGCCAAGCCAGGGCACCATCTGCTGTGAGATCGCACCCCTCTGAGCTGTGTTAAAGCAACAACATTGCCAGGGACACTTCTTTCCTGTCACATCCCAGTGATGACAATGATAGGACAGGCTGCAGATGGAGCAGGTCAGGTGCTTATGTGCCAAACAACACACACAAAAATGCTATTGTAGCTATATTGTTACTGTATCTTCATACACACCCCTTTAGGGATAATGTAAAACTTTATTAGTTTTAAAATACATCTTTTTTGATCCAATAATATTCTTTTAACCCACTAAAGATAGTTTATTATTAAATGGTTAATCTGGTTCCCTTCAGACAAAGATAATGACTCAAATGTGAACTTGTTCAGTTCTGTTGAAGTGTAATCCGAGTTGGCTGTGTGAACTGAGTGACTCCAATTCTGTCACTCTGAGAGTGAAGAAAAGCAAAATTCTGTTCATCTAACAACATTTTTTAAAATAACATGGACACATAATTTTTAAAAAATTTACCACCTGTCATAATCACATAAATTACACCATTTTAAACAATGCTACAAAGAACTTGACCATTGTTAGTTAATATAAATAAAATACATAATCAAGTTATTACAAGCCAAGATTTTTTACATCAGTTTGTGCTTTTAAAACTACTGCTAGTTTTTTCTGGGAAAAGCCAAAATAACCATAAATTATAGGAAAAGAAGAGTTTTCACTTTTTTGACACAAAAATATACATCAACACTGGAAGAGGCAAGAGAACATTTAACAATCATCTTTAAATTTCTCTGGAACAAAAAAATCTATCCAATGGAATACATTTCCATGGTAATTGCTACTTTTATGTTTTTATAAGTGCACAAGAGCTATTTTTTCTTGGTCAGTAACCACAGCAAACACTCGACATCTAGGAATAGGTGTATGTACACATATATTTACACACATATGTAATTAAGAGCATCTCCAGAAACTAGGACAGTTCCACACACTTATTCAGTGTCTCAGAATTCCACTCAGGTCCCCATTAGTGAGCCTTAAGTAATGTCAATGTTCTGCATAAATAGAGTAGAAATGCAAACTTTTCGTACTACTAGGATCCCTCTTGATACATTTACAAGAAGATTTTAAGTGGATGTGATATAATTAGCTCATAAGAAAAGTGCCTGTCCTTCAACCAAATTCCCTCCTCAGTATATATAGATGTAACTGTAATTTGCTTCGGGAATTCAATGTTCAGTTACACTGGCTACAGATGAACAATGACTCATTGCTTTTTCTACGTAGAGGTAGCATCTACAGAGACACAAAATTCCCTGTGAAGAAAATATGTTGTTTTATGTGAATTCATTATTTGCCATGTGGGGATCCAGCTGGACACTCAGCTCTCACAAGTGGTTCATCAGATTGGTCAGATTACATGACAGTTTTGATCCTTCCCAGATAAAGTGATTAATTATTCATGCATCATCAACCTGGGAAGGTCTGTATCAAGAGGGCACAGAACAAGGGGGTATAACTGAAATGATTTACATCCTTATTAATGTGTTACAAACTGTTAAGTCCTCAGTAAATCAAAAATTTTTGTAATTTATAGTTAGTATTTTCTTGGTGATTGGTTTTAAGTTTCTGTTTGGGCTCTCATGCCAAGTGCATTCTATTTGCATAACTTCTATCCTTGTTTAGTTAGAGTTTTTTTTTAATGTTCTCACTCAGTTTTGTACATAATTGAGGTTTTAAGTATGGAGTTTATGTCTTTGAAACAGGAATCATAAATCTGAAATAAGATTGAGAGGGAAGGAGTTGAGCATTCTAGGTTAGGAACCAGCAAAGCTACCACTGGCATGGTTTGCCATCTACTGGATAGGTGAGTAGGAACACTTCTCTCACGTTGCCATTAATGGAATGAAGCCTGGTGTATAAATTCATCTGTGGAGAAGACTACAATGACTGAATTTTAAATCTCAGTACAGATCTAGGGTATGGGATAATTACTTGCCATTAGGTAATTTCAGTGAAAGCATTATTTAAAATAGCAGATTGCAGAACAGAAAACATCGGTACAATGGCAGGAGATGAGTTAATTCATGAAAGTCCTGAATACCATCCAGAGAAGTTTGTATTTTTTCTAGAAGACACATAATTTTCTGAAATATATTACTCAGGGCACTTGTGCTAGAGTATGTCAATATATCCAAGGGCAAGCTCAGTAAAATTAACTTCTAGGTTCACTTAAAATAGACCTTAAATATGCAAATATGCATTATGATTCTCTATATTGTTTTTCTCTAATTAAACAATATAACACAGATGTTTGGATCATGAAATACAACAAAATGTTCCACCTTGGCTCTTTTAGATCAGCTAACTCTAATATTTTGTGCACACTCAAAACTCCAGCTTATTCATGGTCTTTTATCATTCATATCCAATACACATGTCTCAGGGAACAAATGGATGAATGAAATATCTGAACAACCCTCAGTTTCCTCACTATACAATGGAAAAAAGCATCCACTTTTTTTTTTTTTTTTTTTTGGTACCGGGGATTAAACTTGGGTCCTTGTGCTTGCATGTCAGGCTGCGAACCACTGAGCTAAATCTCCGGCCCCAGCATCCACTTTTTAAAGGATTGAAGAATTGCAGAAAAGTAAGCACAAACTATTTTGCAACCTAGAACTATTTCTTACTCCAATCAAGTTGAGATAGATTTATAAATTTTAAAAAGCATAAAAATATGTAAGGGGTCATTCTCAATTATCAAGCAATGTGGCCTTTGCTTAACCTTGCTGAGACTCATTGGTAAAGAAGATAATCACATTTAACCTTGAAAGACTCTTGTAACCTTCCTAATATAATGACTGAAACCGAGTGGTGGGAATATAACCTACAGATACCAGCCCAGGTTGGAGCCAGACTATGTGGGATTGAATCTCAGATCTGCCTCCAACTGTGTGATGCTCACTACTTAGGCAATTTAGTTAATTTTTTCTGCCTCAATTTTCCTCATTTACAAAATGGGAAGATAAGTACACTTATCTCAAAGAGCTGTGGGGAAGATTACAAATAAAACAATAAATGTTAGATATTAAGAAAAGGTAGCTGTAAGTATTACTTCAAATTTTCTATGTAATAGGAAAGAAAAGCTGATGCCTGTCCTAATTCATTCTTCCTGCACTGCAGCTGCACAGCCAGGTGCTGGTCCCTGTTTCAGCCTTCCTCCTAAATAAAGTGCACTCAATTCATCATGGGGTAAGTACCCCACCAAGTTCATCTATGGAGTAGACTTTTTGTTCTCCTCCAATCCCAAATTTTAAAAAAATGCACCAGTGCTTATTTGTTTTGTGGTCAATAATGTGTAAGTGGATTAAATGTTTCCCAGTTACAAGAACATCTTTGCTGAGACTATAATGTTAAGTGAAGTAACTCAGACACACAAGCTTAAATATTGCATGGATTCTCTTATAAGAAAAACTCTCTCTAGGGCCGGAGATTTAGCTCAGTGGTGCTGCCCGCCTGCCTGGCAAGCATAAGGTCCTGAGTTTGATCCCCAGTACCAAAAAACAACAAACAAACAAACAAACAAAAACCTTTATATATGACAGATAATAGAAAAAAATAAAGAACAAAAGGTATTGCAATCCAGTGTGGACAATGTATCTAAAGGTGTACCTTGACTTAGTACAATTGTCTCACATTTTATTTGTTCTTTCGCCTATTACTTTGGTTTTCAATCTGCATACATGTTAATTTACTTTATAAGCTCTCATGAGATAAATAAATGAAACTGATGCTGGAAAAATAAAAGGAGTGGAGGGAGTGGGGAAAAATAAGGGAACTGAAATGTGTTATGTGCTTGTACCAATCCCTTACAGTAAATGTAATCATTACATACTGCAAACATGTACTATAAAAAAAAAAAAGAACACCTTTGACTCGGATAATAATTTTTTTCCACCAAGAAAATCTTTTATACTCATAGCTTAATGTCATAATTTGGGAACTGGACACTAAATTAAATTTTAATTTATACTCCACTTCTATGCCTGTGTTCACCGTTCCTCTAGTGCAAAATGCGCACTGATATTTCACTGATGGAAAAAAGAGCCTCAAATATATGATATGTGTTTCTATTTCAGTTAATTTTTCAGTAGACAAATAAAACAAAAATTGGGTTTTCATCTAGGATTACAGTGGTCCCCAAAGTAAATAGGCTTTTTATTTATTTTTTTCTCCTTAAGGAGCTAAGAGCATATTCCTAGGTCAAGTTACTTCTGCTTCTCTTAAGTCTCTATTTCTATCTGAATTATATTTATGTCTCAGAACCTATGGATTTAAAGAGACCCATGGTTAAATCTAAATAGATGCAGTTGCCACACAACGCCTAATCCATTCATTTTTCTATAAAGTAGCAGAAATTCAGTCTTCAAGTAACATAAGTTAATTTGGCTTAAGTCACTAATACAACTGATACAGTTTTAAGTCTCTTTCAGTAAAATAAATGCCTAGATATTACTTTTAAAAATCTAACGGAAAATCCTAGTCATACCTCACCAAAGCCCCAAATCCAGCACATTACCAATGTATTCGTCCTTCGAGTCAAAATAAAACAGTGCTTGAATTAGACTCTCTTCAATTCAGAAGAAAAGCATAACCAACCATAGATTTTAAAATGATCAGTTAAGCCTGGTGTTCTCTTAAGTGGGTATTCATGCTTCTAATACTTTTGGAAATAAGTTCCACCAGAGTACTCAGAACAACTCCTCAGATGCATGTACTGCACTCCCTACATGCTAACAGTGCTTTTATTCTATTTATTTCATTTCTTTATTTTTCACACAGTGCTGGGAATCAATGCCTGCTAGGTACATACTCTACCACTGATTCTGAGCAGTAATGAAAAACTTGTTATTTACAGTACTTATCCTGAAGGAAGTTTGCTTATAATTTAGAAAAGTCCCCACAACTTTTATGTTTCTCTCCATTGTCTCCCACTTTTCTGAAGACTTTAAGTAGAAGCAAGGTATTTTTGGCAACAAAATACCCCATCCCATGGGTCAATAAACTGTAATAGCTGAGCAATGGAATAAGTTTCCTTTTATAAATTATTACCTGGGAACCAGAAATTATCATATTACTTTATAAAAATACTCTATTTAAAGGTATATTTAAGAGTAGAATCTTTTAAAATCAATCTATAATACTGAAAACAAATATACATATATTCTTAGAAGAATTTCCTTGTTATGGGGAATAAAATCTAAACTGTACTGAAGTGCATTTTCTATTGATTTTTCAGATCATTTTATTAACATTTAAATACAAATATGTCAAATGCTAAACTCTGTGCTTACCCAAAGATTACAAAGATGATCAATTCTTAGTCTCTAAACCAAAGCATACATAGATTTTAAAATATAATAAAATTGGATGCTAATTTAGGTAACTAATCTAGCATTTTGCTTTCAATGCTAATGAAAAGATCATAGTTCATTTTTTGGAGAAGCTGAAAAAAATGATCCAATTAATCACAACCTTTCTTTTTTCTCTGCAATGATACACCAGTTGCCATGATCATTTCCGGAGCTCAGAATATGGAGCTCTGACACATTCTCCTGCAGGAGATCACACAGCTCGCCTTCTCGAAATACATGGTAGTAGCGCATGAAGGCTCTTGAATCCAAAATTCTGGGCTGTTGTTCGTCAACAGAAATTGTATCATCTGGGTTGGAATCTGTGGAACTGACTGCAGAAATTCTTCTCAGTATTTTACTGTCAGAAGGGTAGCCATTCTTTAAGTCACTGGCATCTACACAGTTCTCACCAGTATTAGTGCTAGGCGGAAAAATCTCCCCTCCATTTCTTCTATTTTCTTCTTGGTCTCCATTGAAATGCTTCGAAGTACCTGGTGCTCTCAACCACTCCAAATGTTTCTGAGAAGTTTCCAGAAACACTTCCTCATCTAAGTTTGGCTCTTTTGTTGAAAATGGCTCTTGGTGCTCGAAGTCTTGGTGTCTGGAAGGCTGGACTGATACTGTGTTATTGGCCCAACCTTCTGTGTTTCTCAAGGGTCTCACTTTTTCAATTTGCTTCCTCAGAGTGGATTCATCCAAAGATCTGGAGAAAAACCAGGAACGAAAAGATTTTCCTAAAGTGTTATAAAATCTGTTTTCTTCTTCACCTTCCTTCAGAATACTTCCACAACAGGTTCTAGTCATGACAGGTTCATAGTCTAAGCTATGGGACCGTTTTGAATCACATCGTTCTTTAAAACAAACAGAACAGCTACATTCAGAGGAAGGAAGATGATAGGAATGGCTTGTTTCTGGATGTCCACACTGCCTCTTCCTCCCAGACTGGCTGGATTCTGAGAAGAGCTGGGAACATAAGGCTCTATTCCATGGAACAAGAACATCTTGCTTCTCAAAGCAGCGCTTCTTTTGTTCCATTGCCCAAACATAAATCATCAGTTGGCCTCCAGGAACTAAGACCCTGGCCATTTCTTTTATTGCTCTGATTCTTCTTTGTTTTGTAGAAAAATGATGTATGACTGAAAAAGAAATTACATCTCAAGGTGTATATACATACACACAAACATACAACATGCTAGCACTTCTGTATAACAAAAATGACATCTTGACATAGAGTGAAACCTCCTTATTTCTGTATGGCTGGGCAGATGGAAGAAATAGCATGGGCTTAGTTTTAGAAGAAATGTACTTTTCTGTCTTTAGTTCCTATACTTAATAGAGAGCTGATCTTGGGCAGTTATTTAAGTTCTATAGATTTTTAACATTCCTCCACTATAATAAGAAACCTAAAATGGGTAATCTGTGAGGTCTCTTCCAGTTCCAAAATCCTGTGAATTCTGTTCACCAGAAAGATAACAAGTGTGAATTACTAAAATTTTAAATGAAAACTAAGTTAGGCAAATGTTAGGATTCTATGAAATTACTAATTGCTTTAATGAATAATTGATATTTTTATAGCCATGAAAGATTAACACAACTAATCAGTAGTGTTAACAAATAAAGCAAAAGAGAGAAAATATTAAAAGATTATTTTAAAATTTAGTTAGATAATGCTAAGCTAAACTAGCCCAGTACAAATCCAAACGATTAGCATTTTTAAAAAAGGTTAATGTAATAAATGTATATATTTAAAAAATTAAATTTATAGGTCATCATTTTACTTACACTCCATGCAAAGTCAAAGTGAGATTTAAGGAAGCTAAGAAGTGTATCATTAGGCATATTTTTAAAATTCTTTTATTGGTACATTTTAGGTATACAACACAATTACATTTCTCATTGGGAATTGTGCCTTTACATAATGCATCTTGGTTCTTATTTTTTCCCCATTCCTAGCCCTCCCTTCAAGCCCTCCACCCTTCCCTATTTACAAAGACTTTATTTCCATTTTTCGCATTTCTCATCATTTTTTCTTTCCCTTCTTTCCTTTCCCCTGCCCCTCCCACTACCCCTACCCCTTTGGAACTTTTCTTCCTATTTTGCATTATCGATTATTCATTCTAATCATTGGTACATTTTAGGTATACAATATAATGACATTCATCATTGGAAATTTGCACCTTTACATAATCTCTCTTGGTTCTCATTTTTCACCCTTGCCCAGCCCTCCCTTCAACCCCTCCATTCTTCCCTATTTACAAAGATTTTGTTCCTATTTTTCCATTTTCTCATATTAATCATTAGGCATATTTTTAAATCTAATAATATATAAAGTGCTAGTCTCTTAGTTTCTGGGGGAGTTTAATCACAGTACTGTGTTAAGAGACAACATCAAGTTATTTTTCCAAACATAAAGCTACTACATATTTCATGGATGACATTGTTTCCAAACAAAGCTGGAGACTCTAGCTCTGATGTGAGCAGTGAGGGCAAATAGCACTGAAACTGTTTTTACATAATCTGGCTGTTAGCAGTAATTTCAGGCAAATTAACTTCTACAGTTTATCTGCCATGGAGAAATATTAAACATGTAAAATGAGAATCTCACATAGATAACTCTGTCAAAAGAAGATCACTCAACTAGTACACCCTATATTGTTAGCCATGAGGGTTTCATTCCTTTCAACAGCACCCTGGTATCTTCACATGCAGCAGGGTGAGAAAGCTGGAGTTGTGAGGATAAAATGTGTCTGAAGAACAGGAGATCAACATATTTCATCCTAGATCTATCTGTAACTAGCCTTGTGATCTTTGATCAATTATCACATCTTGGTTTGTGCCTCAGACTACTCTCAGCCTCCAAAGAAAGCTCTTAATAACAGTTCTTGTGAAAGCATACATTTCAGAAAGTAGTGCCTTGGTGCCTGAGTTAAAAGGAGGCATAGGGGTCATGAAGAGAGACTCAATACAACTCAGATGTTTGAATCTATCTCTATTTAGGGCTGAAATATCTCCCATAGCTTATACCTATAACCTGTACTCTCATAATTTGCATTCCCATAACTTGTACTCTAAAATTTCTCCGCAATTCTCTAAATAAAATATGTTCTCATTATTCATGGATTCTGTATTTGCAAATTTGCCCACGTGCTAACATTTATTTGTTACCTCAAAAATTAACCAGGCTTTCTTGGTCACTCAGCAGTATGCACAGAGGCAATTTGAGCCCCAAGATACATGTTTCCAGCTGAATCAGAACAAAGCGATCTCTTCCTTCTTAGTTCAATTCTAACCCTGTAAACAAGTCTGCTATTCATGGTCTATTTTCAGTGCCACATTTCTTGCATGTTTGTGAACTTTGGTGGTGATTTCATACAGCTCCAACTTGTTGTCTGGAGCTCCTCAGAAAAGAAGACTATGGTGGGCCTTACAGAGAAAACACATGAACTACCTAAACTGCCTTCAGGCATGAGTGTAAAATTAAAGCATCTCTAAACAGAAGCACATATAAAACAAGGTTATGTATTCATCAGTTGACAAAAATGTTATGGCAGTGGCTTACAGGAACCTAATCTTGTGTGCCTTCTGGGATCTTGTATTCCATTTTTCTGGCTAACTCAGTGTTTACAGAAACTTTGTAAAACACTACTCCCATGAATAATAATATTTACTGTATTTATTCTGGAGAGACATAAAAAATTAAAACAGGGCTATTTTAATGCAATAATCTCTTTTTTGTAGACTGATAGGTCTTCAACACTTTAGGATTTTACTGGGCTTCAAAAGAGGTCTGTTTTTAAAATTTTTTTAAGGAAGAAAGTCTTTATCGACTTATTGATGAAAAAATCCTAATTCACTCCTAATCATAATTTCACCCAGGAAAATCTAAATTTTTGTGTTATATTTTAAATTTAGATTTAACTTGCAATAAGGAACACCCTTTAAGTCAAATATTTTGTAGGGAAAAAGCTTACAAATGAAGATTTATTAAACAAAAATGTGTTTTACACATACACACATATATGTTCCATTGAGAACATGGTAAGTGTAACTGTGAGAGGACATAAGAACATGTTCATCCAAAGTTTCTATGTGGGTAAAGGGTGAATTTCTGAAAGATGAAAAAGGAGTTTTGTTTATAAATCCTAATCACAACTTAAAGGCACAAATAGTACTCCATACATGTATCCTATAGCAATATTTTCCTGCTGAGAGCACAGAAAATAGGTAGGTTGAATTAGATTACTGAATTCCAGAATCAGGTGGGAAATCACACAAGATCATCTTATTATTTTATGATTTATTGTTATTTAATTTGTATCATCTATCTAACCATGAAAAATTTATGGTCTTAGCTTAAAACTTGCTATATTCAACTAGATTAATTTCTAAAAGTGCACTGGAACAAGTAATTGGCTTTGAGAAAGATTTTTCTATCACAAAACAGCTTGTCATAGAATTCCTTTAAACACAGTTTCCTAGCGACTAACATTATTAGGTATCAGGAACACATGAATTAAGTAAAGTGAGCCTTACCTGAATATTTCAGGCATGAATATTTTTGGGGTTTTTTTCTTTTTTTTTGGCATGTGTACGTTTCTGTGTACACCTGGAAAATTATGAGGGATAAATTCCCTAGACTCCTGCACAATCTCTGGTATTAAAGAGCAGAACAACATTATAAAACCAGTACAATCTGGCACCAGCTGGGATCCATTTCTTCAGGAACTTGAGTGATAGTGAATGGCACACTGGTCAGGGTGACATTCAGTGCATTAGTCCCAGATTATTCATTAATACAGAGCCCTCATTGTGGCATGATAGAGGTAATATAGTGCCTGGCAATCTTCACTCTAGGGGAACATGGTTTCATTTTAATATAACAAAGTACTATTTTCGATGAGTAAGATTCTTCTAGTACTTTCTTACTCATAAGTAAAAGAAACAGGAATAAATTATCAAAAAGAATACAATAGCAAAGTTTGATGCCTTAAACAGTAAAAACAATTATATGTGCCATAAGTGCATTAGAGCTTAGTCAAATAGCTCAAGTAGTTGAAATATTTTTTTTAATTAACTAAAAATGAACACACAGAAGTCTCTACACAGAACGGAGGTTGGGTCATAAATGTGACCTCAGCCACATACAGTTTTCTCATGGCAAGTGTGAACATGTGACGGCTGCCTTACCTCCTATGGAGATGATGGCATCGAAGCCCTGATCCCTAAAGGGGAGATGAAGGTTGTCACATACCATGACTTCACACCCTCTATTCCAGGCAATCTCTACCAATGGCCCACAGTAGTCACAGCCCAGGATATGGATCTGGCTGTTCACTTTAAGATACTTTCCAGTTCCACAACCTATAAGAAAAAAACTTGTGTTACATGCTCTTCTTAAAGGAAAATGCAAGGTAATTTGCTTTATAACAATCGATATAAACTTTATACAAATTACCAAGGTAGAATATAAATATAAAGGTATTCACAAAGGCAAAAGAAAATCTTTCAGAGAGTACTTACATACTTTCATAGAGAAGAAAGGAATGGAATGAAGAAATAATATTAATTGACTATTCATTAAGGTAATGTCCATAAGCCAAAGCAAACTAGCACAGCCCAAACACTGCTGGCCCATCACTGGGAATAACAGCTCCAGCATCCTAGAACTAGGGGCAGATTGTGCAGTTTATCTTCCCATACACATTTCACTTATGTATGTACAGTGTATATTATGACATACATTCTCTTGGTGTCTCTACAATGGTCTTACTACTCTCTATGTTAAAGAAACTACTGCCAACAACTTTTCAATGGCTGTGAAAAACTTATATAACAAAATATGCTACCCAAATTTTACAAATCAGAATGAAAAAATTTTAACATCTTTTCTTCTAATCTATTGACAGCAACAGGTTGTAAATAATGTCTGTTGACTTCAAATACAATTCTATTGACTCTGAATACAGCTCAAATAACTTTTAAAAAATTGACCATTTTTGACATTCATTTTCTAGGGGCAGAAACCCAAATAATTCAAGATTTATGAACCCAGAGATACAGGTCAATTAAGTTTTACTGATATAAAGAAAATAGGAACATGAACAAATCATTTTGAAACAATACTTTCTATAAGAGACAGAAACTTAAAGTGCTCCATTTTCAAGACAAAGTAGTTAACTCTGAGTGGAACATTACTAGCAGTCAAAATTGCTTGATGTCCCAGAGAAATGATAATGTTCATACATCTAGAAAGTCCCTAAGCAAACAAGACCTTGGGGGAGAAATATACTAGTAAGAAAGTCTTTATTGAGAAATGTGGGCAAGAGTGGAGGAGGGAGAAAAGGAATACTTTATTAGGGGCAGGGGAATGGGGAAAAAATAAGAACCAAGAGAGATTAAGTAAAGGTGCAAATTCCCAATGATGAATGTCATTATACTGTATACCTAAAATGTACGAATAAACCTAATTTTTTAAAAAAGAATACTCTATTAGGAAATAATGAAACTTAGGAAATGTCTGAGAAGATTGTACACCCCATAATTCTTAGCCAATGAGAAACCAGGGGAGGGACCTAAGTGCTAGGAGGATAAACTGCTTGCTGTAACTGCCCCAGGTGTGCCTTTATACCAGACACCCAATCTTGCAAGGTTGATATAGACTCACTTTCACTGTGCTCATGTTTCCAAGTTTGGGGTCGGGCAAGTGAGAGTACTTCTTACATGTCCTATATCCAGTACCTGGTATCATATTTTTGTTGTTTGTTTGTATTGCCCAGGCTGCTCTGGAACTCCTGGGCTCAAGTAATTCTCTCACCTCAGCCTCTGAGTAGTTGGGATACAGGCAAACACCACTGTAGCTGGCTCCTAGTATTATAGTCTAACATAGACATATAATCTATTTCCTTCTAGAAATATTTTTTAAAAATCATTAGAGTTGATGTTTGTACCTATTGGCATTACTTGCAGATCTTTCTGCCTCGAGGAAAAAACCCTACCAGTATTCAAAAACAATTACAATTTTTGCTGCTTCTGAAATACATGATGGTATTCTTTTAATAACTCCTCTTTGGCAGGGATTTTCCAAAATTATGAGACAATAAAAACAAAATTAAGGTATACTGATGCCAGTTGAAAGTGGATGAGTATGAATAAGAAATAAAGCATGACTGAGGTCTTAGAAACATTTTATATCTCATAGCCACTGTTCCTAATGCTTATGAGAAAAAGCATCCACTATTTGAGAGAAATAATGGGAAAAATAATTCAAAATGTATTTTTAAATTGAAATCCTGTATATTTCAAGGATGATAGTCATACTTTAAGATAAATAACCTTGCAAACTCATTTGGCATGAGAGATATAGTTGGAGAAATCAAAGGGGAAATTACTAGTAAAAACAGATTCATAAACCATTATGGCTAAAAGGAACTATAAAGAAAGCATTTAGTAATAACGAAGAAATTGAGGTCTCTTCAAATTGAAACAGTGTTTGACACACTTTCAGGGTCCTGGCACCCTTGGTATATCTGGCGTTCATGCTGAAGGGTAGCAGTGGCACTCCTGAACATGATGCATAAATTATCCATTTTATAAGTGCATGCACCAAGATGCTAGCAAGGGGAAGATTTTATCCTAATGAGGAAATCAAGAATACTGCTAAGCTGAATTGTCATTATCTTAAGTGTAAACCAGAACTTAAATGATACAGTGGGAAGCTCCAGCCCAGGACAATTATGCTCCTTTACAAAATCTCATTAAATGATAACCTTGAGTAGTACTAAAGAGAAACTGTCTGCATCCTTTCATTTGCTTTGATTTTGTATTCTACACTGCACTATGGCTAAGGTAAAAAGATAATTGCTCAACTCAACAAAATGTTTTGGTGGGTGATGGGAAAGTATTTGCTGAAAATAAGTCATATGAACACTCTCTCTGAAATCTATAGAAATGACTACATTTTTAAAATTAAAATTTATTAGTATCTTAGCTAGGATCTTATGTGAATGAGAATTCCTTTTTCCTATAGGAAAAAAAGGCAAATATTATATGAATTTTTATATACATTTCTTGAGTTGAGAGAGAGGATTTTTTTTTTCTGTATGCATGATACCTACCACATAGTGGGTGTTCTAAAGTTTTATTGCTGCAGTAAAGAAGTGATCATTAGAGAATGATTTTAGTTGGGGATTGTGATACCCCCTGCCATGTCTCTGTTGCTTAGAATTGCTTTAGCTATTCTAGGTCTCTTATGGTTCCAAATGAATTTTTGGATTGTTTTCTCTAGTCTGTGAACTATATTGTTGGAATTTCAATTGGTATTGCATTAAATCTATA
>NW_004624839.1:3977804-3995668 GCF_000247695.1 Heterocephalus glaber
GCTAAGCGGAGCACCGGATGAAGGCGGGCCTCCAAGCCGCTCCCAGGACCTCACCATGCCTTGGACAGGAACCTGAACACAGCTGAGGAGCCTCAGGCTGCTTGGCCGACCCGAGGAGAGAAGCTCCGGATGAAGGCCTCCAAGTAAAAATTCTAAGCCACACAGTGCCTTCCACGCACCATTTAATGGACTTAAAACTGACTGGCCCATTTCAGTTGAAGGTATTGCCATAACCTCACAGGTCACAGTGTTTCTGGAGAGTCCTCTGCGTTTCTGCTTTTTTGTCTCCAGAATTCCTTTCATTTAGGCTACTTTTCCTACTTGCTTAAGCCCTGATTCCCACCCTCCACACCTAGTTTCCATTCAAGAGCCATTAATCACATATCTCAGCTGCTGGGCTGGATTGGGGAGTAGGTGATATGGTTAATAATGATTTACTGAACTAAAAGTTTTTTAGCTAAAATACTGAAACTCCCCAGAGAATTCCTGTTTGGGTAACTGGAATTTGGTTACTCTTTGATTTTGTTTTTTTTTTTTTACTGTAATGCTTTACTAGTGATTAATTATAGTTAATTATAAATTGCTAATCTAATAATCAGTCAAATTAAACACTTCCTGATGAAGATTAGTCATATTATCATGCTATCATTTCTTCTAGTCATCCTTTTGAACTTTATTTATCCCTTTCATTTATTTCTTCTTTAACTTGAAATTTATTTAAAAATATATCTTTAATTTTACAATCAATACTATTCATTTATTAGATTTTAAAAACAGCACAAATGGGAGGCAAAATGGCTTTTACTATAGATGCAATTATTGATTTGCACAGAACTATTTGAAAAACATTATTCATCCCATAATTGTACTAGCAAAATACAGAAAACAATACACATTATCTATTAACATGGCAGTATTAGCATAGGCAACTATACAAAGCCTAATATGGAATGATCTCCACAAATATTTTGAAAGTAACAAAAACTAGTGTAACCTGGTTATGTACCATACGACCAACTGTGTAATAAATTTAAAAAAAAGGAAAACTATGCATACTTACTCCCAGATGCAAAAAGATGCTTGTATTTACATAGACTATCTCAGGGTTACACAAGACGCCAACAATATGGGTTGCCCCTGGTATGGGCCACCTGGAGTAGGCAGTGGGGATGGAGAATGTTCTGGATTGTACATGCTTCATACTTTTGTTCCTCACTTCATAAGTCAATTACCTAACAAAATATTTCAAAGCAATTTTTATTCCCCCTTTCTGAGCTATTTGTTCATACGTTTTTCTTTGGAGTGATTGGTATTTTTTTTTCTTCTGAATTTATTCCTCCTGTTCAACTGAACATTCCTTTTGCCCTCCTGCCCCATATCTGACCCAGACCTTGGTAATCACCACTCTACTCTCTGCTTCTAGGGGATTTTGTTGTTATTGTTCTCACAGTTAAATGAAATCATGCAATATTTGTTTTCCCTGTGGCTGGCTTATTTCACTGAGTATAATGCCCTCCAAGTACATCCATGTTGTAGCAAATAGCAGAATGACAGAATGTGGGGCTTTTAAAAAATACTGACTAAAACATACCCTATAGATTAAGAAAATTATGCATTTTCCTGTAAGAAATGTTGTGGATATTTTACTTAGTTGTTGATCTTTTTATTTCATTTATATATTTGTCTGGATTTTTCACTTTATGGAGCATTTTGATTTTTATGGGGGTTAAAGTTATTAACACAGCAGATCCTCATGACTGAAAGGTTCCATATTTGCTGTTCTTCTTGCTAAAACTGATTTCTAGCTACAGATACAATACTCATGACACCTCTGTGAGCCATTCCTGACTTACACTCAGAGCAGCAAAGTTTCTGAGTTAACTGAGACCCACATGGCCAGCCTTCTTGCTTCAGCTCTCATACTGTGGTCAGGGAAGAAAATCAAGTGGAGCAGCATTGGTTTTCACTACTTAAAGCGCAACAGGGAGGCCTCATTAAACCAGATCTCCAGCAGTGCACAGCTGAACCTTTGCACTGAGCTCTGCCAACCCGGTAAGTGCTATCTTGGTAAACTGGGCCCAACTACAATTTTTTGGAATGAAATTCACCAGCCTTTGTAGCAGTTTATGAAATCACCTTCTTTTATCTCTCCCAACCACCCAGGGACTGTGCCTGATTCTTTTCTTATAAACTCTTGCTGCACCAGTAACAATTTCTGACAAACAAGTGGTGTAATTAACAATCCCCTTGCAGTTTAAACTATAAAAACAGCCACCAACTGGGCACAGTGGCCCACATCTATAATCCTAGCCAGGCAGGAGGCTGAAGCAAGTGTGAAGCCAGCCTTGGCAATTTAGCATACTATCTCAAAATGAAAAGGATTTGGGATGTAGCTCAGTGGTAGAGTCCTTGCCTAGCAATGCATGAGCCCTTGGGTTCAATCCCCAGTAGAGGAAAAAAAAAAAAAAAAGCTAAGATTTTATAAAACCTCAAGCATATTTTCTAGGCCACTTAAATTTGGTGTCTCCAGGATTGCAGTCCTAATATGCCTCAAATAAATATAATTCTTTGTTTTTGACTAGATTAATTTTATCTCAGCCCTTTTCACAATCCTTTTAGTACCCCATTTTTTGCATTTTTGTAGTTTTTCTGGTGATTTTAATTTTTAAAATGGTTTAAAATTCTAGTGTTCCTGAAGAGAGGAGGGCTCCAGATGTTCCCCATGGACTATTAAATAAGACAAGTTTTGTTCAAGCAAGTTAACAGAGTGTTGGCCATAAGTTCAATGTTAATATATCGATGAGATACAGTAAACATAGTGACTGGCAAGAAAACTGTCAAAACCCTCAACAGCAAAATCTCATTTAAGTAATCCTGCCCAGCATGTGCTAAGCTGTCATGCTAATATAATATAATATAAGATAATATTAAGACTAATTCAGCATGAGATAAAAGTAAATATTTTTCCTAAGGAGACAGGGCCTTTTGTGAGGCCAAACTAAATTTGCAACTTTGAGGAACAACTTTAGTTACAAGGCAGGTGTTCCTAGACGATTAATAAGCCTTATTACAGTTCTAAGATGTCTGTATTTCCTGACACCTGTTCCGCATCTTCAGTCCCTTAGAGAAACCTCAGCCTATCCCATTGACAGTCCAGTCCTGTGTTGGAACTTGCCCACTGTTCTCTCTCAGTGTATCAAACTCCTAACTTCATTGGCTGCAGCACCTGCCCTCCACAGGTCATCTCACAGGGCAGTAAATAAGATCTCTTTAAACAGAAATATAATGAAACCAGGTTATACATTAATAAGTGGACAAAAGGCTTACAAGAAACTTTTCTGGATTTCCCCTTTGTATATTCAGTATTCACTTCCGTGTTTATGTCAGTGTATGCTTATAGAACTTAAGTCTTAGCATAAAACGCCCCCCACCCCACTCCGGCAGCCTCACTTCTAGGTTTAAAGCCAGCTCCCCAGGCCTCAAAAGCTGCTAACTTGCCTCTGCTGACAATCTCTCCTCCCCTACCTCCCATGCTGTCGTACTTGTGGTGCTAATAAATCTTTCTCTTTGGTCATCTCCAGGTCTTAGTCAACCTAACAGTAAGTACTATTAGTAATGACAGTCAATTCTATTTTCTTTTGTGATCTTTTTTGTACGTGTGTAGCCATGTGTGTGTTATATACACAGAAGCCTTTTGCTTCAGAGAATATTTTTAAAATAATCTTGTCATCTAGTCCTTTAATATTTTCATTTTCTTACACTTAAATATTTGCTTCACGTGGAATTCACTTTGGAGTAAAATGTGAGAAAGTAGCTCTTTTATTGTATGTCATGTTGTCCCAAGACCATTTATTGAATAGTTTTTTTTTTTCTCCTCACTAATTTTAAGATCCTGGTATTTTGCATTGTCTAAAAGCAGACTTTTTTTTTACCCTTCTGAGGTGCTGGGGCTGGAACTCAGAGCCTAGTGCATGCAAAGGATGTACACTACCAGTGAACTACATTCCCCAAACCCCAAAACCAGATTTATTTTTCAAAAAATCAATATGACAGATTTTCCCCAAGACTCCCAATTTGAAAGTACCATGTACCCCTTCCAGTTTCTACAATGTTCACACCCTCTTTTAAAGCCAGAAGCTCTATACATCTGTCTGTTTCTCTTACCAGTAGTGAGTGATGTCAAACTAGGCCAAGAGGATCTAACTATAGACTTTATTCTCTTGGTCAGAGTCAGCATATAATTGCTTTCAGTTGGCATGCTCCAAGTGGGACTCCAGCTGCATTTTAAATCCTAGTCTTAGATCTATTGAGATGTGGTTTAAGACTTCTCAATTCAGAAAGACAGTGAGCTAAAGCTCTCAAGACAAATCAGTGATTAAAGATACACTCTAATAATAAAACTCCTGTGACATTAATAAGAGGGTATAAGAACTTTTCCACAATTCTAGCTCTTTTATAGAGGCATAAGAACCACCAAGGCCCCTGCAGATTGCCACTATCTGAATGTAGGTTTAAGGCTGTTTTCTGCTTGGTGACTTGACAATAAAAATTTCTGTGATAAAGTGAATAATCTAGGAGCTGGCATGCCATGGACACAATTTCAGGCTTCTTGTTAGAACAAAAATAAAAACTGAATCTGCAAAGGATAGGCACAGTGGAATGTATTTCATATTACACAGCACATGACTGGGTTACCAATGTCAGCAATGAGGCTGCCAGGCTTCTGGTCCTGGAGGAACTGGCGGACTCGAGGCCAGGCTTTGCTCTGCAGCTCACTGAAGTATGGGGCGGTGCTCTTGTACACATCATGCACGTGCTGCTTCTCCAGCCGGGCAGCTTCAGGATCCATCCTGGGAAAAGCAGGTCGACCCAAGGCAGAAGCGTCAGACTACGTACTAGAAATAGCTGAACAAGGATCACAGACTTTCTAACATCAACATTTACAACTGTAAACAACTGTCTTGTTTTTATACTTTCTTAATGCTGCAACAAAATGTACAGTTTTCATCTTACTGACTTTTAGAAAGTAGTAGTTTGGAAATGGGCTAATCACTGTTAATTTCCTGTGCAAGATGAATTCTGAACTTTAGAATCAGAGCAAATATTCTTACCAAATGGTTCACTTTGGGTGACATTATTCTATTGGATCTAAATAGATTTTAAAATTTTATAACAGATAGTTCATTACACCAATCAAGAAATCCTATGAGTTGGACCTTTTTAATATCTTTGGATTCCAACCATTTCTCTACATCCATTACTGCTTCTGTATTAAGAAAGGGGCTCATTTCTTATGTGAACTATTTTAAGAACCTGCAAACAACTTTTCTGGTTCTTCAATGATTTCCCCTTAAATATGTCATAAAAAATAATTTGAAATATAAATCTACTTGTGTTGAATCCTGTCTTCTTTTTCAAAGATATTTTACAGCTTGTCCAATCACATTTAGGTGGTCATACAAAGCCCTTTCTGATCTGGCCTCCACTTAGTTCTTAAGGTTCTTTTCTCACGATCTTTCTCTAGCACCAAATGAGCTTGTAATACTCAATGATCCAGGGTCTCTTGGATGTGACACACCCCAGTTATCCAAGGGCCTGAAGATATGGTGCTATATTTGTCTAATTTCTAGTTAATCTTGGTAGAGGTATCCTCCTCCAAGAAGGCTTTCCTGAACTTCCATGCAAGGTCAGGGCAATCAGAAAAGAATGAAAAAAGTACAAGAGTAGATCCTGGAGGTCCCTGTTATTTAGGGATTAATCCTTTATTCTTGTGACCATGTGAGTGAGGAAACTCCCAGGGAAGCAGCCAGAAGTTCAGAGTGTGGTTTTACCAATAAACATGAAAGTACTGTCAATAATTTAAAAACCTATTTGGCTCTCTCTACTGGTGCCTATTATGAAGTTAAGCACTTTCTCATGTGCTATTGCATCCCACACGTACCTCTATAGATCACAAAGTTCTGCAATATTTGTGTTTATATATTTGCTTCTGACACTACCTGGGAAGACCCAGGGAACTATCTTAGCTAATGCTGGATCTCTTGCACTTAGGAGACAGCAGATCCTCAACAAAGGAGCAGACAAATATCTATAACCAAAAGGGATTCTTGACCCTGAGTACAAAAAGTAACATAAAGTAATTGCTGTCCCTCTGGGGAGTGTGGGAAGGGAAAACACTCTTGCACATGCAGTGTATAAGAGGAACTATTGCCCCTGGACAGCCTCTTTCTTCCTATCACCATCTCCAACTGGAAATAGGAAGCACTTTGGTAAGATGGCATCTACCAAGTTACTTCATTGTAAAATACCCTTTCTTCCTCTTCTAGCCAAGAAATATTTTATGGAGAGATACTTTGAGGCTATATAAATATTATGTTTCTCATGCATGTCCACCAGTTTTAGCATCCACTGTTGATTCTTGTACCAAATAATTATTCCTATAATTCTTACCAAATGAAGATATCCTAATTTCAACATTCCTGCCAATACAAAAAAATAAGAGCTTTTCAGGATTTATTTTTATTTTTAAAATTTTTAAAAATTATTTATTTATTTATTTATTGGTACATTTTAGGTATATAATACATTTACATTTATCATTGGGTGTTTGTACCTGAACATGATGTATCTTAGTTCTTATTTTTTCCCCCATTATCTATGCGCCCTTCACCTCCACCACCCTTCCCTATTTACATAGACTTTGTTTCCATTCAGGATTTACTTTTAAAAAGCAATAGTAGGCTGTTCTTAATCTCTATGGATCTGTATGTCCACATCTCTTGCAAAACATCCTAGACCAAACTGCTACCAGAGTGCAATCTAATGTGTGAGGTCAAACAAAACTTCAATCCAGATTTTATGACACCTTCAGATGGAATTTACCAAGGAAACATATGCAAACATATAACTTTAACTGTCTACAAAGGAGAAACACCCAAACATTTAAATCACTGCTTTTTAAAAATCAAAATCTCAGTATATACAAGGCTATTTAACTTCCCCTCTGCCCAAAGAATCAATCAGGCAATATAATTTGAAGAATCCTGGAAGAAATACATTTTATTCTATTCTATTTGCAAATGGTAAGAGGCAACTGACAGAAACTTGATTTCTCCAAATTTGTATTTTTAAAATGGCTTCAATTTAAGCTTAGAATTTATAGTATCTGCATAGCACTGCTTGGACTCCTTTCTCGAAATTTTTTCTGGAATTTCCTAGACTTTACTATAAACAAGTACTCTCAGAGATAGCTATTTTTCAGACAAGTGATCAATGTGAATCTATTTTGTTTTTATTGTATTTTACAGTTAATTTAGCTGCTGCAAAATAAACTGCTGATCATGATTATTGACTCATAGAGTTGGAAGTATCCAATATAAGAGTTTTGAAACTCTATGGATTCAAATTTTCTACAATACTTTCCATCTGAATTTTAGATACACTGTTTATGATGGTTGATTGATTTTATCAATTTGAGAAGTTCAGTTAAGAGAGGCTTAACTAAATGGGCTCCAAAATTCCACACCCTAGGGTTTGGAGGATCCACCCTAGGGCAGCTAGTGGCTTGGATGGTGTAAAGGGGAAATGAGGAAGGACAGAGGAGCTCCAGTCTTTGTCTTCACCTTGGCTTCCAGCACAGACTCTTTGGCTTCCAGCACGGATCCTTCAGCCTTCCAGCATAGACTCTTCAGCCTTCCATTGAAGACCCATTGGCCTCCTGATACAGACTTCGCAAGGGACACAACAGTGAGCTCCAGACCTGCCACTAAACCGTTTGGTCTCCAGTGTGCAGACTGCACCCTTCCTCATCTGAATCTGTGGGCGGCCATTGTAAGCCAATCTTGTAAATTCATATATATTTGTATAGCTTGTGTTATATCTGTTTCTCTAGTAAATACTGGCTGATGATACACTCTATAAGCTAATTCCTTGTGGATTTGGTAGCATTTGTATGATAATAAACTAGCAGTAAAATAAAAACACAGGATTCCAAGTAAAATAAATTAGGGAAATTAGTCTGTCTGGGCTTTTTAACCTGTGCTATCAAATTCCAGACATATAAAATACTCCAGATAGAAAGGGTCAGCAGTCAAAGCCATATGTAACGCCCTTCCTTTGATTCCAAAATGCATACCAGCATACTACAGGGTTTCAGAAATCCTGCAGAAAAGAGTCACAATTTTTTTTTTTTTTTTTTTTTTTTTGGTACCGGGGATCAAACTCTCGGGACCTTGTGCTTGTGAGGCAGGCACTGGAACCACTGAGCTAAATCCCCGGCCCCACAATTGGTTTTTAAATCTAGTTTTTTCTCAAAATCATTGAGCCTGTAACACTTTTTTTCTTTATTTAAACACATCTTGTCTAATCTGAGAATACATTCTGCCGGAGACATTTTGAGAGATGTAACTTTAACGATTTCCAATTTGAGAGTCTTCCCAAAACAAAAGCAATATTTTCCCTGAGTATCCTCAACATTCATGTGATTTTTAATGGAAATGATGAGACTATATATTTTAAACAGAAAGTCAGAGGGAAAACACAACAGAATGGCTCATCACTGCCAACTTGAAAGAAGCTGCTTCTGCGCCATCGGCTGGATGCCAGCTGCACTGGCTGGGCCCATGTTGAAAGAATCTAAACTAAGAGCTGAATAGTTAGATGACCACAGGTGACTGGGTGCAGTCACTTGGTGTCTGCTTTAAGCCATATATATATATATGGATGAATCAAGAAAAAACTGGTCTGCAAAATAAACGTGAGAAAACCAAGCTAAGAGATGGTAGCATTTCCTAAGCACTGTGGAGGACAGAGAGGCAGAGAGGGGAAAGACTGGGAGATGGTTTTCTAGTTTAGTTCCCCTATGAGGTCTAGGCAGCACCCCAGGGTCATCAACTCCACAAAATCGTCATTTTTACAGCACTGGCTTGGGCCTAGTGCACTTCCTGCCTTTGAATCTCTATCATATTCCATTTTAGTTCTAAAATACTCTTCACTTGACTTTGTTTCTGTATCGTACAACCCTAGCTTTCCTAAGACAGGAAAAACATTTTTTGAATTAAGAATAGCTTGAACTCACTATTTTACACTTCAAATAACTATAATGTTTCAGGAGTGTTGCCCATTTATTTTTTGTTACTATTCAACCAGTCTATAAAATTTACAGTGTAACTGTGGAATGAACAAACAACAAAATCGAATGCTGAATGTCAAAAACAGTAATAAACATGAAGACAAAAAGAACAGAAATGGCTACAGAAAGGACAGACTTACTTTTCCAAAGGAGCTGAAATAAAGCACAGGAGCCTGTGGGACATTAACTTATCTCTCCTGTTCTTTCCCCTGTCCCACAAGCTCTGCTTGCCCTCTTCGGCGTGGTTATTGACACCCTCTCTGTATGTCTCCAATATTCATATGCAGAATCACACTATTTGATAGTTTCTCCACTTCCTGGACTTTTTGCAGGACCTGTCATTTGCACACCTGCCTATTCTAACTCCGAAAAAGCCTCGTCTGTGCTTCTTTTCCTGTTCACTTCTATTTCCAGCATCCTGCTCACTCTTCAGAGCTCAAGCTCTTTTCCTGTTTTTTTCAACGCTTGAATAATTTTCAAAATTCTTTTTATAACTATAAGAGTAAAACAGCAAGACTGAATGTACTGAATTCTGATCAGTGCTTGTCAGGGATTGAAGCAGAGAGATATCTGACTGCAAAGGGGAAATGAGAAGGCTTTTCAGGATGATAAAAATACTCCACGCCTTGATTGTGGTGGTGGTTTTACAACTTTGTTTTTTAGTGCTGGGAACTGAACCAAAGCCTTGTGCATACTAGGCATGTGCTCTACCACTAAGTAATATCCCTAGCCCTGGTTTTTAGCCTAAAAAGGATGAATATTTACTGGAAATCCGTTCTATTTCTGCTAAGAACCATCAAACACCTGAGATTTTATCCTGCTTGCAGGCTAACAAATAAGCTTTCCATAGTTTCGTGGATGCTAGAAGAAGCCACAAGACTCCAAGGTCAAGGCCAGGTGGTTTTAATACTTAGCACAGCAAGCAGCACAAGCTGCAGGTTTGCATTGGTTCCCACTGGCCTCACATCTCATGGAGATGATGCAGAGGTAGACTGTGGCAGAAAATCTGCACACAGGGGGTTTGTACTACAGGCGAAGAATCCTAAAGTTAAGGGATCCCCCTATCTTATAAGGGAAGCTCTACCCAACCTATCCTTGCCCTAGGGAGAGATGTATTATTATCTTAGACTGAAAAAAAAAACTTAATACCTGAAGGAGACACTTTTTCTATTATCTATCTTTCAAGGTTGTTTGTTAGGCAAGCATCCTTGAAAAGATAATCCAGAAAAAAAGCTGATACATACATGTACACATGCAGAAGCCAGAGCAAACCATGGAGAATTGTCTCCCAACAATAAAAATGAATCTTGTCTGTGTGTGTGTGCGTGTGCACACGTGTGTTCATGTGGGGGGGGGGAGAGAGGCTGAAAGATAACAAAGTCAGACATGTGAAGAGGGTGAATAGCTGGTTTAAATGTCTTACAGCTAACATTTCTTGGGAAATGAAGGCTCATGTGGCTAATTGCCTTGTAGAGTCATGAGAAAAGGAAAAATACTAAAAGGTATCCCTAAAAGGTAGGGAAAAGTCATACGAAGTAATGCACAGAAAAATTAGAACTAATTTGGATTTTACCATAAATACAATGGCAGGTGGTTTTAAAATGGTGTAAGTGGGAAGGGCACATGATTAGATTTCCATTTAAAAGCACACTCTAGGAACATCTACCCCTAAGTAAACTACAGTGTCTTTATTGGTCCAATCTAGTTCACCACCCTCCTTCTTCTGATCATTTGTATCTTACCCTCTGGATGGTGAGTGACCCCAGCATGGCCATTTACTGTATTCTATGTCCCTGCACATAGTCATTGCTCAGAAGTGACCTAGGGATGAAAGCTGAGTCCAGCAGAGACTTCCTGAGGTGTCTCTGTGGAGCTAACCAAGAGAGGGGCCTGCATCCAGCATCATAGAGTTGGAAAGAGGTCAAAGTCAAGCTGCTGCCAATGTCTTTCTTACCATATGGCAAAGAGCTCTCCTAGGTAGAGAGAACGAGGTCACACAGAGCAAGTGGAGAGATCAATGGGGAGGGAAGAGTTATGTCAGCACAGTCAGTCTTCACTTCAGTCTCTGAGATTTTGGTTTTTGCAGTCCCAGAGGCTAAGCTTTACCTTTCCCAACTCAGAGAGTCAGTAATTTCCTCTAAATTTGTACTTGTTGGATTTCTCACCTTATCTCTATAGGAGTCCACCCTAATTCAAAAGCCTTCTTTCTACTTTTGTTTTGGGCTGTTTATTTCTCCTTTTTAATTTCCAGCTTTTATTCCTCAGAGAGTGGAAAAGAGAAGAGAAAGTAATAGGAAGCTAAGAGAAGTAGGAAGTGACTTGGTATGTTCCCTGAGGAACGAACAGAATAGAGGATATGAGCAATTTCTGCTTCTAGAATCAGGGCTTCCATTGAGAAGTCACAAGTTTGGATTTTCTTTTCTGAGGGTAGGATTAGGATAACACTTCACTCACTTTAATTTCAGCAAAGCCATGTGACTTGCTTTGGGTATTAAATGTGATCAGGAAAGATGAAGATTACTTCTGAGCAGAAGCTTTATGAACCAGTGTGTGTCTTGCCAAATTCCTCTTCTCTGGTCTCTACAAGGAAATTTTCCCTGTTATGAAAGCTGAGATATGTTAAGTTCCTCTGTCCTTCAAAAATGGAATAAACAACTTAGTTGAGTATAAGAAATGGTGAATATCTAGATAATGAAAAATAAAGACAATCATGTTCCATTACAAGATAACTTGTCTTTCCTGTATTTTTCTCAATAAAGTGTTGATTTTTCTTTTTTACAAAAGTGTTCTAACAAAACTGTGAGAAAACTGAATGCATATTTTATCCCACTTCTTAAACTTTATATTGTGAGCCCATAGCAACTTTTCCCTGGGGCCTTCTCCAACTTTCTCAAATAAATATAACGCCCTTCTACCTAAGCTCCACAGGACTTGAAATGTATCACAGTTCTATAAAGTTTTTTAGTGTTCTCTAGAAGTGTTAAGTACTTCTACTAGACTCTGAATTTCTAAAGAAACAACAGTTTATATACATTTGTGTTAAGCCCTCAGTATCTAATTATCTATCTATCTATCTATCTATCTACCTATCATCTATCTATCTAATATAACTTTGTGAAGGGATGAGAGGACAAACGGATCCCTGGACTAGGGTAGTATATTATAGTGATGTCACTAAGAGATATGTGTGTGTGTGTGTGTGTGTGTGTGTGTGTGTGTGTAGGGCCTGATGTAGAAACCAGTGGAAGATAAGGGTCACTTGTTGGTTTATTCAGGTTCATTGCAGGCCCAGTCATGAATCTCCAACAGTCAAGGCTTTCTTCCTGTCTTGGTATGTGAAGGCCATCCCTTGCAAAAGAATCTATGGTTTGTTGCATGTAAGAAAGGCAATGCAAGCCAAATGGCCTTTCTGCAGTTACAGTTTAAGTGATTTCAGCTTAAAATAGTCAGTATGTCAATTTGGCATGCTTTAGAGTATATCCTTAACTCGTTTGGTCTAAACATGTTTAATGAATAACTGAATAATGAAACTCTGGCAAAATGAGCTATACAGTATCTCTTTTATATTTTTAAATTTTATTTTTAAGAGTTGTTTGTGTATAATTGATATGTAACATATTTAAAGTGTACCATTTGATAAGTTTTGAAACATATATACATTTGAGAAAACACTAGGCCAATTAAGATAATGAACACATCCACAACTCCCACAGTTTCCCCATACCCCTCTGTAAGCTATAGCTCCCTCTCATCCTTCCCCACCCTGAATATCTCTTACTGCCATGTTCTGTAGATGGGTGCATTGAGCCATAAATCCAACAACCATGATTTCAAAAGCAATTTTGAATATGTAATGTGTCCACAAATACAAAAAAATGAAAAAATTCTTTTCTAAGTCTATAATTTCCCAGTGATCACTGTCAAATATGTAGATACTCACACACACATATATAAAGAGTTAAAATAATCAGAGGAGCTAAAAATGATTCCAGAAAAAGGTTTTCCTACTGTGTCATCAAGGAGATGAGACACTACACTTGGTCCTCAGGGCTCTAGAAAACTCTGAGAAGGCTTTGTTTTATCTCCACAGGTGGCTCCCATCCTCAGGGACTGGATGGCATTTATATCATTCTTGGCTTGGTGGCTATAATTTGTAATTTTCTCTACATGAATCAAGAAAACATGTAGATTGAAACCTCTATTTCATGCCAGTGCTGGGACGGATTAATATTCCTATAAGTAGTGCTTTAATAATACTCCCTTCCTTTGAAAACCTTTCATGGGTCATCTACTGTCTACAGGATGAAGCTTTTATTCTTGGGTCACCATCAAACCCTCCCTGATTCAGTTGAAGTCTACCTTTCCAGTCCTCTACACTGTAACTACCTAGACTAAAACTCTCACCTCCACCCAAAGAAATCTACCGCTATGGTTTGGATGTGGTTTGAGGGTGTACTCAAAGTTTCACAGGCTGGAAGCTGGGTCCTCAAGGTGGTGATTTTGAGGTAGTGTGACCTTTTAAGTGGTGGAACCTTTAAGAGTCGGGTGCAGGGTAATGAGGTCATGAGGGCATCATCCCTGGCAGGTAGTAAAGTTGATTTTGTAAAGTGACTCACTTCTTGCAAGGACAAGTTGTTAAGGAAAGAGCCTGGCCTCTGAATCCCTCTGACTTTCTGTCCCACCCGTGACTGTTCTCTCATGCACAAACTTCTACCACATGCCATTCTCCAGACTGTGAAGCAGCTAAGGAGGCTCTTGCGAAAGGGCAAGAGTCCACCCAATCTTGGACTATGAGCTCCAAAATTGTAAACTAAACAAACCTCTGTTCTTTAAGCATAAACTAGCCTCAAGTATTTTACAGCAACATAAAGTGGACTAACAGGTGACCAATTTTTCCTGAGTGGGCCTTGTATACAGCTCTTTATTCAGGTTTTTGGTAAGGCCAGCAGGCTATTCTCTATCATCTGAAATGCTCTTTTATCATTTTCCCCTACCAAAGCCTTATCTAAATGCTAAATGCATAGCTGCTTCCTCCTTCATAAAGGTGTCATAGAAACTATAGGTATGATCTCTCATAATATTTCTATACACTGCAGATTTATTATCTCTACTACTCTTACGCCATTTCTCTCAACACTACTTTGAACTCCCAACTCTGAATATGCTCTTAATTAGATTATAAGCTCCTGGAGGGTAAATACAACATTTGATTCAGACATGTATGATATCATATATGTATTATATATAAAAATATATTTACATATATAGTGCCTAGGATAGTGCTGAACACAAAGCATCATTCAATAACTAATGATGGTGAGCTATGTCTTTAGCTCCCTCTGCAAGACTTTCCTGCAGACAAGCTGGTCCTCAAGTCTTTGATCATAAATTGCAAGTATTCCCTCCATTGTGGAGCCAGTTGGAAAGAAGGAAAGAAGAGCTAAGACTTAGTTTTCCTGATTGTGTTTTATGATTCTCTGCCTTAGAAGAGTTCTGCTTTAAAGACATATCAGAAGCATATAATTGTCACATTTTTATAACTAAAGACAAATATAAATATTATAAATCACTCTTCTATTATAAATAGCCACAAGGGACACAATATTAAAAAGAGAGAATATAAACTTTTGCTTTAAATTTCAAAGATATACTCAAACTATAATTTTAAAGTTAAAATACAAGTTAGTCAGGACAGTTTAAAAGACTTTACATATTAAAAACTATAAAATATACAGCTTTTTCATGTTTTACTTCATACAAGGTACTTCAAGCTAACATCTACACGTTATTTTAAAACCTATCATTTAAAAATGTGTTTAAGTCTTAGAAAAGCACAAAAAAGTACTAAATATTTATGAGTTTTTTACCCTGTAGAAGTATTTTCAAATACTTTCTTCTACGTGGTGCAAAAGTGAACTCCAATTTACTTTATATTACATTGTTATAAATTTTAAAATGATAGAAACAGGGACTAATTTTTACTAACCATGTTCATTGCCAAAAACTTTCTTAGTATTTGAATGACAGTAAAAGCTGAAAGCTACTAACCTGAGTCATCCTGTGATTCAGGAAAATCACTTCTTGCCTTTGTACATCATAGCAGTTTCTGCCCTCAGATGGTAACAGTTGTTTCTTATGACTTTCTCAGTGTAATGTAAATGAAAAGTTGTAGGAGTGAAATCAAACAGTGCTGTCCTTCCCATGATGAACCACTTTTTATGAGTTTCTGAAGAGAATACAGAGCCTGCAACAAAAAAATGCTAAATGTCATTTTACATAATAAAATTACTGAGCTAGCTTATAGTTCAAGTTGACCTTTGGACCTATGAATAAATTACCCAGAGAAAAAGGACTACAAAGAAAAGTTAATACGTGGAATGTGCCAGAATTACATAAGCAAGTTATAAATCAATTCTTAAGCTTTCTGTAAAACACATAGTACTTTCTCCCAAGATGAAATTGAATGATTTCATCTTGTTTCTGGAAAAATTACAAACATGGAGAGTCAACTGAATCCACTGGCTTAATTAAACATATACCAATGAAGACAGTATTACTAAATTGTACTGTATCATTCTGGTGCAACAGAACTGGTCAATATTTGTTCATATTATCAGCTATTTCTATATCACTTTGAGAGGTACTCCTAGTTATTTTTCGTTGCTCGTTTAATCTTTTTTTTTCATAAGTTGATCATGAAACTCATTGAAAGGCTCTTAGCTACTTAAAAATAATTGTACTTTCCATACCAAAAAGCACTTTGTAATGTAGGGGTCTTGGGGGTATAGAATGAGATTATTAGAGAAGCCTGGTGTGGTAGGAAAAGCCCATTCTAGAGTAAATGCCTTGGGTCCTAATTGTTTGCCTGAAAATGAGACGACTGGACCTTGGCCCATATCACAGCTCACAATCACTTTTCCTAATGTCCATGTCTTTTGGGTATATACTACACTGCCACAGACATACTGCTTGGTGTATACAGTGATTCTCAGGCTAGCAGGATGTGCTGCCTGTGGTTTCTCCCAACATCCCACTGACACCACAGTCTTGGTTCCTAGGTAAGAATCACTGGGTGTGCTTTGGCAAGCTTTAGCTCTTTATGTCTTTTGAATTTGTGTATGTACTTTAACCTCAGGTATCTCTAGATCACATTTATATAATCTGTGCTGTTGGGAGCCAAAGAGGTTGACCCATTAGGTAGTATATTTAAGAAGGACATCAATGGGGCTAGTAGTCAAAGAATCTCATCTTTCCTCATACAGTCTTAGGATAAAGAAGATGCTGTTTGTTTACTGATCCCCCAAAGCTAAAGGCTGTGCACTGGGATTCTGGGCCCTGACTTGGCTATCCATTCACTGTCCCAGCTGACTTGGCCATCCATGTGCCTTTCTTTCAGGCATTAGTTCCCAAAGAAATTAGGCCTGTCAGCCTCTGAAGGAAAAGTCTTGAACACTTTGGCCAGGAAGAATATGGAAAGAATTTTAAAAGGTGCGGAAGGCCTTTATGAGATACCTGGGTGGGATCAGAGGCAGGAGGTGTATCTATGTGGCCCACTGATACCCCTAAACACTTACATACATTGCTAACTTCCCTTAATTTTTCTAAATTATGATCCAAATACACCCCTGTCTAAAATGTACAAATCCTATAATCTTCTCAAAAAAGTCTCTGGGTAAAGACAAAACAAGAAAGTATCTTTAAAAAGTTGAACTCTGATATGTCCTTTTACTCTGACAGCCATGTATCTGCATATTTAGCACTAAAATAAATGCATTTTCCCTCATTTCCTTGAATAAATGGGAAGCTATCTTCTAGGGCAAAGGTTCCAAATTGAACCTTCTGAAATTTGGGGTTAAGCCATTATGTGAGTTTTCTTAGGAAGAGGGTCAGCATTTTAAACCATGACTAAGGCCAAAGT
Organism: Heterocephalus glaber; assembly: GCF_000247695.1. The sequence goes on from NW_004624839.1 coordinate 3,994,853, forward strand.
TAGTTTAAGGGGGAAAAAGGGATTTTCTGTACTAGAATAAAATGCACAATCACCTGATCAACAAGTACTAATGGTATATTTGTACTTTCTGGTACATGTAAGCCACTAAGGATAAAGATAAAACAGTTCCTTCTCACCCCCTTCACCATTCAGGAGCCTAGGATTTAATATGGGAAACATACAATGAAATAGAAAATTAAAATATATAGACTTTTACTCTATAGTATCTGAAGGAAACAGTAAAATGAACATGCAGCTCAGGAAATCAGATTGGATTAGAATCACGTAAAAGTCATTATTATCCTAGGACTTGGCAGTTATACCCATGGGAGCAAATCAAATCAAATGAGGTTGTGCAGGGTAAGAAGAGAAATGAGGGAAGAACATCAAAGGTCACCTTCCATAAATGTTAGTAATAAAGGAGCAGCTAGCCACCTGCTATTAGACCACTACCATAATTAAATTTTTTAAAATTGACAGCACGCACTAGGCAAGAGTTGCACTGGTACCTATGAAAAAAGCCAAGATATGGAGGTGGCAGGATCCCCACCATCTATAATCTACAGGCTCAAAGGAAATTAGCACAGAATAGCAGCTGAACAATAGGGGAAAGCAAGCATGTGATTGATAGAAGAGTGCAGATAGCAAGCAGTATTTACTTCTGTTGTTTGGGGTGATGATTTGACTTCATGACTCCTTCTAAATAATGAAGTCAGTGAAACAGCCTTATTAATAATCTCTTTTTTTCCCCCATTAACTTTATTGGTACATTTTAGGTATAAAATACAGTTGCATTCATCATTGGGATCTTGTACC
>NW_004624839.1:3998578-4026512 GCF_000247695.1 Heterocephalus glaber
CCAGAAGTCTGTTTTTGAGGCTTGTTTATGTGTCTTCTCATTTCCACGCCGGGGGGTGGGGGGAGTGCTTCTGGCGCCCATGTGGCTCACCTTCTCTGCCCTAGGAGCTTGGGATGGCAGTGGGGGAGCTTCCTTCCGGGTGCTGGGACCAGCTGAGCTTCTCTGCCCTAGGAGCTTGGGATGGCAGTGGGGGAGCTTCCTTCCGGGTGCTGGGACCGGCTGAGCTTCTCTGCCCTAGGAGCCAATAGTCTCTACTGTACACAAAACTCTTCCATGGTCTGCCAAAGAGAACACTGTGAAAATGGCAAAGAAGGAAACAAATGACATTTCTAATTGAAATCCTATGAGCAGAACAAATTTAGGGCTTCAAGACAACAAAACGTGACACTGGGAGAATGTTGCCCTTGGTAAAATCCCATCAAGGACAATCAAATTGCTCTGGAGAAAATACTTATTGAGAGAAAGCAGACAACAGGAAAGGATACCTCAGGGCAAGCAGACCAAATATTTCCCCAAGTCCTTTGCTTTTCTTGAAATTTTCCAAGGACTATGTCTAAATAGACTTCATGTAGGAGTAGGATATTACCTCCAAAATATAAATAAAGGAAATGAATGTGATAACATCTGGGTGTGGAATGTGTGTGGGGGGGGGAGTTACTGGAAAGTAATATAAAAAATAATAAAAAGAGGATGATACTGTTTTTAATTTGATACAAAATCAGAACTCCCAGTGCAATCTAGATCATGAGATCCAATATCAAACGTCATTCCTCCACAGGTTATGAGTAGGCCAGGTTCACTGTAACTATACAACAATTCATTTTGATTTTATAGATTAGAGAATTCCAGAAAAGAACAGGACAATCATATATGAGATGTAAGGAAAATGAAAACAGAGCATCCAGCTTTCTCCGGGCATTCGCTGTTCGGGTCAGTTTGACAAAACCAGCTCTAAGTCTGTGTGGAGATGAAAGGAACCAGCTCTTCAGAATAGCAGCTTGCTAGAAGATTTTGTGATAATAAAGAAAGGCAATATTAGAGAGAAGCAAAACATTCATTATCTGTTCTCTCTCCTCCCAGGAAGGATAGTTTAGGCAGGAGGGGATGAGGAATCTCAAAGCCATTTTACTGGTGAAGGATTGTTGAAAAAGGTTTTAAATGAAGGTCATGTTATTTGCTATAAATGTGTGTCAGCTACTTATTTTTCTAGGGATGGAACTAAAAGGGTAATTGAGGATAAATTATGTACTGGTGTCTTTCAAAAATATGTTTATAAGTGACTCCAAAACAGGCACTCTAGGGTCACTACTCAAAACATAAAATTAATAAAATCTGATTATGTATTTGAGTTTCAGGAAGAGCATCCATATGCATACAATATATGGTAAATTTTGTACTGACAAGGATCTCATCCTGTGGATTCCACCTCTGACCCATTCCCCTTAGTTGTCTCCCCATCCCTTTCCCATTTGTTCAGCCTAAAGTCCAGCCATCACAAGATGAGATCATTCTGTATTATCCACGTGGGTCCTGTTCAATAGCAAGTATAACAGAGAGAAAAGAGAAGACAGAAGAAGAGTGGCATAGATGGGAGTGATGCTGCCACAAGCCAAGGAATGTCTAGAGCAGGGGCGTTGAACCTATGGCACGTGTGCCACAGCGGACTATTTGTTAGCACTGAAAGCTCTAAAAAATTTGTTATCACTCTTCTAGAGCCACCAGGAACAACAGATCCCAAGGAACCTTCAGTAGGAGCATGGCCCTGCTGATGAACTGATTTAGAATACCTAGCGTCCAGAGCTGTAAGAGGATACATTTCTGTTATTTTAGGCCACTTAGTTTGTGTTTACTTATTACATAGGCCTAGTCTGCTACACACAAATAGCCTCATCATATGCTAGGTTTAATCTGTCAAGAATTCTCATTCTGGACTCTGAGTCTAAAGCAAGACATTTAGAGGCAAAGGACCCATGATGATATACAGCAGTGATTATAGCCCATGGCCCTGGTAGCAGTGTCTTGATCAAATGACTCCTGCCAGGACACCTCTTTCCTTCTCAGACTGTCCTGGTTCATGTCCACTTTCCAGCCCACATTCTTCTGATCTATGATATTCCCAGTGTACTTTAGAAAATTTTCTTCTCTGATTAAGGTGTCCACAATTAATTTCTGTTGCTTGTAATTAAAAAAATTTGACTAATTACTTTTTAAAGAACTAGTAGTTATAATCCAATTCATTCAGAAAAGATGAAAATTCTGAAAACCATCATTAATGTTACAGAAAAGGAATCTGGCAGCCAACCATACACACTGGCTGAAAGCTAACTGAATTAATCACCTACAGTACAGAAAGTGAGTGTCCAAATACGGAAAAGCTTCAGGCCTGTGAAATTAAGAAGGTAGTGAGGCATTTGAATTGCTTATGAAGGAAAAATATCTCTATAATCAATTAATTCTTAAGGAAAGACACCAGCTTGATTATCTTATCTCTTCAAGTTGTTCAAGAACTAGATAGAACCCACAGGTTGATAAATTACTTGAACTCATAGCCTTACTAAGCATTTTATATGAAATTCAAGACAGTACCCAGGGGAAAACTGGACTCTGAGACTAGGAGTGAAATTTATGGATACAGCACCTCTTCACATGCTTGAAAAGAACAATCCTTTTTTCCTTGTGGTCCCTACAATTCCACCATCAGAGGGAGGTTTTGTAAAAGGGATATAGTTCAGCCCATTCTACACCACTGTGCTCCCTCCACCTCTCCCTATCCCCAACTCTGTAAGTTGTTGCTTTCCTGCATGCTCCAGCAAGACAATTATAAAGTCAAACACAGAAGACTTAACGTACAGAAAGAAGAAATACTGATGGCTGAGTTTAGAAGACAAAGATCTGGTGTGAGTATCCACACGTATGGATTGCCAAAAGAGAGAAATGAAATTTTAGATCATACAAAGTTTATCAATATGGGTGCACTAGCCAGGGATTCTGGAATTTACAGGCCAACCTGGGCAACTGGAGGAGGATCTAGGAGCTTGTTCATCTGATACATTAAAATCTAGACTCACTGGTGGCCTATCCAGATCCAAGATCAGATCAAGTACAGCAAGTTGGCCTACTCCATACCATGAAGTAGCTACCAGATTTGCTGGTTAGATACAGATATAGAGACACAGTTTGGAGAAGAGTCTTACTTATGAACTTCTCATGATTGTTGAGTGTGAGAATATTTTAAACTCAAGAAAATAAGATAGTCAAGGTAACCTTCATTCTCAGCCGCCAGTGCTTACTCTTTAGGCCCATGAACAAAGTGAGCACACTGACAAAGATAATGGCTATGTATATGCATAATAACAATGGAGTCTTTCTCTCTTCTGGCTGATTTTACTACTACTAATGCTGAACGCTCAGCTGACCAGAAGAAGTGATAAACCCTGAGCCCGTGGTATATATAATGCTTCAAGGGAACTTGTCTGATATGAGGTTGACTTTCTGGGGGCACTTTCTTTCCTCAAACGCAGCAACAGAACTCAATAGAGTAGGCATTCAATATGCATCTGAATGCTCTTCCTTTGCCTGCCATGCTATTAGTAACACCATCTGGTAGCAAGACTGCCAGAAGGCACTGTAAGGAAGCTCCCTTCTCCTCAGGCATCCATTTGGGTTTGGCCTTCAAGAAGAATAAGGAGTATTTGGGAGGAGGCAGAAGAGGCAGAAATCAAGTATTGATTACTAGATTCCTCCATAATGAGATGAGTTTAATAATTGTTTTGTCCCTTGCCTGAATGTCACAATTCCTACTGAGCAGCTCTCTCCTAGTGTTAAAGTTCTTGTCAACTTCTGGTAGCCAGTTTTTCTCCTGCATCCTCAGGACTAGGGATGATAAAGCTTTCTTGATGTTGCTAATTCTGATGCACTACACCATCCCTTGTCGATGCTTTGTAAATAGGTCTTTCACTAAGCTGTCATTACACATCTTGAGTACATCACATCATGAGAAGACTGTACTGATGCATTATCTTAATGAAACTAATATGGCATCTCACACCACATTGCTTTTGATCAAGAAATTCATTTTATAGTGAAAAAGTTTATACAATGCCCTATCACTAATTGCACCATCTACCTATGAGAAATCACTGGCCTTTTATAATGTTTCAATGGTTTACAAAAGGCTCAGTTAAGGTGCCCAGGGAAGTATTCTCTGAGCTGGTAACATAGTCCAGGGTATACTGTCTTCCCAGGAGAGCCATGGCAGTGGTCCCCAGTATGGCAGCTGGACTCTTCATCAATAAAGGTGGCTTTGGCTTACACAGACTGTTATGTCTCAGGTTCCTGGCATTAGGAGCTTACATGGAGCATGCTTAATTTCCAAGTCTGGTTCTCTGGCTTTCTATACACTCCATAGCTTCTCAATAAGTTCCTAATCGATCTAAAGATCAAGAGTCAGTTTCTACCTCTCACGTAGAACTGAAAAAACTTATATTCATATGTGTACATTTTCCCCCTAGCTTCACTTTCAACTCTTTTTTGACAATAATCATACTTGACATTTCTTCATCTACAATATCTATCACTGTATCTGGCATATATGGTAGTGGTAGATAATTGTCAACTGGTAACTAGAAGCATTGATTTAAGAGCATTTTTTTCTGGTCCACTACTTTTATTATTTATTGTATTTTTTGGTACCTGGGATCGAACTCGGGCCCTTGCGCTTGCACAGCAGGCTGTGAAACCACTGAGTTAAATCCCCGGCCCCTGGTCCACTACTTTTAGAAGAAAGAGGCAAATGAAAAGCTCTAAATTTATTCTGAGGTCTACATGTGTTCAATAATTACAAGGATCGGGCTGGGGATTTAGCTCAGTGGTTCTGGCGCCAGCCTCGCAAGCGCAAGGTCCTGAGTTTGATCCCCAGTACCAAAATAATAATAATAATAATAATAATAATAATAATAATAACAACATGGATCTATTTATCAACAAATATATGATACATATAACAAGTATATTGCTCAAGAGTGGGTATTCTGATCCCTCAGGTTCATAGCAGTGGTTCTAGTAATTTATTTGTATCTGTTTTCATACCGTCTTCCTCTTTCTCTTGCCAGAGTCATGTATTATTCTATGAAGCAACCCCACAAACTGTACACTGAATCTGATGCTTTTTTCGACAATAAAATCTTCCTTTCTGTAATTCTCCCTCTCTTCTCAACCATCAATTTCTCCCTCACTGTTAGATCTCTCTCCTCAGTATAAATATATGCTTCATTCTCTCTCACTCAAAAAAAAAAAAAAAGCAATCGCCTCATGCATGATCACAGATCACAGGCTAGTTTCAGCCCTAGTTTCACTCCTTCCTCTTAGGAAAAGTTCTTTTAAAGGCTGTCTCTGTCTATTTGCTTTCCTCCAATGTGATCTGACAACCTCAGGTTTATGATCTGTTAAGTGATCACAAAACACCTGTCAATCTCAGGGCTGCTGCTGAATCTAGCTGACTGGGTGGCCAGAGAAACAAAAGGAAAGAAACAAAACTTTACCACTGCTGCTTCAATCCATGCCTCCTTTTGTACAAAAGGAGTAAATGGTTTTTGTTTTACTAATAATGCTGTGGGTTCCAAGGTTTCTCTTTCCACCAACCCCACACTTTCACTGTAGGTCAGGCAGCAGCTCAGACTGCAATACTCATGGATTCAGTTTGCCCACAGCCTTCATTACAACTAGAAACCTTCATTTGCAAAGCTGCCTGTGTTGTCAGACAGGCAGAATTTGTAGGCGACTTTATGACTCTGGAAACCTATTCTGTGGGACTCCTTCTTTTACTGCTCTTAAAGAAAACCTGGGCAGGGCCACAAATTTTTCATTAACTTTCAGATATAAAAATAATGCTCTCTAAATTCTTTACTCATAAAGCATTCTCTGTTGGAAACCAAGGATGAAACCCAAATTTTATTCCCTCTTTGAAACCTTCTTGCTCCTAGTCTGGGCCTTCTGCCACAAGGAACCTCGCAGAGGGCAGTGGTCTCTCCTCTTGTTTGCCCCCCTCATCCCAGCTCCAGTTTGGTTCCCACCTTTCCAGGGCTACCGTGGTTACAGGAGAGGGGCAAGGAGGGGCCAGGACACCAGGAATATCCTTTCTGAGTGGAACTGCATGGGCTCACATCTGTGATCCTGAACATGATGGTAACTGAAGGTTGCTCTCTATCTCATGTGTCCTCATGGAATGTCCCACCAATTTTCTGCAGACCCTCATGCCCAGAGACCTCTCAACTGCAGTTTCCTGATACAGGGGAGACAATGTGCCATTGACTGTTTGTGACAGGTCCCCAGCATCTGGTTATCCTGACCTACACCTGCAGCATTTATCCCCAGGATGTGTTCACCTGTCCACCTATCTCAGCTGATGCCACCTGTCTTGTGTGGCCCACATCCATTCCAAGGGAAACGCTCATCTTCAAGTCATCTTCAGTGAAGGTGCCTCTGAAACAATCCCCACTCTTCACTGCCATAGTTGTTTCTACTGGCCTTTGGGATTTTTCAGGCATAAACTTTACTGAAGATTATTGTCTTCTTAACTGCAGGGGGCACATGTGGAGCTTCTGATGTGGCCCTCCAGAAGCCCCTGCCCTTAGCTTGAGAACAAGGAGAAACATCTCCTCTCTTCTCCCAGGGAAGGCACATTCACTGCATGCTAAACTTCCCTCTGAATGCATCTTCTTCCCAGTGTCCAGGTCCTTCAATGTGGGTACTCAACTAAAGGCCACAAAACCAGATTCCATGTTATTCCATGTTATTATAAAGGAAGGAAATTTTGTCACCACTACAACACAGATGAACCTGGGAGACATTATGCTAAGTCCAGTCACAGAAGAATACATACTCTATGATTCCACTTACGTGAGGTTCCTACAACAGTCAGATTCATGGAGACAGAAAAGTAGAATGATGATTTCCAAGGATAGCAGGGAAAGGTGGTAGGGAGTTAATGTTTAACACGTATGGAATTTTTCTCTGAGAAGATGAAAATGTTCCAGAAATGAATGGTGGTGCTGGCTGTACAATGTGAATGTTTTTAATGCCACTGAATTTTGCATCTAGAAATAGTTAAAATGGTAAATTTTATGTTATGTATGTTTTACTACAACAAAATAGAAATTTAGGCATTTCTTCTGCAAGTCCTGCTTAGGTGATATAGTAACCAGCTTCAGGACAAAGGAGTGATTGCCAACTAATGTATTTGGGACTGTGCTTGCTATCCAGCAATCATCTCCCTTCTCCAAATTCTCCCTTTTACACTCTGCTTTGTGTCCTGAGGATGGGAACTCTACAAACAACATTTCTCCTTTTCCAGGTGGCTCTGCATAGGGAGCCTGATGGCAAGAGGAGGAGAAGGGACCCTCTCCTTTCTGGTGGCTTCCTGTTCCTACCAGAGTTGCCCAGCAACAGCTCTTCCCCACAGTAGCATTTGCTCCAGTAACAGTCAGTTAGCTTCCAGTCTCTTCTTCTCCCAGAACCAGGCTATCTGCACTCCTAAGAGACACCACACCAGTCATGTGAGGACCTTTCCTAGAGATGTGTCCCAGTCCCTCAGAAGCCCTCTGAGCTGTTGAAGTATCAGTACCAGCTGGCCAGGAGCCCCTAAGATATCTGCATCCTGACTCCATGGGCTCCTCTGAGCTCCCAGAGCCTGGATCTCCTCCAAGCTTTCAGGTTCTGATGAATCTAGGTTCTGTGCTTTCTTCCCCTGACCCAGGCTGAGAGCTGCTTCCTGCAGTTTCTCTTGCTACCTACTCACTTCTTCCTTCTTTGCATTCCCAGTCCTCTAATACCTGTCAAAACAATTCCTTATATTAAATTCTCTCTGCTAACATAACTAGTATAGTTTATGTTTTCACAACCAGACTAACACTACTGTGAAAAATAATGAAAACAAGAGAGTTCTACTTTACCAATCTGCTACAGTTCTTTATTGCCTATCTCTCACACTTAGTTTGTTAATATCATAAAACCAGGTGATTTGTTGGCTCACTAATATATATGCCCAGCACTCTGTACACAGCCTGGCCTACAGCAGCTCCAAAGTCACATTCATTGGATAAATAAACAGGAAATATTTATTTTTAAAATATGATAATAAAAATATTTTTAAAACAAGAACTTTTGTTATAAAAATATGCGTATAAAATTTATAGCCCTTATAAATATGTCTAAGGGAGAGATACTTTTGAAAAGTATCTTTTTCCAGAATCTTTTAACAATATATATATTTCCTTGGTTTTTATTTCATTCTCTGGTTTACTAATTGCTGTCACTGGGTGATTCTCTATATTCTTCTTATGCATGAGGGCATGTTTTCCATGATATGTTTATTCAATTAACATTTTTTTCTGAACTAAATACTGGATATTATATTACATGCTCTAATGACAAATTCATTTAAAATCCAGCTAACACACAATTTGAAAATTGAAGCACCAATATTTTATATTAAAACTCACAAACTTTCAAAAGTAGAACTCACAGCATTTTAGCATGATGAAAAAAATACAGTATTAAGAGAACATCTAGGTTGCAAGCCCATATTTGTAACTTCCTGGGAATGTGATCTGGCTGTATGTATTTATCTTCTCTAGGTTATCTGGTACCTCTTTTTAGAGATAAAGTATAGCTAATTTCTCAAATACCTGTTTTCTTTTTCTATAGGCTTAGAGTTTTTCATACAGAAATGTTCTTTAGCATCATAGGAATTAAAAGAACTTTCAAATCCTGGTAGCCAATATGCAAACAGAAATTTCTTCTTCTAGATCCTCAGCCCACATTTATTTATTTATTTGTTATTTTGAGGGAATTTCTCACTAAATCCCCATGTTGCCCAGGCTGAGCTTGAACCAGCAATGCTCCTGCTTCAGCCTTCCAGAGTGAGGAATTTCATTGTATCATGGTTCCCAAATCTCTTGCTCTGTACAGATCACAGAGCTGGGCAGTTGTGAAGTCACTAACAGTTCTAAGTAAGCTGTCTAATAAGAAGCATTTGTGTCAATTTTTATTTCTATTTTCAAATGAAATTACAGTTTTCTATAGTAAGATGTTTTAAATTTCTCTGGATATTTGTAACGACCTAACCTGTGGAATAGTATTGATACTGACAGTGACATTAGCTATCCAATACATTGGAATACATTACAAAATTTTTAAAAACCCAGATCAGGACAGCCGTCTCACCTTTCTCTGAGGTGTGCATGGGTAGGATAGCCCAGAGAACTGAACAACAGAGTGCACACTTCCTGAGAAAGGCTGAACCCACACCTGGGCTGTGAATATGATCTGAAATCACGGCACAGTGAGAAGTGGGATGTAGTTGCCATAAATTTTCTCTGTTTACTGGTATGTTGTGATGGAAAATATACTACAATATAAAAGCAGACTGAGGGCCAGGGATATAGCTCGGTACTTGTCTTGCATGTAAGAGGCTCTGGGTTTGATCTCTAGGATTGCCAAATAAATAATAAATAAATAAATAAATAAGTGCTGGCCAGATGTTCCTTTGGAAATAAAGAATGAGAACAGAGAAAACACAGGCTTCCCTAAAAAAATATCCCAGAATCAAAAGTTCAAGGATAGTGAAAGAACATACAGGAGTCTACAAAAGTTTGAGAAAATTTATTTTGCTTTCCCCATAATTTTATTAACAGAAATATCCACAGATCCTACCAACCAAGGACTGAAAATATTTGGACAGGGGGCTGTACTTGTAATGAGCACACACAGACTTTCTTTGGCTATTCCCAAAGAATATTCCCAAAGAATATTATATAACAATTAACTCCACAGCATTTACATTTTATTAGGTATTACAAGTAATCTAGAGATGATTTAAAGCGTACAAGAGAACAGGTAGATTATATGCAAATATCATGAGGTTTTCTTTAAGTAACTCTGGATTTGGATAACCTGAAGGATCCTGGAATCAATCTCCCAGAACACCCAGTGAAGACTGGATGTAACAGCAAGCTTGCTGATGTGAGTTCTGAAATACCATCCTGCTGATCTGCTGTCTGTGATGTTAGTTAGGTCAGGCCAGTACAGCCAACTAACAACACAGTTGTATGTTATCTCTTTTAGTAATTAACTGATGCTGTTAAACTAGAAATACACACACCCGATGTCCTTGGGGAGCAACATAGGGTACAACTTTCTAAGCTATCTGCCTCTCAGGCTGTCTTTTGGGGCTTCATCCTAGGGACTGGACCCTGGGCTGGGGGGAGCAAACATGGAGTCCACATCAATACCAATTCACACCTAGCAACATTGCCATCTTGAGATTCCTCCTAATCTACAAAAATCCAAGACTCAGGTGACAAGCAAGAAGATGTTTTAATTAATTCAGAGTCATATAGTTCTTTATGACAAGTAACCTAGAAATTGCTAAAGTATGTGTCACTGGATAAATATTGCTTATGAGAGAGAAATTCTTCCTTTACAGGGATTTCATGTAAAGGGAAAGCCAAGGCTTTCTGGATTAAAGGGACGGAAACCAGCAAGGTCTTCCCAACTCAGTTCCCTCCCTGACCTCATCCTCATCAAACAGGTCATATCGCAAGGTGTTCACATACTGCTGCAGAACTTCACAGTCTCGTGGTATGGATGTCTTTTATTAGTTGAGTAGTATCTAATTTAAAACATAAATAGTACATATTGTTGGCTTTTTTAGCACTATATTGTAAAATACCTTAGACTGTGCAATGACAAGGCAAAATTAAACTTGTAATAATGCTTCAAAATCCACTTGTCAAGCTTACTCCAAATTATCACTTTCACGAAGGACAATCACTGCTTGATATAAATATAACTTTCTAAAAATGTATTCAGTATTTCTCTGGCATTCTGAGTGGATTAGTGGTCATAATTCTACTAGGGAAGTGACTATTTAAGAAGAAAAGTTGAAAAGTCAGGAGGATCTGTCATTTATAAAGAGCCTCTTTGATTACAAAGGACTCATTTAGTTTTAGCACATTAATAGAGAAAAATTTAAAAATATCTAAATGGAGAGAACCTGAGCGGGTCAAATGCTGGTAGAAATGTCATTCCTTTTCACCTCAACTTCAATACAAGAAGTATCTTTGGGTGAGCAAATCACCATCTTCATCATCCGTGCAACTTTGGTGTGGTCTAAGGAAGTTCACCTTTGGCACAGGATGAAGCCAGAGTTAATTAAGAACAGAGCTTTCCCCAGGTCCCAAAGTCAAGTGCCAGCTGTACCATTATCTACTCTTATTATGGGATACGTGCTCCTAAAACCTGCAGTAAACTTTTACTTCTGTTTTGCCCAACCCATTAGCATTAAACTGATCAAAGATTTCAGAGTATAGTGAGTTATCTTTGAATAATAGATAACATGAGATTTCAGGAAGAAAAAAATGCCCTATATTCCAGAGTGAAATGGTGTTTGAACACAAAACATAATTGCTTCTCAATCCAGTCTTTTCCGTACTGTCAATAAACTTATTTTCATGCTACCTAGTATTTTATTATCTATACCTCTGGAATATCAACAGTTGGTGTCTGTAATGATATTGAACCACCTGAGCCTAAAATAAAATACCTTTATATTATAATCTCATGATGTAAAAATGGGAAGGAACACCAGAAATTACAAGCAAGATATCATACTATAGTGATTGAGACATGCATACAATTCATAATATCTATAATAGCTATTCTCTGGAATAACCCTAGATACCCATCAATGAACAAATGGATAAAGCAAATGCAGTACATATGCATGACAGAATTGTATTCAGTCATAAAGAGGGATGAATTTAAGTCATTTGTAGGAAAATAGATGATCTTGAAACCATAATTTAAGTCAAATAAGTCAGTCACAAAAAGTTATATATCACATGATAAATTAAAGAGTAAAATAAAGGCAGACTTTTTGGAGTCGGGTAGGGGAATCAAGGGAAGGAGAAAGGAGTATGAAGGGGAGAAAAGCAGATTTAAAATGATACCATATGATATATATATATATATGATATATATGTACCACTTCTCCAAAAGCAATGTAAATATCTTGTATTGAAAACAAACACCAAATTGAAAAATTAAAAAATGATATTTTTTAAACTTAAAAAGAACTATGAATAAACAGGTTTATACATCTGTATCCTTGAGACTGTGATGGGTGAAATCTTGCTGATTTTTAAAAAAATAAATATGGTTTTAATGTACCACAGACCCTGAAGGCAACTTCATTTTGACACAATCAAGCTTAACCATCACATATAGCATCTTGTTTCTGCTCTTCTACAGTGGATGGTATGAGTGTGCATGATATGCAGTATTAGTCTGAGAAGTCCTAAGTATATGTTTTCAATACATAATGATTACATTACTTGTGCAGAGTTGGTGCGTGTACAGAATACATCTTAATTCCTTTTTCATCCCCTTTGCTTCCTCTCCCCATCTCTTGATACCATTCCCATTTGAGAAAGATCTATCTCCTCATTTCCTGGAATCTATCTTTTATTTTTCTCTTTATTGATACTTTTGAATTTCTCACATATGAGAAGCCATATGATATTTAAGCTTGTGTGTCTGATTTAATTTCACTTAATATTATGCTCTCAAGGTGCATCCATTTTCCTACAAGTTTATCTTTTTTTATGTAAGTAGTACTCCGCTATTTATAAATACCATGTTTTCTTTATCCAGTTATCTGTTGATGGATATATATGTTGCTTCCAAGATTTAGCTGTTATGAATTATGCTTGTTCTAAGGGATCTTTTTGTTCTGCTTCAAAGTACTTGGCATCATACTAATGGAACTACCTCTTCAGCAACCACACTTTCTTTGGCCCCAACTTTACACATGGTTCCTTTTGGCCAAAATTTAAGTTTTTAAATTCTTTTCTGATCTGCTTTTTGCCTTATCACTATAAATCTGAAAAAAAAAGCAGCCAGAAGTGTCCATGCCACAGGCTGAATACTGAGCTTTCTTGAAATTTCACCCACCAGATTAATTATTTCATCACCCTTAGTCTCAGTCTCCTGCAGTCCCATGGCATGAGGGAAATGTAGATAAATTTTTTGCCAGTGTGTAACACTCATGGCCTCTAGCCCAACTGCCAATAAAGTCCTTATTTCTGAGCCTGGCCTTTGCTGTCCACATTTCCATCAGCAATTCTGGTCTTCTGAGCTCCAACTAGAATCCCCTAATAGTCTCTGCTTACAGCATGTTAGGGCTTTTCTAGCTTGCACCTCCAAATCGTTCCAAACTCCTTGGACAAACCAGCTTCAAAAGTTTCTGAACCGTGGTTCAGAATATACTACTAACAGGTTTACTAACAGCAACCCCACTTCTTTGGTACTACTTTTCTATATCAGTCATTTTTCCCATTGCTGGAACACAATATCTGACATTCACAACCTAAAGAAGGACAGGCTTAATTTGGCTCATGGTTTCAGGGGATTCAGTCCATGATTAGCTGCAACTCCACAACATAATTACAGAAGGTTGTGACAGAGGAAAGCTGCTTAGTTCATGGTGGCTGGGAAGTAAAGAAAAAGGAGAGGGACCAGATACAGATCACAAAGGTACACCTTCCTATCTATCCAGACACACACAGAAATATGCTCCACCAATCCCTCCATGGAACTCAAGTCCAATCAAGTTGACACAATCAAGCTTAACCATCACAGGTAACATCTTGTTTCTACTCTTTTACAGTGGGTGGTATAAGTGTTCATGATATACAGTATTAGTCTCAGAAATCCTATGCTAAATAAATAGGTATAGAACTTGAAATTTAGGTCAATTAACTAAACCTGTCATAATATTTAACAACAGAAATAGCTGAGATTGATCCTTTTCTATACCAAGGTATTATGTATTTTAACCACTTTTATGAAAATCTTTGTAAAGTATACTACATAATTTTACTCTGAGTAAAATTTTACACTTTCTACTGGTAACATAGGAGCTAATTATGACAAAGAATTACAGAGTAACAATGCTTCCTACGGCTAACAAAGACTCTGCATGTACAATAAATGGCTTACGGCCCTTACTTGTTTTGTCCACAGTCATGCCTTGGTATCTACAGGGAATCAGTTCCAGAACCTCTCCCATCCTCATGGATAATAAAATATATGGATGCTCATGTCCCTTATATAAAATGGTATATTTGTATTTAATATATGCATCTCCTCCTGTGTAACTTCTGTGTAAGTTAAAAGACAACATTTCAAGGAAGCTAGATCACTCATAATACCTAACAAAATGTAAATAGTTGTTATACTGTACTGTTTAGGGAATAACAACAGGGCAAAAAGTATGTACATGTTCGGCACACCTTTAATTTTTTCCCAAATATTTTTGGTTTCTGGTTGATTAAATTCATAGATGCAGAACCCACAGACACAGAGGGACAACTGTACTTTGTATTAATCCTTCCTCTGTCTTACCTTTCTACCAGCTGTCCCTTCTCATTCTGTGTGCCTGTCTCCAGTAAGCTTCTGTCTTTTATAATCTGCTGAATTTAGTCTGCTTCAGTTTTTAAAGAAAGATGACAACTACAGTTGTTGGAATACTATCTAAAATATAAACAAAAACACTTTCACATCACCTAAGGGACTTGGTGACATTTGTAGTGACCACTCACAGGGTACTTTGTTTCTGGACTGGGATCAGAATGCTGGGGAAGGTCAGCTACACCTTTGACCTCTGGCTCCTTGAGTACTAGTCCTCTGATAACCAGCATTCTGCTTTATAGCCAGGGCTCCTTGACATCATTCCAGCACTGTGTTTTCTTCTGTGTTAGTTCTCTCTCATTTATCCTGAGCCCCTTAATAGCTGAGATCTTGTAGTCTGGCCCATAATCTGCATTCAATACCTGAAAACTGGCGCAGTGTTATGGTTTGAATGTTTATATCACCCCAAGAAGCTTTCAATTCTGAATAATTGCCACCATTATGAAGGCCACATGGAAGTAGGAAAGCAACATTGAAAGAATGGTCTCATTTGCTAGCAGTTTCCATTGTATTTTATAAGAATGTGTTTGATGTTTTAAGCTTTCTTGTGGCAGCAAATTGTACTTCTCTTAGCAGCAGGAATTATTAAGTCTCTGCCCAGAATAACCAGTCTGTTTTGGAAAGTTTAATTTTTTCAGTTTTTACACTTCATTTTATGACTCTATTTGTAACTTCAGAGCTAAGCCTGTATACAAGTATACACAGATTCTTTTCAAATTTAAAGCAACAAATAGCATTTTTAACCCTCAAAGGGTTCAACATTATTTATTTTAAAAATAAAATACAGGGCAGGGGATTTAGCTCAGTGGTTCTGCCGCCTGCCTCGCAAGTGTAAGGTCCCAAGTTCGATCCCCAGTATAAAAAAAAAAAATAGTGGATTGCAATAGAGAAATGCTAACAACCACAGGCAGTGTGCAAAAAAAAAAAAAAAATTAAACAGGAATACTGAAATCTAGCTCTAAATTAAATAAGACAAAAAATTCAACCTGAACTGCCTTAGACAGGATGGAAATATTTCTTAAATTGATAACATTTCATGAAAGCTAGGAAACCATCTGCTTTGTCATACACAAAATCATTTTACTTATTGCCAAGAAAACTGAGGATATGCCATCAGCTGTATGTGTACCCCAATCCTGATGAGGGTAAAATGTGATTTTTTAAAAAATAATGAAATATAATATTTTTGAAAGCTGGCTTTAAAATAACAAATAATATGACAGTAATGACTTGAATCTTTTTCTCTGAAAGCCCAACATTCTATTTTGATCATCAAAATTCACATGGATGACTAAATTGTTAACAAATGAGAAGTGTCATAGATAATGCATGCAAAAACAAGTATCAAATGGATATAAAACCAAAATTGATGTCATCTAGAAATACCCAAGAATCAACTAAGTGGAAAAGTACATTAGGTTCTTAAGGACCAAGGACTTGTGTTATAGTTTATGTTTAGATGTCCCCACAAAGCATCATGCAGGTGAAGTGGGACTTTCTTTTTCAGAGGTAATTGAATCTGGAATGTGTGTTGCTGGGCTAAGGGTGTGTGATTACTAAACCACTACAAGTGAGTGATTAGTTTGGCACCACCCTAATCCTGGTAGTCTAAGAAAAAGGGGCAGAAAGATGCTATTAAACTCCCTTGTTACCTCGGCTGCCCTGTGAGCGCCATGTTGTTTCTGCTCTGCCATGCCTGTTTGTTATCCCTGCCTTGGAGTCAGCCAATTATGGACTGAAACTTCTATGAACTGTAAGCCAAATAAACCCCTTCCTTTTTAATTTGAGGTGTCGGGTATTTTGTCTCATCAATGAGAGAAAAGTAACTAACATAACTGGAATCTATGTGTACTGATTCTACAGACTCATAAACCTACCATGTCATCCTGAATTCTAGTTTCAATAAACAGAAAAAAGGAGTTGATCAAGCATACTCTTAGATAAAGAATATGTTGCATAAAGTATTCAATAACCTATATGAAAGTTTTAGTAATTATTATTTACATGTAATAAAAATCCCCATAATAAATAAAACATAGTTTTTGCTCCATTCTAAAAAACTATTCATCTTCAATTTTGTTTTAATGGATGACCCATAATACACAGAGCAGAGGCAATAACTCAAAACCCAAAACTATGTGGTTAAAAGTATATTACCTTGATAACTGAGTGGGAAGCTGTGCTTTACCTACAATACAAAAATAATCATAGTGTGAAGCTGCACCAGTAGTGGTATGTCTAGGACTTTCTGCATTTCAAAGATTCACTTTTATTTTAACATAGTATGCCACATACAAAATAATCCACTTTATGCCTGGGTAATCTTCTTAATGAGAATAAAAACCTCTGTGCACATACTGCCAATACATTTCAAAAAGCTCAGATTTTTACAAGCAGAATAGACAAACTATCAGAAAAGAGATCATAAATTAATTTGGCTGAAAAAAATCTTTAAAAATATGTAGCTCCACACTGTTTACAGGTTTCTTCTTACACTCCAAACTTATGGGAGTGTCTCGATAGCCATTTTAAGGAATTGGCATATGATCTAGCCCCTTTCCATGCTTATGTAGTAACCACATTAATCTTTTGTAGCAAAACAAGAAGAGCTAGATCTGGATTTCTGCCAACTTGATGCAAAGCATCAAAAGCTTCCTGCAAAGGAAAACGGTGTGGAGAGTCCAATCTTGCAGTAGGAAAAATTAACAATGGAAGGTAGGAGGGACATGATGATGGATGGCCTTGTAGCCTTAAGGTGGCATATTTTTCTGGTTTCAGGCCTGTCTGTCAATGGATTCTGTAGGCTTTGATCCAAGCATTTAACCAATGCAAAACTAGATGGCAAGAAAGTGTTTCCTGAGACCAATCTGACACTGCATCCTCCTCACCTGCTAAAAGCTTGAGTGAAATTTCTGCACTTGTGATGCAGAGTAGCTGATGAGACTACAGCAACAGAACTATTAATGCCCATGACTTGAAGCTATGTTCCTTACTACTTACATGTCATTACTTGGACCCCTGACATTAATTAACACTTTCTACATCTTCTACTCTAGCACCACTGGAATATTTTAATTTTTACAAAATATTTTATGAATTGTTTAAATTAAAATCCCCCTTTGGTTTGGTACTTTGGTTACAGCTGATGAACCATATTGATTCATTATTATTATCCAACTCTGGAGTCCATATTATGATTTACTCTTGGGTAACATACAGTTCTAACTTTTGCCAAATGCATAATGTCATGTATCTACTGTCATAGTCTCATACAGAATAGTGTTTCTGCCCCACAAATTCTCTGTGGTCCACCTACTCATCTTCCACCTTGCACCCAACCCTCTGTCAACCACTTGTCCTCTTATTCTATCAATAGTGTTTCCTTTTCAGAATGTCATATAGTAAAACTATATAAGACTTAGCCTTTCCAGGTTTCTTTGTTTGGCAGTATGCATTTAAGGGTCCTCCATGTCTTTTTGTGGCTTGATAAATCATTTCTTTTTATCACTGAATAATATTTTCCTATATGGATATATCAAATTTGTTCATCCATTCACCTACTGAAGGACATTTTGTTGCTTTCAATTGTCAGTAATTGTGCATAAAGCTTCTGCAAACACTCATAAACAGGTTTTTGTGTGGACTTGCCTATTAACTTTTCAGACTTCACTGATACAGGTATGATCCAATGACAGCAGACCTAAGAATGCTTCATTATAGGGAGCTGTAAGACACTTCAGGTTCAATTTTTCTAAAAGCTCCTTAATATCTGGCTCTCAGCTACCATGTCTGATTGTCAGATAACTTCTGTAAATGTATTTTATGAAGTTCAGTTATCACTAATGGTGGAAAGTATATCAATTTCTTTAAGGCTGCTTTTACAGATGAATGAATTTCTTCTTATTGACCCCACAGAATGCTGACACTGCCACAGAGAGGTAAAGGAGGAGAAGCAATGCACATAAATGTGGCAATTCTCAATTTATTTCAGACATGTCAACATTACTTTCCAGGAGTATAACTCCCCAGTGGGAATGGAGTTACAGTTTCAAAGAAGGTTTATATTTTAATGCCTGTACTTCCATAAAGGGACTAGTTGAGCTGAGATCAGGGGCACCAATACTCATGACATCAGCATTCTGATACCTATTTCCACAGCCAGAAGTAGAGTATTTTTCTCTTTACCTGGAAAGGCTACCTTCAGTTGGAGCCTGTCTTCTTTCATCTAGGTTTACAATTCAGCTGTTAGGAGTTGCTTCAGTTCCTTGCCTCCCAGGAAATCATAGTCTCCTGTGATGCAAAGATGTTCTTGGTCACATGGAGCATTCTTGTGCTCAACTTCATGGTGTTCTCATGTTTATTTGCTTTTCTGTGCTTCTGAAGGCCGCTGTCTTGATTCAGAATCTGGTATTTGGAGGCCAGCCCTTTGCCTCTAGCGGCATCTATGGTCAATGCATCATGGCAGTTGTGACAGACAAACTAGCTTCTCTGTGTGGAGATGAAATGTGAGACATTGGGTGCCTTTTCGCAACAGGTGATTTCTTTAGATTATCTTAAACAACTGCTTTTCCTGATGAATTCTGCAAAGGCAGAGCTGGACTCTAATCTGAAGCAGTCTGGACTGAAGAAATGTGATCAGAAAAATTTTCTAGAGGAAGATAATGTTTCTTTTTCCTCCATTTTTAATTTCTTCATTTAGATTCAATATTGTGTGTATACGCCTAAAAAAAATTGAAAGCAGTGACTTCAAGAGACTTTCGTACACTCAAGTTCATGGCAGAATTAGCCTCAATGGCCAAAAGATGGAAGTGCCTCAAGTACCCAAGTACATATGAATGAATAGACAAAATATGGTATATACTTGCTCATTCAACAGAATATTATTCAGCCTTAAGAAAGGGTGAAATTCTGATACATGCTACAACATGGATGAACCTTGAAAATATGATGAGATATGGTTAGTCACAATAAGACAAATATTGTATGAATTCATTTATCTAAGGGTGCTGGAATAGTCAAACTCATAAAAACAGCAAGGAGAATAGTAGTTGCCAGGGACTGAAGGGAGGGAATGGGGAGTCATTATTTAATGGGTCTGGAGTTTCACTTTAAGAAGATGAAAAATTTTGAAAGTGGAGGGTGGTGATGGTTGTACAGCACTGTGAACATACTTAATGCCATTGAACTATAGCTTAAAAGTGATTAACATTAGATATTTTACTGTCTGCATATTTTATCACATTTTTAGAAAAAAAACAACATTGAGGTTAATGCTCTGCATATTTTATCACACTTTCAAAAACCAATATTGAGGATAATGTGATTGTCTTAACTACTTTCTCACTGCCTAGACAATATACCAAACATCTAAAGTGAAAGGAGGAAAGGTTCATGTTAGCTCCCAGTCTGTAGTGGTTTCAGTTCATAGTTGGCTGGCTCCAAGGCATGGTGGTATGGCCGAGGGGCCTCATAGAGAACAAACAGTCCATGGTGTGGCAAGCAGAAGACATCAAGGAGCAAACAGCAGCAGCAAGCCTGCCTTCTCCCTCTCTCTTTAAATCCTATCAACGCTATAAGCCTACTGACTGGTACCACCCACACCCAGGGTGGAGATTTTATTATCCACACCCAGAATTATGATAATTACAATCAGTAGACTAATTTAGTACCACACACCCCTAATTCCAGTATCGCACTACATCCAGCCAGCTCTGAAAAACCCCACCTATGAGCACATGAAGCTTTGGGGGAACACCTAGCTACAAGCCATAAGAGCAATCATGCTGCACAGCTAGTACTTGAGTCTTGGGTGACCATGAGTCCTGGTCACTCAAGTTTTGCTGAGACAGTCTTCATTTATGCTTCTTTTCCCAGGACAATCATTAATAGTGTTCCCTTCACTCACTGTCAAAAGTGTCTTGGTTTAAGAAACAAGTCACATGGTCACTTTAGATCTATTTCATAACTGCATAAATCACTGCACTGCCATCTTTGCAAATGTCTCATTCTGATGGTATCCGCATAGTCTTGAATTTCTTTAATTATAAATTTGATGTCCACTGAAGTGTTACAGGGCTTGAAAAACTTTTAATGATTTCTAATTATTTTGTGAACATTTATTATGGTATCAAAAGGAGTCCTCTTCTCTTACAAATGTATTATTTCTTTGAATATTAAAGTCATCTGTCAACAAGCTCACTTTAATTTCTGTGGGTTAAAAAAAGCAGAAAGACATGGTTGTAGCAGCTGTAATTTTTGCCTCTCAGTTATCTTTTTATTGTTGATAAAAAAGTCAACAAATATTCTTTGAAGTTAGGAAGTTGTTTGTTTGGATTAATTCCATCTTTCAGCTTACCATGAAAGAACACATCACTTTTTGAGGAAGCCACTGCTCTCCACATGCATGAAGGAGAACCATACTATCATAACCCTTTATTGCTATCAACCCTACAGATCATCAGCCTCTCCAAAGCAGAGCCACGTATCTTTAGCACCTAGCACCAGTCATAGAAGAATATAGGTTCTTAATATCCACTTCTTATGCTCGCTCTGGCAGCACATATACTTAATACTCACTTCTTGAATCAGTGAATAAACAAATCATTCAATGATGTTGAAATTTCTGGGTTCTCAGATTTTGCTTTTAAAAGTATGTAAAAACCCACGCATGCTCTTTCTATTCACTTTCCCCTTCCATTTAGTACATCTGTGATCTAAGAAGAGATGTTCTTTTTCTTTATAAGCTACTTAGAAAACTCCATTTTCAATTAAGTTTCATGTGCGTGGAGAAGAAAAAAAAAATCATCATCCTTATAATCCAGAGGGAGAGAAAGCCAGGGTTTTGCTTCCAGTGTTTACTCAAATATGAATGAAAAGAAAAACTGGGGTAAGGAAGAGAAACTAATGCCAGGGAGGTCATTCATATGTTATTATAACATAGAAAGATAATCCCTCTCCCTCTCCCTCTCTCTCTCTCTCTCTCTCTCTCCCCCCTCATCTCTCTCACACACACATGCATGCACAAGTAATAAAATAATAATATTAGATTTAAACAGTTACCCGATGTACATAAGTGAAGTTAGGGACAACAGCTTGTTGGAGGTCTAGAATAGTAAACATGAAGCTATATTTACAGAACAAGAACACTATTTTATTTTGATGTGCTCACTTTTGGTTACTTGGGGTAGTGCTGCTAAGTTACTGGTGTCACCACTGGCCCTAAAGGAACACAGTGATCATGCAGTATGTACAGCATTTGTAATTCTTCATTTAAATGTTTTCAGCATCTACCACAGACAATGTGTAAATGGTTCTTTCTTACTTCTGGGGGTGTAAAAGTGATTTTAAGAAAATACATGCAGTGGATTGATAAATTCATTAAATTACTCCATTTGTTTAAGCTCTTCTCTCATTTCTAACTCCAGGTATCAGAAGCAAATGCAGGATGATTTTATTCCATAATCAAGACTATTCCTAGAGGTACTAATGCAATTTCTTAGTGCAAACACACTGATAATTTATTACTTAGGAACAGAAGAAATCTCATCATATCTACTGTAGTCGTTTGCAAAAAAGGAATCAGATAAGTACCAGGGTATGAAATAAGTGATGGGAGTAAATCCAAGAATATTCTTATTTTAATCTCCAATAAGCACATAATTTCTATATTTTAAATCTCTACAAAGGGCACTATAAAAATACAAAGAAAAGAAAGATTCAGCAAAAACTCACATAAATAGATAATTCATCTAATGAGTGAACTAGCCAGCCAGGGGCTAGCATTTCTGATAGAACTGTTTTCTTCTTTTGTACTGTGGCTTGTGAAATAGGTAAGGTACCTGGGACATTTGTTGGGAGAACCATTTTTAAAATAATTTCCTAGGATTTTACTTTGATTACTAACCCAAATCCAAGGAACATTTTTACATTCAGACACGCAGAGACAGGTGCTTGGCAACTTTTATTTATTTGCTTAATGCATTCTCTGGTGATTTCAACTGTGAACCCATAATATCCATCTGTTTGAAAGGGTAATTGGTTAGCAGCTAGATCCTTTATGTTTACAACATATCATCCAAAGTCTATCTCAGTCTGCTTTGAATTAAATATTCTAGCTAAGCCTCTGATGAACTGTATTTTAGATATTAGCTAGACATGCTGGCTTGTCACTCAACACTAATTTCTATGTCCTTCAACTGCATATGCATGCATCTACCTCTGGGGTCATAAGCCCATAAACATTTTCCAGAGTATCCTGGGCTACAGTTCTGGGCACAGATTAGGTTCTACCAGTGAAAAGAATTGGAAAAAGAGGGAGGTGAAGGGTAATCAAGGAAAGAGGGAAGAGGAGGTATCCAAGGATGATGTTTGTCAGCTTCTTTTTGTTGTTGGTGGCAGTATTCAGGCAACAGCTTCCTGGAGTGGAGAGGCATTTTGGAGTAGCTCCTCTGATTAATGGAACACAGCCAAACAGTGTGTTCTTGATGTCAGCAGCTTCAGTGGTGGCTTGAGTCCCAGTGGCCACCCTTTAGCTGTGGGGACAGCAACCCTGGAGCCAATTCAGCCTGGGAGTCATCACACAAGGCTCAGCCAAGATCCTCTCCTCTTTTCTAAGGGGCAACCTTTCCTTCCAAACATCTTGAAAGTACTTGACTCCCACACTAAGTCCTGTTTTGCTTAAAATAGCTCAGAAAGTTTCCCTTATCTGCAACCTGACTGACATGAGAAATAGGAGAGATTTGAGCATTAAATACACCAAGATGATCTGGAATGCCTTGGGAGAACTGTGAAGGGGGAAAAGGTTGTGTCCACCTGGCAACCACAGTGATGCAATGAGGACCAAGAAGGTCGAAAACCAGACATCTAGGACTAACCAAGTTGGACCAATAACCCTTTAGGGACTGGGTGTGAGGTGAAAACGTAATTATGAAAAATGAGGAATAATCAGGTAGACCCTGGAGAAAGAAGGAGAAAGTAAAAGGAAACAAAGAAAAATAAAAAGTAAAAGCATGCATATGGGGAAGAGGATCACACACCACGTTCTTCACAGACCTTGAAAGAGCAAAGCACCAATGGTGCGGCTGCTTTCTACAAGTGCTTTGCAGCACAAGTGTCACAACATCACAAGGCTGGGCCCAGGGCTTCCCAAACAGAGGCTAGGAGCTTTCCCCATGAGAAACAGCAAGCAACTGACAACTCTGTTGATTCCAACTGAATGTATGTGTATGTGTGTGTGAGAGAGAGACAATATGAAAGCTGGACATATATATAACATGAATTTTAAACAAAAATCTACTAGATTTTAAAAAGAGAATTAAATTAGTCCAACACTTTTGTTTGTTTGTTTGTTGTGGTGTGGTACTGGCCTAGGGCTTTGCACATGCCAAGCACATGCTGTACCACCGAGCTACACTGCTAGCCACATATGGTTTTCAAGTCAGATAATTAATACAAAGTACTGACAAATTAATCAACTATGATAATATTGGCTTGGTTTCTGATCAACTAAGAGTGCAATTTCCTTCTTATAATTCAATTGTCTGTAAAAAAAAGCCTAAGGTAAGACATTTAAACAAACAAAAAAAAAGAGTTCCATTTATACTATAAGCTTTATGTATGAGAAAAGAAAAACGTATCACATGTTCTAGGCCTACTGCTCCAGCCTCAGTTACACAGCATTGTTTCTTCTTCAAAGACACCTGTCCTCTCCATTGTCTTTCCCTAAATACATACACACACATGCACAAATGCACAGACTTCACTCTGCATTAAATGCTCTCCCTTCGAATCATTTCCTTCAGCGAGCATTCCTGACCTTCCTTTCGCAAGTCAGATTCCCTATTTCTGCCTTTGTCCACTTGCAGTTGCTAAAACTTAATGCAACAGATCAGAGATCAGATGTTGTATAAGGAGCTGACATTTATTTATCTCACACTTCTAGAGGCTGAGAAATCTAGAACACCATGCCAGTATCTGCCAGTCAGCATCTGGTGAGGGACTTGTTGCTAGGAATAAGCTGTAGAGTTAGTTCTGTGGAGATGTAGGGTATCACTTGGCAAGAAAGAGCAAGCTTGCTAAGTTGGGTCTCTCTTCTTCTCATAAAGCCATTAATGCAATTATGAGGCTCATAGTTATGAACTCATTAAACCTAACTCACCCTGCCTCCAAATATCATTTACATATGCCTCTGGGGACTAAGTTTCAACATGAATTTTGGAGTTTACACACACAGACCTTGACATTTTTCCTATACAACTTAACACAGGTTTAATTACAGGTTTACCTACTTATTACCAGCAGGCATGAATTCTGCAAAAAAAAAGAGTCAGGGCTGTTTTTATGGCTTTTAACGCCACAGATGCCTTGGAAATGATGAGACACTGAAAAGCTGAAGGAATGGTATTGCTGCTTCCTCCCAAAAGTCCAAATACTATATTCCATTTCTAAATCATGAAGGGCATTCTCCACCTTATCTAACTCCAGGAATTACTATCACATTATCAGGACTATACTTTTAAAAACATTAGCAAAAGCTAGTTAAGCAAATCTTTAAAATCTATTTCAGAATTTTAGTTGGCTGACTTCTCCCTTCCTCTACTACCTACCTCACCATTGTTTCTGAAAATAATCACAGGTGGCCTCTTTAACTTAGACAGTCAAAGGCCTGTCCATGGTGGAGGAGAGGCAATGTCAGCTGACGGTGTCAGCTTCCAGCTCCCAAAAGAACACTGACTACTACAGGATAAGGAATGACCTATTTACTCAAATATTCAGTTCGAGAGGCAATTATGCATCAGCCCCTCTGCAGCCTCTGGGATGATTGTAAGTTAACATACTTCTACTTCCTGGTACAACCACTCTTTATGACTGCTCACAATGTGCCAACAGCATACTCAGCATTTCACGCCCATTATTCCTTTCCCTCCTCACACCACCTGAGCAAGTACCATTGTCTCCATTTCACATCTTGGGACATGGCTATGAGCTGGGCTTCACTCCAGCTTATCTTGTTTAACAGGCCTTCCTGGAGAGGTTGAAGTTTCTCTGGATGAGAAGAAAGTACCCCAAATGAATGATATTAACCCTTTTGAACACCTCTTAGCTCAGAGTTTTAGGTGATGTCCCCTCTTAGGCCATTAAGAGAAGAGAATCACAAAAGCTACAGGACATTCAATTGGCCATTTCGCATCACTATTCTTTCAGCCTTACCAAGAACCAATGTATGCCAGAATCAGGCTCAGTGTTTAGTTCCTTTGGTCTGTCCTTGAATTCTCCAGTTATCTTAATACTTTTGTGCCACTCTTTTCAGAGTACTTCCTAACGTATCTCTGAGTAAAGTCCTAAGATTGCACAGACAAATGCTCACAGCCTAATTTAATAACCCACTGTATCACAGGCTAACTGCAATGAGTTTTTCACTCAGTTCCTACTTAAAAACAAAACCAGCACATCAACACACAGTAAACACAAGAATTCGGCTCCATGTTTCTCTCGCATTTCTTTCCTGTGTATTGCCAAATATATCTGGTTTATGTCTTCTTCAAAGTAATGACAGAGCCTTCACCATGATGTGCTTCACTTTTTGAAGATTAATCCTCTGTTCTTTCAAGTAAAATGCACTGAAGTATTCGCATATCCATCTCTCAGAAATACTATAGGTAAAGTCTGATTAACACCTCTTCTGTACAGTCCTCTTAATCCCAGGAAAGATTTGGCTTTAAAAAATACACTTAAACAAACAGAGAACTGAGATTTATCCCCCACCAATGGAGAGGCAGAATTAGTTAACTATGCAGACCAAGCATATTCGATGTCACCATTCTTCTGCTAAGTAAAATTCTATTAAAACCTCTGAACTACTTTGGTGCTTTAGTCCTATTAAAATACAACCAGAGAAGGGCAAATTATTTCCAAAGAACAGCACTATATAATTGAATCTTTCTAGAAATACAATTTGGTTTGAATAAGGAAAAACATCTATAGAGAGTCTCCTTTTCAAATCTGAGCAAATGCAGAGGTTCTCCGGAGCAGTTTCCTTGGTGAGGAAATATTTTCCAACCTGTCAAGGTCTCTTTTAAACAAGTCACCCACCATCAAAGGCACCAGAGAGCTACTCGCCTGCCTCTCAAGTCACGCTCCCCTCTGAGCATCTCTAGGTCACCACTCACAGCATTGAAGCTGTTCACACTGCATTTTCAGCCAGGCATCAAGGACAGAAAAACCTACAGCTCTCCCTTGGCTAAACTTCAAAAGATATTAACTATTCTTTGGGCAGGGAGGTAACAGATTCCACTTGCTAATGAATCACATAAATAACAGTACTTTTGGCTGCTGAAACAAAGCATTAAATGTCAATTGTTACCTGTAAGATTACAAATAATTGGGCTGGGGATTTAGCTCAGTGGTTCCGGCGCCTGCCTCACAAGCGCAAGGTCCCAAGTTCGATCCCCAGTATCAAAAAAGTAAAAAAATTTAAAATAATTTAATAAATAAAAAAGATTACCAATAATTTTAATCTCAAACGTATAGATATATTCTAGCTCTTTCCCCACACAAAATATCCAATGTCCATTTAAATTGTCCACACCAACTAATATAAAGCTTTGCCCATACCTATCTGCAGCCTTATCCTTTCTACAGTAACTATGATAGACTTGTATCTTTTGTCGCCAAGAAAACAAGTCATAAAAAGACACACACAGCAAGTAATATTGCAACAAATCTCACGGTCCTGTTTTGACAGTCCTTAAAAAAAGCATTTTCATCGCCTGCTTTGAAAACTTTGTTGCTTCAAGTTAGCTTGCTGCCTCCCGCTAGTTAAAAATCAATTCCCAAGTGGTAGCTTCTAAAGAGAAAGATACATGTACACTCGATGAAAACACAAATTCACGTTCACCTTTACGCCACTAAATATCCCCCCCTCGGCCCTGGGCTCTGACTTATCCTCTCTACCCCTGGGTCTGAAGCACATCTCCAAAGCCCTGAATGCACCGCAAGCTCTCCTGTTTTGGTCATGTCTAAGCTTGCAAGGTACACGGGCCACCTAACGCGACTGGAATGGCCAAGAAGGCTCAGGAACTCACCAGGGCGGTCAGACCCCAGGCGGGGGCACCCGGGCGCGCAAGGCGACCTGTCGCGCCCTGTCCTCCCTGCGGTCACAGAGCCAGCAGAACTGGGGCGGAAAAGACGCTTCTCACCTCTTCTCTACGCAGACCGCTGTCAGCGCCCGGGTCGTCAGTGCTTTCTGCACTGTATCGGGGCGGGAAGATCTGAGCAACCTAATAGTTAAAATGCCTTCCCGGAGCTGGGAAGGAAAGCTCTTTTGCATCAGAGCCGAGGGCTGTACCAGGTGTAACTTCCACCCCGTGACCTATTTTGGAGCGTGAGAATGAAAGGAAGGGGGCGG
>NW_004624839.1:4026612-4038488 GCF_000247695.1 Heterocephalus glaber
GGGCGGGAGAGTGCGCGGGCTGCGGGGGCGCGCGGGGCTGCGGGCGAGTGCGCGCGCCCAAGCGTGGGGTTTGGGCCGAGAAGTTGCAGCGAGGCCCGGAGGCCGCCCGCGCCCGGCCTCGCCCGGGGTCTTGCGCAAGCTCCCGGTGCCGCCGCGGCCCGAGTCCCAGCCCCGCAGCTCCCAGAGCTCGGGGGACTCCGGGCGACGCGCGAGCCCGCCTCCCTGTCCATCCCAGCCTCCCCACCCCTCCCTCACCTCTCAGGAGGCGGCGTTCGGGCTCCCACTGTCCGGGAGCCGAGGTCCTTGGCTCCTCCGGGCCGGGAAGGCGGGCACACTCGGTGGGTGGCGGTCGAGGAGCGGAGCCCAGGATGTGCCGCCTCCCTGCCCGGTGCCCTGTGAACGCCCCGCCCGAACGTGCCAGGGAAGCGCGGCTTGTTTGCGTCCTCCTGATCTCGGAATCGCGGTGACCTTCGTGCCTCCTCCCCTCGTCCTTCTCCTCTGTCCCTCCAGGCATGGCCCGTCCTAGGTGGGAGAGGACTAGGGGGCAGGTACACCTGATCAAAACACAGCAACGCAGCACCTGAGATGAAAACAACAGGACGCTTTAGCGCGTTTTCTCTTTTGATAGTTGCAGCCCTTGGGGTGTATGGGATAAAGAAGACCAGAGGGTCCTAGTCTAGGGTGCCCCTGCATAGATACTCAGATCTTTCCACTAAAACATCTTGCTTCAAAGTTAAGGATCAAAGTCGCATTTGTGGGAGGGCAGATGGAATTTAGAAGTTTTTGCCTAGTATAGGACTCAGCCCCCCCTCCCCCATCTGTGGTAATAGAGTTAGCTACTTTTTGCCAGATCTTTAGCTAAGAGCTTCCAACTCCTTTAGTAAACAATTCCGTTTTCATCGGGGATCTGTAAACTTTTCATATTCCCAATATTAGCACACCAGTTTGCTGCCCTTTGTGTCTGAGGTTGATGTTCCTGGTCCATGGGGGGGTGCTTCATGATGAGCTGTTGTACTGGATACGGAGACTCTGTTGTATGTCTCACGTAGACAATGGCAAAATTAAAGTGCTGGCAGAGATCAGTACATAGTTTCTGATTCTGGAACAGTTTTCTACTGTCACAGTGTATTGAGGTGTGGTAAGTGAATTTTTGGCTTGGATATCTATTGTCACCATGCCAAGGATAACTAAACATTTAAAAGGGGGGGCATTTTTTCATGAGCCTGGCTTTACATAGTCTTCTGGAGCTGAATATCAGCTCATGGAAATGCTGTTCATTTTTGTTTCCATTCAAAGTAGCTGTGCCTACATACACGGGGTAAGTGATAGCTACTGTGATATTCTAACAGTGCGAGATAAAGCACACCCAAACGGTATAGTGCCTGGAACATAGTAGGTACCTAGTAAATACCCTCTGAATTAGTGGATGAAATCTAAGCAGAAAGTGGTCTGGTTTACATTTTGGAGGAAAACATGAGGAAAATCAGTTACAACTGAGGTGACCATGGAACGTATCCTGGAGATCGGAACTGGTGCAGGATTTTGATACAAAGATTGTTTAAGGGGCGGGAGTGAGAAAGAATGTTTGATGCAACTTCAAGATATAATAGTGGCAGAGGTTCTCAACCTTTTGTAGGGAATAAACCCCCCTAAGAATATGATAGGTCTAGAATACCTTATGTTATAAACAAGTGGTAAAAATATTTGCGTATGTTTTCTGGGAGTTCACAGGCTGGCTGAAGCAGATGTGTAGAATCTCTAAAGCCTGTGGTTTTAAATTACCAATTTTTTGTTTGGAAGCAGGGAAAATAAAGAGATTGTGTTAGTAGGCTTTCAGTCAGTGTGACAAAACACCTGAGATAAACAGTTTTTAAGAAGGAAAGATTTATTTTGGCTTACTGCTTCAGAAATTACTGTCATGAGTCAGAGAGCCATGATCACCTGGCTCTGTTGTTTTGGGGCCTGAGGTGAGGCAGAATATCATGGCAGTGGGGGGTACATGGTAAAGCAAATCTCATGACAACCAGGAAGTGAAGAGTGGAAAAAAGGGAAAGCAAAGAGCAGAAGAAAGGGGAGGGGGGAAGGTCCCAATATCCCCTTGAGGACACATCCAGTGACCTAACTTCCTCCCTCTAGGCCCCACCTCTTAAAGGTTCCACCATTTTTTAACAGTGCCATGGGCCAGCAACCAATCCTTCAGCACATGGGCCTTTTAGAGGCATTTTAAGATCCATAACAGAGATTATTCTAGTTGACATCTTGTTAAGAATCATTTATTTCTATGACCATCAAAAGAATTTGGGTCATGGCTTTGAAAACAGAGAAGTGTGTGCTATGAAGAAAATTTGTACACTAGAGAAACATACCAGACTTTTAATAGTTTTATGTTCTTTTGTACATGAGAATTTCATGTTTCGGCAAAAAGGAGGAAAGAATAGATGAAAAAGAACTAAATATTGACAGTTGCTGATGCTAGGTGAGTACATGGGGTTATTGTATTATTATTTCTGATGCTTGACATTTTTCATGAAAAGCATTTTTAATGAATTTTTACTCTTGGGTAGTCATAACTAATCATGTGGCATCTCCTAACTTGAATTGTTAGAATGGAGTATTTGCATGTAAAAAATGAAATGAAAAGTGAAACAATATAAAGATGCCAGTGATGGTAAATGTAAGATTATGAATAAATAGAGTCTGTTTAGAAATAATAGATTTTTTTCATAGAATAAATTATAATGTGGCCTGGCCATAGTCTGAATAAAAAATAGACCACCTATTTCTTTCTAAATTTATACTTAAATTCATTTTATATTGCTTAGTTAATTTCTTGTTTATTATGTAGTATAATTATATATTATATATATTATATGTATGTCACATTATTACTCATAATGCTACCTATTATTTATTATTCATATATACTATACACCAGTGGTGGCGATATATGGCATACATGTTAGTTGTTTTTGTTTTAAGACAAAAGCTCTTAATGTATGAGGTTTTTTTTTTTTCTAAACTAAAACCTCAGTATTCAGGTTCAATTGCAGTATTGGCACTTTGTGGTAAATAAGTGGGTTTGGGGTTGCAGTTTGGGCACTCATCTTTAAAAGGTTTGCCATCACTGTTATATAGTATTACAGGTAATTAGTCCATATGTTATTATATATTATATAAATATATATACACACTATATAGCTAATTCAGTTCCTTTATCAGCTAACTCTTGGGTTTGGCACTCTCGGAGAGGCAGGTGGCAGCTCAGGAGCCGCAGAGTGCTTGGCTTGCTTGCTGCCACCTTCTGGGAATGGTAGGTACAGTAGGAACTTAGATTCAGACTGGCATTTTCCATCATGTGACAAATTAGATCAAGGATTTGTGTCCCCACAAAGGAATTATCTAGCTTGTCCCGCGGTCTGTGAGGCAGTCACCTGAACAGCATTACCAAGTAGGTATGTACTGTATTGGACAATGACAGTGTGGCCCAATCAGGACTCACTTCCCTGGGTGTCTTAGAGGCAGGACCTGGATTTGAGCCCAGTAGGGAGTACTACAGAGTGTGTACTTTAAAGCACTTTGTTCACTGCCTTAGGAGAAGTGTAGATGGACTTAAACTGAGACACACGCATGACCAAGTCACATACTTGACTGAGTCATACTGTCGGTGCCGTGGTGACTGAGGAGCTCACCCTCCTGAACTTTCTGGGGTGCTGTGTTTCCTCATGGACTGTCTAGGACCTTCTAAGTTGTTTATGGTTGTAGACATCACTATTTGTTTTTCCTTTGTTCCTCATGTAGCTGCTTAAGCAATGGCAGTGCAGGTCAGCTGTTCCTCTTCTCTATAACCTGAACTGATACAACCCTATAACTTGCTGATTTCCTATAGCAATGTCATGGCAGGAAGTGGAACAGTGATTATTCTTTCCATGGTTTTATCCCATATAGAGGTCTTTTTTCCTCCTAACAAAAACATAAGACATACATTCTTAGAATTTTATCTTATATTTCTGCAAATCAAGTTATACTTTCCAGCTTTTTTATTAGTAAAGTAAATATTTTCTACAAAACCAGTTTTGCCTGAACTATTATGAAAATTACACATGGAATTTAGCACCTAATATTTTAAACCACTTATTTGATGGAAATTTGGAACAAAAATACAATTAATGAATACTAAAACCAAATTATTTCAGGGCCCTTTTGTTTGAGATTCATTACCACTTCTCTATATCTTATTGCCTTTAAATAGTAAAACAACCTTTCTAATGTACATAAGAATATCTGAATGAGTAACTTGAATCTCTTTTGGTCAAGCATGCCTTCTCTGTTTTAAACTTACATGAATTTGTTGCCAGTCTAGGGTTCTTTTGCTTGATTGCTGGACACCATAGGTCAATTCTGCTGGGTGCTGGTCTCTGCCATTTGTCTTTGTTAGCTGCTGATCTCTGGAGTTCTTCAGTGTTTACAGCTCAGTATTCATTTGCCTTTCTTTAGAAAAGACTGCTCTGTCTACACTACTCAGGGTAAAAATCCAAAGTAGATTGAAAGGACTTTTGGAGCCCATGTTACCTGAGAAATAAATCAGAAGCAGGTTTAACAAGAACACCAAAGCAAGACTTTAACAGGGCCATGGGTTGTACTACACAAGAGGGAGCCCTCCTAAACTAAAGCCCAAGAAGTGGGTGGGAAGTGCTGCTTATGTAGTAGCTTGCAGGCCTGTTTCAGTGAGGGCTAGGGCTTAAAGCTTGCTATGAATGTTGGGTATGCAAATAAGGAACCCAGATTCCTCCCTCCCTGATCTTAGCCACTCAAGGGTGCCCTCTCCCTTCTTCAAAAAAGCAACAGTATCTTTTGAAGTGAGGAGCACCACCCTGCCTGTCTAGCTACCCTTACATTGGAGTGGAGAATGGCAGTTTGATACCAGGAAAGACACTGAAGCAAATGTCCCAGTCCTTGGGATACAAGGGTAGCCGAAGGGAAGTGAGGGTCCGGAGTGTGACAGTAACCAGCCACACCATCTCCCCCTTCTAGCTGGCATGAGAAAAGTGAGAGTCAGTGCTTTTCATCTGCCTCAAATTTAATTGACTGGTATGAATGAATTTACCATTATTAATTTTTTAGATTTTCTTTTAAAAATTTTTTTAAATTTTTATTACTACCTGTTACATAATGATTGCATTCATTTCTGGATCTTACTAGGTAGCACAAATCCCACATTGTGGAATACTGCCTGGGCTCCTCACAGATTGAGCCCAAACTGTCTTTGTGGGTCCAAAGAAAAGCATGAGCTTTCTTGAGTTTATGCAGCCTTAATCTCCACACCTCTAGTCTCTTAAAAATCCACATTTATGTGTGGAATTCACCTAAGTTCTTCTCCTAGAGCTTTTGACCATTATCTTATTTATTTTATCTTCATTGCTTATCACAGTCTCAGCACCTAGAACTCAATGCATATATTTGAATTGAATTTGCAGATATTGCCCTAACCCTGCAAATGTGCTGCATGATGCTTATGCATTCATTTCAGCTTTGACCACCCACCACATTCGAGGCTCTGGTCTAAGTAGTGGTTCTTAGCCAATTCAGGTGCTTATCTATTATTGATGTGATGGAGACCTTTAAAAATTGCTGTGTTTTTGCTACACATTTCTTCTTCTTAAAGTTATCCTACATTTTTGAGTGGTTTTAGCTAGGTTAACATAACACTATCTTGGTGTATGAGGATATAGGAGCTCTTACCACAGGGTAGAGGGGTGAGGTTAGCTTCAGATTAGAGGAGGAAATTGTGAAGTGCTCCAGTCTCCCCAGAGTGATCAGTCTAGCTCTAGAAGACTATAGACTAAGTGGTCAGGCAGGGATAGCCAGAGCCCAGGCTTCATGGCCTCCCCAGCTATAACGGATTTCCCATAACAATCCAGTCAGACTGGTTTGAGGATCAAAGAGCTCACAGCTGTTTATAATAATGTAAATCACCACAATTTAGAAATGAAAGTGCTAGGTAGAGCAGTCCTTGGGATCCTAGGTGCTGCCTACCGAATTCCTAACCCTTTCCTTCTCCAGCCCTTTTGGTGCCAGAGAGGCTGGAGCTGCTTCCTTTGTCTGAGGAAATGGGATTTTCCATGCCCCTGAAAGCAGCAATGAATTCCCCAGCACAGAGAATAGGGCGCTTTCAATATGATAGGGTTTTGTAGGCTGAGAAGAGAAACAACCTGTGTGCTGTGTTTCTGAATTATGTAAAAATAGACTTGCCAGATCACAATATTTCTCAAGCAATATTCTTCCTTCCTCTGCTTTTCTCTCTGCGTAGTTTTTCCCTGGATAACCTCATCCACCTTTTTCACTGTAGAGAGAAACTATGTAGATGTCTCAAAACTCTGTACTCCTGAATTGGTCTGCTAATAAATCTCCAAATCCACACTGCTGGCATCTTGCTTGGCATCTCTATCAAGGTGACTGAGTATATTTGAAACTGAAGTCCTGTGCCCTCCCTGGACCTAATCCAGATGCTCCCCTTTTCTTCTCTGAATCTTGTCCTCCAAGTCACCCAGGACATCCCTAGACTCTTGCTTTTCTTTGCCCTCCCTAGCCCATTGGCAGCCACTGTCTGCCAGTATCTTATTTGTAATACTCTTGTTACCTACATCACTCCCTTGTTTCTACCCCAGCTTTATATGTCCACTGTTTCCCAGCTAGGTGATCATAATAATGCTTCATCTGATTCCCTAATTTCCAAAGCCACTTCTTCCATGAAACTTTTTACTTTTTTTTTTCCTGGAATTAACCTCTCTGTCCCAAGTACTCACCAGCTCTTTATCTATACCCCTTTTATTAAATCACTAACCTTCATAAAATGTATTCACTCATTTATTTATTCAACAAATAATCATTATACATTTATGTGCCAGCCACTCTGCTAGGAAAACAATGGTGGGCAAAACTGATAAAATACCCACCTCTGTGGCACTTAGAATCTAGTGGGACAACAGACATCACTCCAATCATCACAACTATCACAAATAAAATGTGTAATCGCAGACTGAAACAAATGCCTTGAAGGAAAGCTATGGAGCTGGCATGAGAGCTCAGTGGTCCCACTTCTCTTCCAGAGGGAGGACAGGTAGAGGATTCAACCTCATACCCTCCAAGTCTAGCTCAGAGCTGTGCACATAGAGATATTCAATGTATTATTGTTAAGGGAACATCTTCATCTATTCCCAGCATAGACGAACATGACCTTTTCTGTCCTTCACACTGTCATTCAAGCTGTTTTCTTTTTGTTTCCCTTTCCACAAATCCATGGTTTATCTCTCTCCAAATATGACTTGTTTACTTTGCCAGCATGACAACATGTAATTACTTGTACCTTTGTAATATTATCAATAGCATTCTTTAGTTTTTATGGAAAAAAGTTCTTATACTGTATACACCTTAATAAATTGCTTTTATTACCAACACAAACCTGGATCTTTCTTCCTTGTACTTCAGCATGTTTACTGTAGATGTAGAACAGCACTGTTTATTTTGTTTCACGGGAAACTGGCTTATGCTCCAGCTGTCCTTTGTGTCATTTGCTCACCTCCTGGCCCTTTCTGAAGCTATTTGGATATTACCTCTGCATCCTTTCTCTTAGCTTCTGTAACATTGCTCTTCCATTGTCTCCTATTTATAATTCTGTAATATGTGGAGTTAGATTTTTAAAGTGAATGATCCATATCTCTTAGTATATTGTCTCTATTTTTTCCCCAGGGCTATTATATAATTCTTTCCTAGACACACTCTCAGACAGAGAATCTCAGGTCTGATTTGTGTGTGTACTTTGTTTTAGCTTGGAAAGGAGAAGGCATGGAAAAGGTGACCTTATGTGACACAGAAAGAAAACAAGGACTGCAAAGAATAAATAAATAAATTCCACAAGCAGAGAATGTGCTACATAAATAATGGAACAGCTACTCATAGAAAAACACAGTCATGATTCTGAAGATAACAATGACCTGGAAATATATAATGTAAATTGAAAAATATTATGTTGCTAATTTTGTAACTAGTATATATTTACATATATGTACAGGAAAAATACTGGATAAGTATACCAAAATATTTCTATCAGTTCCCTTTGGGTGATAGACTTTTCATTTTTATGTTCGTCAATTTTTTTAAGGGAAAGAACTATATTTAGTCTAGGTACAAAGAAAACCCCTATTTGCAGCTGCAGCTCCTTCCTCATGGATTTTTTGATATTTCATTCCTGCTGCTACCAATAAAATAGATGAGAAGCAGTAGCAACATCCTGCCCTCTTGTTCCTTTTCATTATTATTATTTTAAACTCTCAAGTACAATAGTGCAAGAAAGTCCATTTTTAAAAACTATAGTAGTCACAATTACCACAGCATTCTCATTGTATAAAAAGCTACTTGTGGCTATATCGAAGATATAGTAACCACAAGTGCCTCATCTGGGGTTGTAGCCAAATTACCTATTGTGTTTACATTGTGTTTGTTAGGTAAAGCCAAATGTTAACTCTGGCTAAGTGTCTTGATTACATATACCTGTTGGTAATGATAATCTTGGATTTATGCATAAGTCAGCTTCAGGAAAAATAATGTAGGGTCAGCTTGTGTGTGTGTGTGTGTGTGTGTGTGTGTGTTTACAAGTATGTAGTGTCCCTAGAAACTTGATACTCTGGGGCAAATGGAAGGTGAATTTTGAGAAAGTTGGTTTTTATTTTCCCCTGATGTTATTTTTGGAACTTATTGGGGGGGGGCAAATTTTGAAAAACTTTAGAATAAATTATTAAGACTTAGTACTGATGTATGTTACTAGGAGTTGACTTACTATAAGATAGTTTCAGAAAATTATGCAATAAGAAAAATTTGTTAGAAAATCATTTATAATTGGTGAAGTGCAGTTCTTTTCTGCGAACAAGTAAGATAAAACTACTAAATTCTAGTACTGCTCTGAGTTGTAACAAGTGTTCTAAGACCCTCACCAAGTGAGAGTTGAGTTGGATCATCACTGAGGTCTGTCACCATTCTCAGAATGGTAAACATTTTTCTTGAGTCTAGAAAGTTCAAAATAAAGAGAGTATTTGGTGCCTACTTTGCTGTATCCATATACGAACTAAAGATTCAGTAGAAAGTTTCTATGGTCCAAGCTGGATTTCAAAGGACTTGATGGTGAGTTAATCATTCATAGTATCTGTTTTTCTTTTTTAACAATAATGATCATAGGAGCTTTATTTTTCAGAGTCAAAACTGGAAACAACACAAATTGCCATCCACAGATGGGCATATGAACAAATTTACTGTTCATCCACACAGTGGCCTTGTGATGGCTGGACTATTGAGCAATAGCACACATGAAAGCCGCCATGGTTATACTGTAGGAATAAGCTCTTCAGGAAACAAAAATCTATATGTTGAATGGTTACAGCTTTCTCACATCCAGAAAATGCAAACTATCCACCTGAAATAAAGTACATGGGCTACTTGGAATGCGAGGACAGGAAGTGATTACAAGTGGGACTAGGAAAGTTTCAAAATGATGTTTGTATGTGTTCATCATAACCACTGAGTTAATGGTTTCTATGGTCTACAAACACTACAGCCATGCAGTCACCATATGCTGTCCCTCCTCAGTTTATGTTACCATGCTGAACACTACATGGTATTAGCTAAGAATGAGTAATCATTTGTATGCATCTAAAAGTTACAGCTTGCTATGGATCTACCACCACTACCCCAGAGGTTACAATGTGAAGCCAGCATTTCTATCTCTTAAGGAAAATTATTGTGGAAAATTCTGGAACCTGTTAATATTCTCTATTTAAATAAAAGTGAAGTTATAATCAATCCAGGAGAGAAAAGCATCCTAAAATTTCACTGCTTTCAAAGAGTAAATGCCTCACAACTCACCTTCAGAGAAAATGGTTCTTTGAATGGAAAAGACCCCTCAGCACTGTGATTACCACTTTGAGGTGTCCAAAGTGTCAATACAGCCCATGAGGCCAGTGCCACGGCAAACAGCCCTCCCTTTCCTCTTGGAGGTGACATCCCAGTGGGGAGAGGCAGACAGATGTGTGTCAGGCTTCCGGAAGATGGAGAGGTGCTTACCATTCTTCATGGGCTCCCTCCCAACGAATTTCAGTCAGCCACTCGCGCTGTTTGGATGAGTACGGCCGCTCTAGGGGTGAGAATACCACCAGTGAGCCTCGGATCCTCACAGAGGACAGAAGACCTCTCCCTGTTACCCATGTGTCTTCCCCCAGGGCCGTCTCCATCTTCCTTTGCTCCTGGCTGGAGATGCACATCCAGGTGGAGCCCCAAGTGCACCCTCCTCTGGTTGAGCTATGGCACCCCATTTCTGCTGAGGCACAGAACAGAGTGAGAAGGACTGGGATATGGACCTGTGGGCTGTGGGGAGGGGATGGTGCTGAGCACATGGAGAAAGTTCAGGTGCAGGGTGGGGCAGGGACACTGAGAGTCCAGCAGTCGCCTGTGGATGCAGTCTGACTGCTGGACAGAGAAATCTCTGACAGGCGCTGGGAACTTTTTTGGCCCTATTCTGGATTTTTTTTTTTTTTTCACATCAGTGCAATCAGATTTCTCTTTGGCCACACAGTGGCCATTGGAAGGGATAGATTTGTTTTAATTGTGGTTAGAAGAGGAATCTCAGTCCGCAGTCTATAGGTGAAAAAAAAAAAATGCCCGTAATGAATATCTGCACCCTGTTGGGGTTACAGCCGCTATTCCTTGACTGGAGTACTGAAAGCCACAAGGAAACTTCAGGCTTCCCAGAAACAGCTGGGTCTCCCTGCGAGGCGCTCCTCCTTCCTGTCCTCCCTTCCAGATCAGGCCACTGTGTGTGTTTGCTGCCCCGCCCACGCGACGCGCTGCTGCTGGGGGCTTCAAGGTGGTGCCGGAGACCACACACTACGCGGGGGACGGCTCTAGGCCGCCGAGGTCTAGACGACCTCTGCAGTGTGCGCGCAGGGGCCGCCCCAGGGCTCCCAAGGGCCCGCTCCCGCCCTGACCAGCAGGGACGCCCCAGGGGTGAGGAGCAGACCCGCTCCGAGATGGGGCCCTTCTTCCTGCTCGCATCCTCAAAAGCTCCTCATCTTGTCTTCTATGTAAGTTATTCGAAGGATTTAAGGACTTGTGATACTAAAGAGGAAGGAGACTTATTCTGAGAAGCTCCAGAGGGCAGACTTGGACCAGTGAATGTGAGTTATGCAGAGCAGTGTTTAGATTCAACAAGAAGAGATTTCTAGAGTTCAAACTGCCTGGAAGTAAGGATCTTCCAGGAGGTACAGCTCTGCCCCTGCGTGGACAGGTCAGGAGACTCGCTTACTGGTTAGTGACATTTGCAGGGAATCTACACATCAAAGAGGAGCACATACCAGTTACCTCAGGTCCTCTCCAGGGGTGGGATTCTTTTCTTTTTTTCATTAAGTTTATTGGTACATTTAGGTATAAAATACAGTTACATTCATCATTGGGGTCCTGTACCTTTACATGATGTATTTAGGTTCTTATTTTTTTCATCTTCCCCTAACCTCCCTTTACTCCCTCCACCCTTCCCTATTTGCAAAGATTTGTTTCCATTTTTTTCCTTTTCTCATATTTTTTCTTTTCCCTTCTTTCCTTTTCCCTACCTCTCCCACTTCCCCTACTCCTTTAGATCTTTTCTTCCTATTACACAGTATTAATTATACATTTTTAAAAATTACAATATCAAAATTTAGAGGACCTTACCACAGATACTACAGAATTTAAAAGGATACCGAAAGCATATTACAAAAATCTTTTTTGAAATAAATTTGACAACTTCTAAGAAGTACCTTGGAAGACAAATTAATAAAACTGACTCTGGAGGAAAT
>NW_004624839.1:4061875-4073763 GCF_000247695.1 Heterocephalus glaber
TATGAGCCTGCTGTTGTCATATAGGTAGTTTTTCCAGCTAGGAATATACTTTCTTTAATAGGTGCTATTTAAATTTTATATTTCCTCCAGAGTTAGCTTCATTAATTTGTCTTCTAAGGTACTTCTTAGAAGTTGTCAAATTTATTTCAAAACAGGTTTTTGTAATATGCTTTCTATATCCTTTTAAATTCTGTAAAATCTGTGGTAATGTCTCCTAGATTTTGATATTTTAATTTTAAAAATGTATAATTGATATTGTGTAATAGGAAGTAAAGGTCTAAAGGAACAGGGGAAGTGGGATAGGTAGGGGAAAGGAAAGAAAGGAAAGAAAAAATATGAGAAAAGGAAAAAATTAGAAACAAGGTCTTTGCCAATAGGGAAAGGTGGAGGGGGTGAAGGGAGGGCAAGAGAAGGGGAGAAAAATAAGAACCAAGATATTCATGTAATGGTACAAGATCCCAATGATATATGAAACGATATTTCATACCTGTAATGTACCAATAAACTTAATGGGGGGAAAAATACCTGACAATGGAGATTAAACCCCAACATGAGTCTCTGAGGAGACAAATAATATTGGAGCCACAACAATTAGTTTCCACACCAGAGTCACCTCTAATATCTCATAAACAAATATTGAATTTAAAGTAAAAGATTAATTTGTACTTTAAACTTCACTTTATATCTTCCAGAACTTTCTATGTCTATGCGTATAGGCTCTTTTTTTTTAACTATAGTGTACCGGACTATAGTAATGTGGGTAGAATATTTCCCTAAAATTCATGTATGGAAGGTCTAAACCCTACTACATCAGAATGTGAATGTATTTGAAAATAAGGGTTTTAAAGAGATCATTTAAATGAGGTCATGTAGGTGGGCTCTAATATGATATGACTTGAGATGAGAAAATAGGGATAGAGGCAGTTGCAGAGGATCCCCCATGTGAAGATACAGGGATATGACATTCATCTAACAAGCCAAGGAGAGTAGCAAGCCTTGGAAGAAATGAACCCTGCTGACGCTTTCATCTCAGACCTCCAGCCCTACAGAACTGTGAGAAAATGTTTCTGTTTGAGCAGCTCAGTCTGTGGTACTACATTACAGCAATCCCACAATATAGTACCCCTGATAGTGATGTCCCATAATTTATCTAACCATTGCCTTCTTGGTAGACATTTAATTCATTTCTCTTTCTTTCTTTTCTATTACAAATAGTTCTGCCATGAAATTTTTATGCATTATTCTGTGTTCATAGACATAAAAGATTTCTTTTTGTCA
Source organism: Heterocephalus glaber (assembly GCF_000247695.1). Next base: position 4,063,154 of record NW_004624839.1, read on the forward strand.
GAAGTGTGAGAATTATCTTTAATACAAAGAAGTGGAATTGCTAGGTTAAACAAGTGTACATCTTTTAAAATAAAAAATAATCCTGCTCAGTGATCCACAAAGCTGCCTATAATAATTTTATTTTCATGATTCTATAAGAAAGTACATGCTTCTCTACATTCTCATCAAAGTAAGATATTAACTTTTAAAAATTGCCAAATTGGCAAAGAATAGTATGTCATTTGGCATATTTTTCTTTGTATAAAATTTCCCATAATATTTGATGAATTTTTTAACATACTGAGTTTACTTTTTTCTAATCATAGCCTGCGTAAAAAATTGTCATGGAGGCATGAGATATGTTGCTGAGGATTTAATGCAATAATTGGAGTTTTGAATACAAAGATGGATGATTCTGCAGCCCATTCCTTAGCTGGAGTGGGAGGCAGAAAGTAGCCTACATGCTGTTTTTACTGCGCCTCCTTGGTGTTTGTCCATGTTTCTCCAATCTACTACAACCTCCACATTCAAGGTGTATTTCAACCCAATTTTCACTGCACTGATTTCTTACATTTCAGGATATGACCAATCACTCATAAATCCCATCTCTTGGCTTTTAGGAAAATTTTCGTAATTTCTTATGGAGAACATAGTGCATTTTTTGGCATGTTAAAAATATAAATTTAACATAATTTCTGAGAATTAGAAGCAGAGAAATCAATTGTTCAAACTGTCATCTTTCTCTAGTCTCCTTCCTGTCTGTTCAAGATAATCCCATTGGAAGTGCATTTGAGACAGGCAAGTAGTAGGTAGATAGATAATTGATTCCAGCCCAGTCACCTTCTACTCAATCAGTGTCTGCTCAAGAGTGAGGACAAATGGGGACTGAAAACCAAGTGGCCCACAGAATAAGCTTCTGGGTGTGCTCTGTGTGAGTCTAGTGTTTTAAGATGTGTATTTTTTGGTACAATATGGCTCCTGAATGCAAGCCAACTACTTCATCTGGTGCTTAACTGAAGAAGCCACAGTCTGTTCCAACAATGGAATAGTAACTGTTCTGGAACTGCACAAATACCATAGACTGGTCTTTACTGTGGCATCTTTCTACAGAATTTACAATTGCAATGTGACTACAAGATATTTTATCTGTTAATGTTTTAGAACGTATCCCTCACCTATGACATGAAAGGCCTAACTCCATTGTATTAAGATCATTTAAAATTGAAAAATTAATAAAATATTTTAAACAGCATCTAGCTAAGGTCATTATGGAAGAAATTTTTTGTTTTGAGGGTGGACTATGTAGAGAGATGAACTCGAACTCATAAATGATTTGGAAGTATAGAAATTATAAGCTAGAGAAGACTATAACCCACAGCTCAGAATTTAACAAAACAGGACGTGCAGTTAGGCCTGGAAGCCACACTACATCTTTTATATTATATTTATTGAAAAAATATATCCTAAGATCTAACAACAATCTTTATTTAGTCAAAGTATTGGATAGTTCGTTGTGGTACTATTTCGAGATTCCTGCCAGCAATTTAATATTGATTTTTTTTGCCATCTGTCACTTAACTGTGCCTCTCAGATTTCTTTCAACTCCAAAGTTGCTAAAAATGTACTTATGTAAATTATAGATTAAAATGTTAAACAGGGCAGAACAAAGAGGAATCGCTGAGCTAAATCCCCGGCCCATGATTCTTGAAGATGAAAGGATTGTTCAAAGCACCTACTGAAGCCTTCACATTATAGAGAAACAGAGACCTGGGAAGCAGGTCGACTGGTTCAAGATGATACAACTATTCACTTTTCAAGAAGTGTGTGTGTGTGTGTGTGTGTGTGTGTGTGTGTGTATTACTTGTGTTAGTATTTGGTAGAAAAGTCCAAATCAGTCCCTAACTCTAAAGCCAGTGTTCAACTCCTCAGTTTCTTTGACAATGAAGCATTCATCATCACTGTTTGAGTACAGGTATGTATGTGGTTCTCAAATCCCTATATTACTTTCTTCTATCTGTAAGAATATCATAGGATAACCTAGGCTGTATTTCATTAATTCTAAGGGAAATTTGACTGTAGCATTCACTTGTCTTAAAAAATGAGTGATTTTATGAATTAACTTGACATTGTTTTGATGAATTTGTTTTAATATAATTGTTTGTTCACTCAATCCCTGGTCCTATTCCATTCTTCGACTATTCACCCAATGTAAAAAATCTTATCCATTGTGATAATTCCAAGATATCATCAGCCTTTATGTTTCCTCCATTTCACTTTATCTCCAAATATTTTTATGTAGATCCTCATTTTATCTCATTTTGTAACCACAATAGTCTGACAACTAATTTCTTTTATTTTAATTTTTTTTTATTTTTTGACTTTTTGAGACAAGGTCTTGCTTTGTAGTTCAGGCTGGCCCTGAACACACTGTGTAGCCTAGGCTGGCCTCAAACTTGAAACAGCCTCTGAGTGCTAGGATCACAGGCAAGTGCCACCATCCCCAGCTTGTCGACTAATTTCTATCTTCTACACCTCTGATTGTCAGTATCCTCCCTTGTGTGTTCTTTCTACAACATCAGCCCGGTTTTAATCAAACTGAGGCAACATTAGCCTGTTTCTAACCTTTTCCCCCTTTTCTCTTCTTATATTAACATTCTAAGTTTTTTTTTTCTAGGTTTGACCAATTAGGTGAAGCAAAGAAGTAGAAAGAAAAATCTGGCAATCCTACACAATAATACTGAAGGAGGGACCAAGGTGTGAAAGAAGTAATGAAATTAAAAATCTAGTTATTCCTGACCCTTCCAGAAATACCTGTTACTTAAGTATTGTTCTCTCTTTCATGCTTCAACCCTGCTGCTTATTTTCCTTGACTGTCACCTTTCATGGGGGTCACTTGTAGCATTCACTCCAAACTGAACTTATCCTCCCCAGCTGGTCTGCGTAGCCACCCAGCTATGAGTGTCACCATTCCAATGGGAATCAGTGTCTTCTATATACTTGGTGGACTCTGATATACAATGTCATTGTCACATCAAGTGAACAGAAAAGGCACAGGACTAAAATAGTTCTCTTCCTCTTTTGCTTTTCTGTTCATAGTCTTATTTTAAACACTTATATCTGAGGTAGAAGCTCAAGGTGTTTGCTAAATATCCATCCACCAAGCCTTCTGCCTTCCTTGGTTCCCCTTGCAGTTACATTGGCCTGTGGGTCCCACTTTCTAATCTTGAGGAAGTGTCGCTGTATGTCCTGATCCAAATGAGGTCCCATACACGCCATCCACTTCCTCTTTCCCTATCCCAAGAGGTTCCAGGTTCAAGACGACATTACTTCAACATGCAGGAAAGTCAGTCCATTCACTGGAGTTTGTGTGAAGCTGTTATTGATTTAAAACCACTGAAATTATACGGTTCAGTTGTTCATGTAGCAGAGACAAGCTGATCTGAGCTCACTCTTAGTTATTCATTTGAAACTTGAAAATTCTCCATGAGAATTCACTGGTTACAAATAAGGAAGTAAAACTTAGCAGATTAATTTGAAAGAAGTCATTCAAGAACCTGAAATCTTTCTCAAGTGAAGCTCTGTTGTTACATTTTAAATGCTAAACAAATGCTACAGACGCTCAAGATGATAATTAAAGCTATCGGAAGGAAATACATTTCCCACGCACAGATATAAATTTATCCAAGAACTAGGTTGTACCCTTTCCAGTATTCTTTCAAAACTCTTAATTATAGAGATTACTAGCTCAAGGAACAGGAGGTTAAACATCTGTTTCTTTAAATGCAGCCAAAAGCTCAAAACAAATAGGCTGAATCGTACTAAAAGTAAAGAATGAGAGGCTAAAATTAAACAACTCTGCCAGCATCTCATACTTCTGCTAATGAAACAGTCTTATATGTCAGCTACTTAATGGAGAGGGGCACAGTTAGGTAGTGGGTACCTTTGAGAGAGCCCTTCCCGGCTGTTCTGTGGCTGCTCCTATTTTATAATTCCTGTCCCCTCCCCTCCCCTCTTAACTTCTCTTCCACAATTCTATTGTTTTTGCATCTTCTTTAAAATGCTTACAACGGTTTCAAACCTGTACCCTTGCCTGGATCTGGTCCTGTGGGAACTCCACCAAAAGCCACCTTTCCCACACTCTGATGGAAGGGCTGGGGGTGTCTCTATTCCCTGGGCCCTTCTCTCACTGCCTCCTATCTGATACCTGAAATGTCAGTATTTATGATTTTGATAATACAAGTTTAAGGTCTCTTGATTTTAATTGTAGGCAGGGTCTCATTATATAGTTCAGGCTGGCTTTGAACTCAGTTTGTAGCCCATGCTGGGCTTAAACTCACAGCAATCCTCCTGCCTCAGCCTCCCAAGTTCTGGGACCACAGGTGTACACCATCACACCCAGCTAAGGTTTCTTGATTTTGAAGGTCATTATTTAAATGCTTATGCCCCTACATATGAAATATACACCACAGGAGATGTCCCCTATCTTTACTGTTAGCCAAATTAGAAGACCGAATAGAAATGGAAGGGATAAGAGAAAGAGGGCAATTTAACATAGGGAGGGTGAGGATGATAAAGGCAAATTCATGCCATACACAGTCCTGCTCTGGAGTTTGAATGTGATGGTGATGTCCTGCTTGTCCTCAAAGGATCTCTGAACTATTCCGCTAGTCTTCAGTTGCCCTTTCCTCTTGCCGTATCAATGAGTTTGACTCCATCATGCACTCTCACAAAAACCTCAAATTAAACATTTGCTGGTGGCCATTCAAGAACAGTGCTCTCCTTTTGTGACTTTTCTCAATCTCTGCAGAAGGATAGACTCTGGCTTACACATTAAAGTTCCAATTGTAGCTCTGATATTCACGGTATTTTTCTACATTTTAAGAGAACATATGAAGAAGAGAATTTTAAATATTCTGTCCAAAAATATTACCAGGATTCAATTTGTCTTTTGTTTTCATCTTTATGAAACAATTCACTAGGTTGATAAATTTTTTTAATGGCCATTTATTGCATAAGTGTACCCTGCAAGACATTTGAAAAATATATTTTTATTACTTTTTTCTTATTATTAATAGGCTAAAAAAATCCTCCTCTGACAATTCAGTGGATATTAGGGAACTAATACAGACAATGTTAAAAGAGCTAATTCATAAAGAGAGATGATCGGGCATTTGAGGCTAGCTCTTAGCCATCCACAGGCCCTCTCCAGTTTCAGAAGGACAATATACTACAGACAAGTAATGGAAAAAGTAACAGTTCATTTCCACACCAATGTGGTACTCTAGAGAAAAAGGATACATCTGTAGGATTTCTTTTTGCTTTTTTTGCTTAGTTTTTTGTTTGTTTGTTTTTTTGGGTTTTTTGCTTAGAATCAAGGGCTTCCTTCACCACAACCCCAAATGTCATATCTTACTGTTCCAATGAGAAGAAAGTCCATTTACCAACGACATGAACATCATAGTGAAGATGTTGCAATAGACTGAAAGTTTCTTGTATTGAAACCCTAACACCAAGGTGATGGCATTAGGAGGGAGCACTTATAAGGTAATTAGGCCATGCTGGTGGAGCTTTGTGGAAAGAAGTAGTGCCCTAACAGGACAAAGAGCTAGCTAACTCTCTTTCTGCCACGGGAGAAACAATGAGAAGGTGGTAATCTGCAACAAAAACGGGCTCCACCAGAACCTGACCATGCTGGCACCTAGATCTTAGATTTCCAACTCCCAGAGCTATGAGAAATTGTGAGCACTTATGAGGAGCAACCTTTGGACTGAGTAGTTTGAATAACAAAGGCAGGCTCCTTGGGGAAACTCGAATAGCTCTAAGAATTGACTACTCTTGGGGGGGCAGTCTCCCAAGATGGAAAGATTTTTAAGGTTTCAACATATCAAAATAAGATTTTTTTTTTAAAAAGCAACATGTCAAATAATACAGAAACATAGAACATTAGCAATCTTGCCCATTTCATCTGAAACAAAGCAGTTGGTTGTGCATTCTTCTTTTTACTGTGTGAAAATATGCAAAAGAACATGTGACATTCAAATGTAGGATTTTAAAAATAATTTTTTTTATACTCTGCATATCTCTTGACTCCATTTTATCAGTAGCTCTCAACATTACTACTTATTGACAATTCTTTACTTTTAATAAATGCTCATGTGTTGTGACATAGATATCCTAATTTATTCAATCAATTTTTATAGACCTATAGGCTGTTTTTCAGCTTTGTTGGGTTTTATTCCTTTAGACAATTATATACATGCTTTTATCAATATATACTTGCTCATAAATCCTCAAGTTCTCATGCTTTTATTTCCCAGTGGTATTGTTAAGTCAATGAATGTATTGTGAGTATTTATGGATATATTAGATGGTGACAAATATGTTTTTCAAAATGCCTCAGTCATCAAAACTAATAGCAGCAGTGTGTGAAAGTGCCAATTTTACCAGTTTCTGATTAGCACCAGGTGTCACAATGCCTTAATATTTATAAATCTGATTGGTAATAATTTCATTGTTTTTCTAATCTGTATTTCTATAACTACTAGTAGCACAAAACATCTCAGACGAAAATATCCTTTATTAGATTTTATAAGAACTAAAAGAACTCTATTTCTTTATTGATTTCTTGTAAGAGTTTGTTTGCTCTGAGGAAGCTGGTTTGTTACTACACACCACAAATAATTCCAGATGTTTGCTCTTTGTCCTGTATGTGTATGTGAGTCATCTTTTGTCCCTCTGGAAGATGCAATAAAATGCTGGCTTTTCCCAACTTCATTTGATTCAGCCTGTGTATACAATACTTCAAAAATTTTGTTTTTTTATTATCTCATCTTGGGATACAGTGAAAATAGAAGAGCTGTCAGCTTCTCTCTTCTGAATGCTATAATTTACTTTTGTTGAGGAATTAACATTACATTGAATATGTTTAGCCAATGGACATAATTTGCTTGAGAGTATACCGTCATTTTATGCAGTCTTTGAGACTTGAAGACAAAAGATCTATGCTTATTTGTATTGTTTAATGCTGGGAGCCTTATCTGCAATGTAGGGTCTGGTGACCCTGCTCCCAAAGCTGGTGCTGCACCTGCAGGAGGCCCTGTCCCCTCCACCACTGCTGCCCTAGCTGAGAGGGTGGAAGCAAAGAAAGAAGAATCCAAGGAATCTGACGATGACATGGGCTTTGGTCTTTTTGACTAAACCTCATTTTGTAACATTTCAATAAAAACTGAACAGCTGCCAAAAAAACAAACAAAACAAAAACATGTTTTGCTAAGTAGGCTGAATCAAAAACCCAATAAAATTAGGGCTTAAATTCCCTGAGTGAGTCTAAGGGTAAGTAAACCTGTGGGGTAAATTCTTATCATAGTGACATTGGGGAAGGGTGTTGAAGTGGCCCTCTTTTAACAGCCAGGAGAGGAGCAGTGGCCAAGATCATTGTAAAGAGGATAGTGCTGGAAGAATTCTCCAGGGCTTCAGGACCCAACAGGATATCTATCTATCTATCTATCTATCTATCTATCTATCTATCTCTATCTATCTATCTCTATCTATCTATCTATCATGTATGTATATATGTATGCTTCTTCCTTTCTCTCTCTCTCTCTCTCTCTCTCTCTCTCTCTCTCCCTCTCTCTCTTCAGGAATTGGCTCATATGATAGGAGGTCTAGCAAGTCAAACCTGTGAGGCAAGCTAGCAAGCTGAAAATTCATAAGAGTCAGTTTTGGAATCTTAAGCCTGAAGACTGGAAATGCATGAGAATTTCTATGCTGCAGTCTGTAGGCAGAATTCCTTCTCTGAGAAACCCCAGGATTTGCTCTTAAAGGTTTCAACTAATTGGATGAGATGTATTCACATTATGGCAATATATCTGAATGAAAGACAACTGATTATAATCATGTTAATCATGTCTAAGAAACACCTTTATAGCAGTATCTAGACTAATGGTTGACCAAATAATTAGGTACCATATTATAAGAGAGTAGACACATGATATTAGTTATCACAGTGCTATGTATTTTATTTGCTTCTTATGAAATCAGATGATACAACCCCTATACATTTCTCTATAGAATAAGCAAATTACAGTGAAGTCTTGCTACAGTCAAGCTATGGTCAAAGCCGGAGCCCCAACATCCCATTCATTTCCTGCACATCTACTCCCATGAAAGAAACAGGCTAAGACCATGAGCATAACCTGCTTCAAGGAAGAAGTAGGACAATGCTAGAAGAATACATAAATCTCATATTCTCCAACCTTCATTTCTCTCTCCACTTAACCCAATAAATTGACCTGTCTTCTTTTTTTAAGTAGTACTCAATTGGAATAGAAGAAACTGTTTCCCTTTGGCATATTTCTTCTAACAAGTGGAAAAAGATATCCTGGAACCCATGAACAGTTTTCGAGTAAGCTTTGCACCTGATTGCTTGCTGGTGTTAGCATTCATGTTGATCAAATGCATTGGATAATTTCTAAGTGTTCAGTTCTGCTTCATTTATGTAATTCATTTATTGAGGTAAAATTCACATAACATAAAAGTAATCACTTTTGAGGTATTGAATATATTTATGATAGTATGCAATCATCAGCTCTATCTAGTTCCTGAGACTTTTCCATTACTTCACAGTAAACCATTTACCCAATTAGTCAGCTTCCCCTCATGTCTCTTTTCCCTATGTCTCTTGGCAGCCACCAGTCTTCGTTCTGTCTGTATGGATTTATCTATTCCAAATCTTTGATATAAATAGAATCAAACACTGTGTGACATTTTGTATTTGCCTTCTTTCTCTTATGATAATGCTTGCCTTCTTTCAAGGAGTATAATGTTTTGGAGTTTCACTTATATCTTACCATATGTCTGCGTTTTGTGCCTTTCTATGGCTGAATAGTATTCCATTTGATGTACATATCATAGTTCACTTATTCACTAAGAAACATTTGGGATGTTTTTGCATTCTGACTATTACGATCAGAGCTGCTGTAAGCAAACATGTACATGTCTTTATTTAAGTACCTGCTTCCAATTCTTTTGGCTATACACCATGAAATGGAATTGCAGGGTCATGTGATCATTTTATATTTAGTTTTTGAGAAATTGCCAAAATGTTTTCCATGGTGGTTGAATCATTTTACATTCCTATCCACAATGTATGAAGATTCCAATTTTTCCATATCCTCATCAACAGTTTTTTTTAATTTTTACTTTATTATAAACATATTGCTGAGTGTAAAGGGATGCTTCCTTGTGCCTTTGATATGCATTTCCTTAATAATGAATGATACTGTCTGTTTTTGATGTGCAGTTGTATAGTTTTAATATTGTAATTTCATCCTGAGTCCTAGATACACAGCAGAGTTTCTCTTTCATTGTGCTTAGGAAAGGTTAGATATGGCAAGTTCTTGACCCCTTTCCACCTTTAGAGGAACGTTATATAGCCAGGATTGCTTGAGTCAGTCTCTTGAGCTGAGAGGATTCGTACACTGTCTTCACAGGTCCATGTGATTTTGTCGGTTTCATTTGAGGCAGTATATGAACAATTTTGAGAGTGCTGCATTAAAAGGATATACAAAACCATAGTCTTCTTCATTTATTTTAGTTCACTGAACAACAAACTGTTTCTGAGTTGTTTTATAGCACTAGGACTTCTGTAATTTTTCCCCCAAATCTCAACAGAACTTTCTGAAATAGTCCACTAGAAATAGCCATTCTTGGGCTTTGTTCCCTGAACAAAGCCTTATGTGCATAGAATTAGAAATATCTAGTGATGTACTGTAACAGTCATGATAAATTACTTGGAGAATTTTAGTCTTCAAAATGGCACATAAAATATGAATACTAAAATATTTCAGAGTACTCTGTATTTATTTTATATCATTACTTATATGAGATATGTATTTTGGATAAAATCCTGAATCTAGGCAGTGTCATGATCATCCATCCAAGATTAATGAGTACTGCTAAAGATTTCAATAGCTTAACTTAATGAGATATTTCACATAGCTGGTACTTAACTAACAATGATATAGATCATGCTCATTTTGGCAGAGACCCAAAAATCAAGATACCCACAGGGGTGGGTTGGTTGTTTGGACAGTATCTAGTACCCAGGAAATGTAAAGTAGCATCAGTAACAGATATTAGGAAGACCAACTTTAAAAAAAGTGCCAGTTCCTGAAAAAGTTCAAGAAGCTAGAAACCACCCATACTTAAGGAGTAAAATGAAAAATAGATAATAAGAAGAGATGGGTACAGAGAGAGATACATTGTTCTCAAAGGAGAAAAGGATCAAGAGATGGAGGGAAAAGGAAGGGAGGGAAGTTATCAGGGATATAAAAAGGAATTGAGATGTGTTGTATATGTGTACCAACATAAGGGTTGAAGTATTATGTACTGCTCACATGTACTAATGAACCGAAATAATAATTTAAAACTTGGTGCATTAGTGAAACTAAAAAAGAGACCAATTTAGATGAAAATATTGTTAGAATGTGGGTAGAAAATGAAAGGAAACAAAGTCATAATGGTGATAAGGTGACTCTAGGATAAGCTGAAATACTGGGTATCAATAGCTTTAGAATTATAATACCAATGAGCTTATCCAATGGAACATATATATATATATATATATATTA
>NW_004624839.1:4125940-4142624 GCF_000247695.1 Heterocephalus glaber
AAAAAAAAAAAAAAAGAATACTAGAAAATACTTGCAAAAATAGGGGAAAAGGAACAATGAAAAGGTGGAACAAGTAGAAAATAAATAGTTGGGAGCCTCAAACTCATAAAAATGTAATAATTATATTACATGTTAAGGAAACTGCCTCAATTAGAAGACAAAGATTGTCAGATTAGCTAATAAAAGCAAGACCAACTGTATGCAGTCTACAAGAAAGTCATCTTAATAGTATAAGGACACAGATATGTTGTAAGTAACTAGCTGGAAATAAAGAGATTACATGCAAGTACTGGAGTAGCTACGTTAATATCAAACAAAGTAGACTTTATGATAATGAATATCATGAGGATGAAAGTGGGATATCTCACCACGTTAGAGTCTCAATGATTCAACAAAAAGACACAACAATACAACATGTGTATGCAACTAAGGAAAGAGGTTCTCTGTACATGAACACTGTGTATCAGAAACACCTGTAGAGCTTTTTAGAAGTTACCTAAATGCATTTTTTTTCCCACAAATCTGCAATTCTAGAGTCTCTGAGCCTGGGGCCTGTGCAGATGTTGTTTTCAAAAGCTCCACACTTCTGAGTTTGATATGGCTACAACCATGGATCCATTCTTCTTCAGGCTCTGCACTCAGCAATTCACACCAAGTTTCTCACTAACCATGAGGAATGCAATTGTGAGGAAATACATTCAGAGAGGCTGAGCAATCAGCTCAAGGTTACATAGCCAGGATGAAGCCAAGTTTCAATATTAGGTCTGTTCAATTCCCAAAACTGGGGCTCTCCCTACACATCCTATTTCCTTCCTCATATAGGCAGAACCTGGTACTTTCATGCCTGAGGCAGGAAATGGAGCAAAAATTTAGATGGGATTGCCTATAAATCATCATGAGTTCCCCAAAATGAAATGAATATGTAACTATATATAACACAAACTCATAGAAACCGAATAAAATGTCCATACTTTAACAGATAATAAGAAAGAACTCCATTGTGGTTCATAAATTAGAAATGAAATGTTTTCAAAACTGTTTTAAGTAGACACAAATGACAGTGTCTCCAGATTGAGTTGGTTTTGCCAATAGTTCTGAAAGGTAATTGACACATAATTCTCTGAGGTATGTTTCTCTGTTATAGAACTGTCCTTTTAGGAATTGTAAAGTAGCTAGGGAATCTTCTCAGTCTCTAACCAAACATGTATATGGGAGAATCTATTGAATTGTCTCTTGATACACATAACTCACAAATTCTTGAATTTAGGTGAGACTTAAAATCTGAGGACCTTTTAGGACACAATCATGTTATATAGTTTCAGTGAACTGTGATGGCTTAGGTTGTATTGATATAGGGGGAATAGATGTAACTCCCAAACCTAGTAGATATCCGAAACATCAGTTCATGTTCTCTAAAACTGAAGAATGAATTCTAAGAACAATGGAAGTTAAGAGTAGGAAAATTTATTGAAAGAAAGAAAGCTTTTGTCTAAGAGAGACAGAAGAGGGACCGGAAAGTGGGTTGCCCACCCACCCCAGTTTTCTTTCTTTTTTTTTTTTTTTTCAGTTTTCAAAGGTTTTTCATGCTGCAAAGCTGTGAGGTGAGGTGAGTACAAAGTGGGACAAAACTGTAAGACCCAGTGGAAATTCACAAGGTGGGGCTGAGGTGGGACAAAACCACCACGATCAACCAATAAGATTACAAGTACAGTCACCCAGGCAATATTGATTAAACAGGTATCAAATGGGAAAGCAAGTCACATACAAGGCATTTCCCATTTAGAATATCAATCACTGCTGTCTATCTGTAGGGGAAGTAGTGCCTCTTCTTTTTATAATGCTAACCAGTGAATGTGCCTCAACTGTTCTCCATGTTGGCTCCTTGCTGTGTTGGCTCCTGGAGGGCTGGGGCCTTGAGGGCTGGCACTTTGAGGGCAGCCAGGCCTAACTACCTACAAGATATCTAATTAACTTACCTATCTACAATAGTATCTTGTGAAGAGGACAATTTGGGAAAGGAAGGCAACTGAAGAAGATAAAAGACAAAGAATTGCAGCTGTATTACAAAACAAGAACAATATTAGGAAATAAAATCTTGCTTGGAGTCACATACTGAAGAACAAATTTGAATGAACAAGAAAGATGGAGCTGCAGAATGTGATTCATTAGCTCTCAGTATCTGCAGACTGTTCGCCAAAGCTACCTTCCTCTCTTGCTTCTCTTCTGTAATTAAGTGGGAGGAAGGTGCCATGCAAAGAGAGAACTACAAAAGACTTTATAACCTGAGGCTTTAGCCAATATCAGTACAGTGCTTGGGAATGGCTGAAAGTCACACATAAGAACCTTCCAGTCCAACCAAACTTGGAAAGGGCTATGCATTTCCTTTGAAGACCAGCTACTGAGTAGAGGGTAAAATCTGAAAAATCACAATGATATTCTGGCTTATTACCTAGAGCCTTCTGAGACTAACCAGCATGCTGACAAAATAAAATCTGGGAAAGACTGCTAATCAGAGTTTTTGAAGAATAATTTGACCCTTTGAAATGGGAATTTAATGATACCAAAGGAATAGGAAGTTAAATTAGATTAAACTGAAAAAATGTAAATTGATATACTTTGAGATAAAATGACCTTACATATGGAATGTTAAAATATAAACAATAATGAATGAAAAGCAATTTTTTTACTATTAGAATAAATGCATATTTGAAAACTAAAAAACCTACTAATAGTTTTGTAATCATTGTTATTCCAGAGTCAAGTAATAAAACCCTAGAATTTTAACCCAGTTAAAACTACATTTGTTTGGCTGTCCTTCCTCATATGATGTTCTCCCTAAAGCTGAAGATTTGAAGGAACTCACAAAGTAGCTATTAACAATTTTTGAAAAGTCATTCATCAAAGCAAGTCCTCAAGCACAGAGACATGAAGATGCAGTTGGACTGATTAAAAGAAACTGCTTCTCAGACTGAAGAGGAAAATTAAGCAGAGACAAGAATGAGCGACCCAGAGGGCTGTCAAGTAAGGACCATAGACTTAAAGGTTCATGAATTTTTCCTCCTGTGGCATTTTTACCTGAAACAATAAAGCCAATCCCAGCAAACAGGACAGAAAAAGACTTGGATGACACTGGAGAAACATGGACTACTGAACAAAGGATGGGGAACTGAGACATTGCTCTGGGTAGGCAGTCCCTCCCTCTCCCTCAGGTAATGTCACTCAGCACCTGGGAGAGACCGGGCTGGTGCTTGTGACAGGGATATGGTGATTGGAATGGCTATTATGAGAATACAACTAAGAGATGGCCTTTGTTAAAAAAAGAGAGAGAGAAGGAAAGAAAGAAAAAATTCTTAACAGTGTGTTAAAGGGAAAAGAACAAAATACAAACATTTAGAATAAAAATAAACTAGCCTGTGTGTTTATAGGAGGAAAAAAAGGTCCCATGATTTGTGAGAGCTATAGCTAGAGGTGCTGGTAAACGGTGCCCCATCTAATTTTAGCTACATGCTCTTTCTGCTATAAAACAGGAGTATACTAAAGAAGCCTTTAAAATTGATATCTTACAATGCTAAATATGATCTGCTTTCATATCATGTACCTTGGAAAAACACGCCAATTTTCTAGTTTTAGAACAGCAGGGAAATCTCAGCTTCAAGCATTTTTTCCTTATTCAAAACCCTGCTCAGGAATCTTCTCTCTGATGCTTTCCCCAATCTCCTGTCAGAATTTATTTCCTTCTATACTCTTGACCTTAAACATAGTCCTATTTGCATGTATTTCTCTTTTCTGTCATGTTCATATATAAGTCTACCTCCCGTACTGGACAATGAGTTGGTTGAGGATAGACAGAGTACTTACCTGACTTTACAAGCCCAGTATATTCCAGGGTTCAGTAAACATTTGTTAAGTTGAAATGAACTTACCTAGGATTATAGCCTAACGACTTCTTCTTTCTAGAAGCACCAAACCCCTACATATCCAGGTAAAAGACTTGGGTCCCACAGCTTCAGTCCTTCCACAATATCATTAGTATTCCTTTCAATGTGGGGTCCTACTTCAAACTCCCCTATGATCCTGAATCAACCACCAAAAGATAATGAGCCCATCCTACACCTTAAGCTATTTCTTAGTGGTCTTGTCACCTGCTAAGATCTTGCACCCTCCAGTCCATGAGATCCTGTTTGCATCCACCCAGTGCTTTTTCAGAACTGCAATACCAGTGGCCACTTGCCCACTGAGACGGGTGTGTGTGTGTGTGTATATGTGTGTGTGTGTGTGTGTGTGTGTTTTGAGGTACTAGGGATTGAATACAGGGCCTTTGCACTGTGCTACATCCTTAGTCCTTTTGTGATAGCCAACCTGACCCCATCTTAGGCCTCAATGCCATTTTGTACCTGTGCTTGAACAAAGTGCTTGTACTTGGATAAAGCACCCAAAACTTGCACATCCTGTTTGGCAGCAAACTTGCTGTAGTTGCAGGATGTTTTGTAGCTCACCTAGTGTGTGTGAAACTTCCTTGTGCTCCCCACCCCCAACCTGGCATGGTTCTGCTTCTGTAAGATTCCGCTTGCTCTCCCCTGAGCCTCCCCAACTGAAAGCATGATTTAAAAGGAGAAATCAAACTGCTTCCCATTGCTGAGAGAACTTTCTGGGCACTAGCCCCGCCTCAGCCGCTGGCTATAATAAACAGACTCAAATCTGGCACTGAGTGTGGTGCATCTCTATTGTTCAACCTCGCTTGTCCACACCTCTTTGTTATTTTAGTTATTTTTATTTTATGTTTAAATTTTTAAACATAAAATATTATATAACTTCACTGTACAGTAGTTAGAATGGGGCAAAATATTTAGCTGAGACTAAGACATAAATTCTACGCTAACAAGAAGGGTGGCCTATAAAACCTGTCAGACAAACTCTCACTAAGTTGTTAAATTGCCTCAGCTAGGGTTCAACTTGGGATCCTCCTGCCTCAGCCTCTCCAAGTGCTGAATATACTGTTTATACTGCTATTCTTTCTCTTTCCACCCTTACTCCTTCTCACCATCCCTACTCTTTCTTCCCAATCTTAATTGACCCAACTCTACAGAGATCCTGTTCTGGAAGTAAAAGAATTCAAACATTCCCAGCATCACTCATTCAAATTCACCCAGCGAGTACTTCTTTGGGGTCAGGTACTGACTCTCTATGGGGACAATGAAGGAGACAGCTGGGAATCCTGTCTTCTGGGACCTTTAGGACTACTGCCTGCCCTGAACAAGAATGTCTAGAGGGCCAATGGGGGTTAGGAAAAGAAAGATTATTTCTTCCTCCACTCAGAGTTTTGAGAGTGTTGTCCATGCTCACTTTCCTCTTTCCTTTGTCTTCCAGTCACCTCTTAACCTGCTATAATCCAGGCCTTCCATTGAAATCATCATCAGTGTGGGTTTGTTGCTGAATCCAGTAGATATCTTTCAGCTACTTTTGGACCTGACCTTTCCATAACACTTAGCAATGCTGAGCACTTCTTTAAAAAATACCATAGGCATTTAAGTAAGACCCTGCTTTCTTGAAAGATCTTACTGTCTTAAAGGTTTCTGTTCCTTGGGTTAGTAGCTCTGTTTCCTTCTTACACTTTTTATTCTCCCTTGATAGTTCACATGTCCCCCATCCCAGGTGCACAGATGCATAACTCTGGGGAATGCTATTCATGCATTATTATAATACTCTGCTTGAACTTCCTCTATGGTGCTGTGGGTTCCCTATTTCAGTTGGGACTTTTGTAGTCCTCCACACCTTTGCATTCCTGTGGGGATGTCTTTGCCACCACTGACCTCTCCGCTTGGATGGTTGTCCTCTTCTTTTATCCATTGTGATAAGACATACTCTCGATTTTCATCTCATCTCCCCAGCAACAACTTTTAAATCTCCTTCATAGGTTTGCTTACCTCTGAGCAATATGAAGGACCTTCCCTTTTAATCATTGCTTTTATGAAGCTAACTAGGAAACAAACATTTATTCTTCTCTTTGGTCCATGCTATAAAGTCTAGTTTCAACAAGTCAAAATGCATAAATATTCCATGTTCTGTAAGTTTTCCTTACAGCAGCAGCACCCATGAGATTTTAGGCTATGCATATATATGGCCCCCAAATACTCATAATAAAAGAAAGTGCAAGATGATGACTTTGACCTTAAAATACTTTGAATATTTTATACCAAAGAATGAGTCATTTAAGCTGGCTAAAATGATTGCTTCTTTATTTTATTTATTTATTTTTTGTACCGGGGATCAAACACAGGACCTTGTGCTTGGCACGCAGGCGGCAGCACCACTGAGCCACATCCCGGGCCCATGATTGCTTCTTTCTATTTCTTTGTAGGGTAGAATTTAACTGCTTCTTCTCTAAATGAATGGTGTGCACCAGTGCTTTTTGGGTGGGATGGAATTCAGCATGGCAACTCTTCACAGAGAAAGTTGACGGTTGGGCAAATACAGCCCAGGGTTTGGTTAGGAGCATACTGGCCCCAAAGCTGCTCTTCAGGTGCTGTAAGTTACTCAGCATTTCAGAGGAGGGATATAAAAAAATCAAACATTTTATTAATTCAGAAAGACTACCCACAAAATATATATTTATCACTTCAGTTTGTTCTTTGATTGCCAGTTTAACACTATCAATTTTCCCCCCATCTATGGCATTTAGTTCAAGAGCTCTGACCAAATATCAACCCAGTCAGTGCTAAGTCAGCCAATTCACACCAGTCAAATGCTGAACAGATCACACCTTTTCTTCAAAGCCCCTCACTCCACCCAGTCCTGCTACATAGTTTATGGGGCCCAATGCAAAATAAAAATGTGCAATCATTTTTTGAAAACATATTAAGAATTTTCTTTTCCAGCACCGGGAATTGAACTCAAGACCTTGCCTGGTGCCACTGAGCTACATCCCTGGCCCCACATTAAGAATTTCATGGCATTTACAGCAAAGCACTGAAGCAAGACCAGGCCCTTCTGAGCAACTGCACAGATTGCAAGTCCCTGAAGGCTGTGTGCTCCCCCTGCGCCCTGTCCTCCTCTTCTCTCACCCACCCTTTCTCCTTTCCTGCTCCTTGGAGGAGAGTGAGAGAGGGCAGAGTCTTTTCCGTTTGGTAGAGTCTTAACTGACATCTCACCTTCCAGATTAGAGAAAAAGAAAATTCTCATTTTACTAGAAGATTTCATGATGAAAGTAAACCATCCTTCTGAGTATTAATATATTTATGACCATATTCCTGAGACCTATTAGCCTATAAACATCAGAAAACATTTTAATAAGAATACTTTTATCCTGGTATGGATTCCATTGAATAGCCTTTCTTTGGTATTATTGTCTTTCAAAAATATTTAGAATCCTGAGAATGTGTAAGTATATCACACACTTACCACATATCAAATCTAGACTATTTTAATAACAAGAGCAACATATCCATTTTTTTTTGTAGGAAGCCACTGTCTTTTTCCTACAAATAGTTTAAAATTTCAAATATTTAAAAAATTGTATGAGGCCCATCAAAAAACTTGTGATATGATACAAGAAACACAGTCATGGCTGGGGGACTTATTTCTCAGACAGAAAATAACTCAGTATTTCCCTAAACATGCCCTGCAGAATGCTAATTTTACACAATGAAAGAACTCCATACTCAAATGAGGCTGGGCAGTGGAGAACCATATAAAAGGTCTGTGGATGTCCTGCAGTTGTTTTTTAAAAAAAGAAATAAAAACACAAAGAAATTCTACAACCTACATATCTTGGTGTAAGCCAGTTCTGTTGCAATTATTTAACCATGGAATCTTTCTTTATAATAACTATACTTCAGAGCTGGCATCAAGGAAGCAGGCTTTGGCAAGTGATGATTTAATGGATCCATGGAGGTCATAGGTAAAGAATTAGTGTGGTTGAACATGCTTCAGATACCGTGCTTTGTGTAAGTGGTATGCTTTAAACTCAATTAATAGGACAAACCCTCCTTGAGATGGTATCTTAACCCTGGTGTTTTAAATGATGTTGGTATTTTAAATAATATGCGGGGGTGGGGGGAGTTATTTGTTTGGCTTTTTGTTTTGTGGTGCTGGGAATCAATCCAAGGCCCACACATTCTAGGTAAGTGCTCTACCAAAGAACACCCCAGCCCATAATACAAAATTTCAAGTGGTGTTGGGGTTTTGAGCCAGAGTCTGACTGCAGAGCCCAGTACAGTACACAAAAGGCACTGACATTGAAAAGAAAACAGCATAAAGTATTTATGATACCTTACAAAAGCATCCTCTCAGGTCTGAAGGTTGAGTCTTTCATAGTATATGTGGGATTTCCTTGATTTCTCACAAATGAAACAATGAAGCTGTTGTCTCATGCAGCCTGCCATCTGTTATGAGGCCCAAGAGCCAAACTTTCTCTTCACAACAAAGCTGGGCTGAACAATCATACCGAGGAACTAGGATGCAGAAGGCAGAATCCCTTCATGGAGAATTAAAGCTCAATGAGCTCTTCTGATCACTGTTGAATTCCAACAATACCGGCAATATTATAAATCTCATGAGGTTCATTCTAGAGAAAAACGTGGTAGGAACTTAACTTTAAAAGGAATTTATAAACTTTTGTTAACCAGCTATGAGAGGCAGTTAGGCTCAAATCAAAGTGGACTTCACAATTTGTATTACCTTACAATCAGATCCTGAATGATACATAAGCCTTGAAATGGAAACTGAAATTGCTATTGAACATCTTTTGCAAAACTTCCATGTGATGGTTGATTGATTGTGTCAACTTGAGTAAGTAATGCAGCTAAATTGGCTCAGCATAGCTCCTCATGTGGAAGACCCACCCTAGGGAGGATTGCAGCCAGAATGGTATAAAAGGGAAATGAAGAAGGAAGGCTCTCTTCTGTTTCTGCAGAGGAGCTCCAGACTTTGCTTCCATCTTGGATGTTGTCTCCTGGCTTCCAGCACAGACACTTCAGCCTCCTGATACGGACTCATGAGGGACGCTACCCTGAGTTCCTCCAGGACTTCAGTTGCATCCTTCAGATCCCCAGTCCACTCCTGTTACTGTTGTCCACCTAAAATAAGAAATGGAGGAGATTCTCCAAAAATAGTGAATTCATTGGGAATGAACATTGAAATGGGAATACATGCACTAGAGTAAACTTTGTGCATGTTTAGGGAGGCAAAGGGTTTTTAAAGGTAAAATGAGGTGGATTACATAAGTTGTTTTAAGCAATTATTCTTGGCCATGAGAATCACTAACAGGAGTGACATCAGTTGGCTGCCAAGGTTGAGCAGGCAGCTGCTGGGCAGATGTCCTTGCAGAAGTATTTGTGTGTTGTAAAAAATTCCAATTTTTAAAATTCTTATATCTTTGTATATCTTGTATTAAATCTGTTTTTTTCTAGTAAGCACTGGCTGATACATTCCATATGAAATAACACAGTATTTTATACCTGCTAGTTTCTTCTGATTTTCAGGAAACACTTGATCTCTAATTGGTGAATCACAGAGCATGTTAATATTCCAGAAAGTAAAGCCAATCTGCAATTGAAGGTGCATACAGTGGACACTAGTGAAAACCAATATATATAGAAGTAGAAATACATGGTAAAATGGGGTAGACCAAGGAGATAGATTGAACCAGAGATTACTGTGAGGGGAGACCCATTTACAGAAAGCTTCATTCACAACGGCAAGTTTTTGGGCCGGGGATTTAACTCAGTGGTTCTGGCGCCTGCTTGCAAGCGCAAGGTCCCGAGTTCGATCCCCTGTACCAAAAAAAAAGGGCTGGGGATTTAGCTCAGTGGCTTCACCGCCTGCTGCCCAAGCGTAAGAACCAGAGTTCGATCCCTGGTACCAAAACACACACACACACACACACACACAATGGCAAGCTTTGAAGGATAGGGAGGGATTCATTACAGACTCCCTGTGGGTTGGCTGTTCTTGAGTCTACATGAAAACATTAACACCCAGCTGATAAGAGTATACCAGAGATTATAGGAGCAACCATGTCCTGTGGAAGCTGGAGGGCCTGGTGCCTATCAGAGAGCAGTGTCCCTTCCTCCAGGGTGGTGGTGGGGTAAGTATGGTAGTCACTGGGCTCCCAGAATGCCACAATGTGATAAACTCACATGGCAGGGGGCAGCATCAAGGGGTGGAGATTAGGAGGCTGAACTATGAGACCCAGAGAAGCCCATTCTCGAAACGCAAGAGAATAATAACACTTACTAATCCCTAGAAAGAGCAGTAAGGTTCTTGGGGATGGCTAATTTCTAATAATTTGTCCCTATACAGGAAGTGTAGCTCTATATTATGGTGTCAAGTTGATGAGGTCCATTAGAAAAAGAAATACTACACAAGAATAAGTGTTAGTTTTGGTGGTTGTTTGGCTATTGTTTGTGCTTATTCAAAACCTCACTTCTGTGACAAAAGTCTTCTGCCTCTGAAAGATTAGGCATTTGAGCCAAGCATGGCCAATCAGTGTGTGATACCTGTAAGTCACTGACTGGTACAAATCTCAGGATATAACCAAGAGCCAGTGGGTGAAAACATATCTTTGAATTTAAGCCTGATTCAAATAAATAGTGTGAAAATTGTCAGACTAAAAATGGAGTAAGTTGTATCAAATCTTTTTAAAAAAGAAAAGTAGAGCCAGGAGATCATGAAGGAGGGAATCTTATGGATGTGTCTTGGGTGTCTGATAAGAACTATCACAAGATATTCTGCCAGAACCACCAACACACACAAAACCAATGCAACCCCCCACACAAATAATTCTGCAAGGACATCTGTGCAGCAGCTGCCTGTTCAACATTGGACTGGTGTCACTCTTGTTATTGATTCTTGTTGCCAAATATAATTGCTCCAAACAACTTATGTAACCCTCCTCATTTTACCTTTAAAATCCCCCTGCCTCCCTGAACATGCACAAAGTTTACTCTAGCACATGTATTCCCATTCCAATGTTCATTCCCAATGAATTCACTATTTTTGGAGAATCTCCTCCATTTCTTATTTTAGGTGGAACAACAGTAACAAAGCATTTATAGTATAATGAGAAAATTCAAATAGTGACTGGATATTTAATGGTATTAGGAAATTGCAATGAATGTTTTAAGTGTGGTAATAACATCATTCTTTTTCTTTAGATGTACATACTGAAATATATATAGATGGCATAATATTTGAATCAGAATAAAAAATAATTCAAGGGTTGAAGATAGATGTGCTACTCAGCATTTCATCACTATAACAAATACCTGAGATAATCAACTTACCAAGAAAAAAGGTTTATTTTGGCTCAGAGTTTTGGAGTTTTCAGTCCATGATCATGTGGACTCAATGTTTTTAGGTCTCTAGTGAAGGAGCCAGATGGCAGTAGTGGGGATCAGACCACATGGTGGAACAAAATCACTCACTTCATGGAATGAAAGAGAGTGAAAAGATGGCTGATGTTGCATGATCCCCTCCAGTGACCTAAAAACCTTCCACTAGTGCCCCCACACACACTTATTAAGGGTTTCACCAACTCCTAATAGTGCCAAGCTGGAGACTGAGCCTTTAACAAGGACCTCTGTAATTTGTCAATGTTGAAGAAGGATATGGGCGTGTAGGGAGCTGTTATGTAATTTTCTCTACTTCTGTGAATGTTTGAATTTTTTTATAATCATAAAAGACAAACAAACAAACCCAGAACTCATTGACATTTTATCCACTGAAGCTGGAGGAAAGAAATTTCTTTTCCTCTGAACTACTGTGCTCAGATTTGCCAACAGCCATCTTCTCCAGGGAGATGACCTCCTCCTGACTGGAGAAAGCCCAGCTGTCCTAGATGGGTGAGCGCCCTTCAGGGAGAAGCAGAGACAGTAAATGGATGGGGACTGAGAGAAGGGTGCTGACTTTCATAGTAGTGTGGTAGAATTTTCTTTCTGTATTGATAGAAAGCTACTGATCACGTAGGATCCCTTTACATAAAATGTCCATTTGCTTATGTAAAATATGTATATATCTTTGCACAGAAAAAAATACTGTGGGTCACACTGCAAATGTATATATTGCATTTAAATGTATTTCTCCCAAATGAATATAAACATTGTGTTTAAAACTTTAGCCTATTTGGACTGTTTTTACAACATGGTAAGAAGTACATCATTTTCTTCCCCAAATAATATCCCAGTACCATGCATAGAATTAGTCACAATTTTCCATCAGTTTGATACATCGCGTTAATTAAATCCCAGATCCTTGAGTCTGTACAACTATTCTATTCTTTTGATCTGTATATTTGAGTACATGTGCCACACTTCACTAATATGCTGATATTGTATGGTGCAAAATCTGAAAGTTCAAGAACAAAAGTTATTCTTATTCTCCAGTATTTCAAATGCCTTCCTACTCCTTTACTCTTTCAGGTAAAATTTAGAATAATCTTCGCAAGTTTTTACAAATTGAGTTTTAAATTATAGTTGCATTACATTCACATATGAATGCAGGAGAATTTTAAGAACCCTGAAAATGTGAATACACTTTCTGAAAATTACATAGTTTATTCATCCCAATTGGTTTTGATTAGAGGATACAAAATTTATGCTTCTGGGGTTTTTTAGAAAATTAACATGAATTTTTAAAATTCTGAGTTTTTCATTTTATGTTTTTGTTATATTTATTTTGTTTTATTAAATATTTCTTTATTTCCAGTATTGTAAGCAATGCAGAATCTGGTAAGATAGGTTCTTCCAATATAACTTCCAATACAACTTTTTTTTTTTTTTTCCATTTGAGTTATTGCTCTAGGGCAAAGAAGGTGAAGTGCCCATGTTTGGAAATTGGGCTCCCTCTGCTGGTAGATTTGGCAGCTTTATTGCATCTTATTACCAGAGTTTTAAACATGCAATACTGTTTTACACTATCTTGGACCTAATAGATTAAAGTATTTACTAATTCTTATCTAGATTATTGGAGCAGACAAGATTTATTGATCTGAAATTTATAGGGCCATATAATTACTTTGAAAAGTGTAAAGACCAGGAACTAAGAAAGAGGAGAGATGGTTATAATTTGAAGACATGAAGGGGTATGCTGGTGAATGCCGGATGGCCAGCTAACTCTCTGAAAAGCATTGACTTGTAGCTCAGTTTTCTAGTGTAAATGTTTCCACTGTGGCTCACTGCAAGCTGTCCAATGTAAAGTCACTGAATGTGGAGTTGGGAAGATGCTTAAAATTGGCTTGCATAAGCCAGCTCTGGGATACCACTTGATGAAGGAGATGGAAAGTCTTGAGAGGATTTTATTTTCTGCCCAGCCTATATGAAAGGCAATAGTAGGATAGTAGGAAATTAAGTGCTTTAAAGTTAGAGAGATACAAATTTAGATCCAGCTTGCTGCTTTCTAGCTTTAAGTAGTGTGTTTAGAATCTAAATGTCCTTGTCTCTAAAATGAGATGGTAGCTACCCTGAAATATTATTTTAAAAATTAAATTATGGCCAAGCATGGAGGCACATGCCTGTAATTCCAGCATTCAGGGTGGCCAAGGCAAGAAGATATAAATTTCAAGACCAGAAAGGGCAACTTAGTGATGTAGTGAGATCCTGTCTCAAAATAAGAAAAAAGAGGCTAGGGAGGTAGCTCAATGCAAAGGCCTGATGTTCAAAGCTTAATACTGGGGGGAAAAAACTCTAAATATTATGGTATGCATACATCAACTCAGTAAAACATATAGTGGTAAGTAAATTGTCCAAATACATGTAGAAGAGGAGGGATTGTCTTGACTAAGATCATCAACCAGGCACAAGGATGTTCACCATGAGCTGAAACCAGGGCTCTTACACTGAACAAGCATATCCTTCAAACTTAGAGAATTGATACAGAGGAGGAACGGTCTCCTCAGATGGCTTTGAGGAAGTCACTCTGGTCATCATGAAAGCACATATGGGAGGATTATGGAATGCTAATATCAAATAAATATTATATCTGAATATAACACTTTAAATATGTAGTGTTTAATAAATAAATTTTTTTTGTGCCAGGGATTGAACTCAGGTCCTTGTGCTTGTGCAGCAGGTGGCGAAACCACTGAACTAAATCCCCAGCCCTTAATAAATAATTTTAATAAATGATAATAATAGTTCTTGCAATCTTCATTAATTTTACGGCATTTTACTCTTGCCTCAATGCAATGTATTTGTACATAACTACCTGGTGCATATTAAGCTCCAAGTTATAGGTAGAACGTTTGCCCATGCTTGAAGATGAGAAGGACTTGCTTGAACTACAATGTTACACTATTTGGATATTGTGGTAAATTATGTGATTGACAGATTATGGATCAGTCATCAATACAGAAGTTCAGGGTTACCGGATATGATGTTAAAAGAGACATGCTATGATTTAGCTTTCCAAAAAGTGAGTCCCAGCCCAGATCCAAAAGCAGATTTCTGGTGAATAATAGAGTCAAATGGATCCAGCTTGAGGCCATAATGTTAAATGAAGTAAATCTGACACAAAATCTTAAATACCGCATGGTTTCTCTTACATGATAAACCCAGAGTATAAATAAATTAAAAAGCAAAACAAAAGATAGATAATAAGAAGATATATCATTTGCCAAAGGGAAGAGAACCAAGGGATGAAAACAGGGAGGAGGGCAAGGATAGGAAGGGTTTGAATAAGAGGTAAGATATATTATGTATATGCACTCTTCATAATGGATGCAATCATTTTGTACTGTAGAAATGTACTAATAAAAGTAATTTTTTTAAAAAGCTGCATTTTTATGTGTTCCTCTTTTATATCAATCATATTTAGAAACTGCCAGTGCACAGAATATAACAATATTAGAAAGATGTAATGGATTTTTTAAAAATCTTCATTAGAACCCCTCCCCCACTTTATTCCAAGCAGGAGTGCAGTGGACATGCACTGCACTAGTCAAGTTTCATTCACTAAGACACTAGAGCAGGAACAGCTCCCTGTAACCATCTACAAATACCCTAGAAGTAATGTGATAAACAGGCTTTGATGAATCTTTGAGATCATTTGCTCCATGACCTGGGCCATCAGGGAGTTCCACTTATTCCAGACAGAAAAGAAACAAGATGTAAAGGCCCTGCATCTATGTGTGTATATGAGCATCCATACACATAAAATGTTATTGATGTGTAATTCACATAGCTTTAAATTACCTATTTTAAGCTGTACTACTCATTGACATAGTGCATTTACAGTGTCATGCAAGCAACATCTCTTGTCTAGTTCCAAAATATTCTAATCACCTCTGAAGTCCACTTCCATTTCCCCCTTTCTAACAGATTAGTGACCACTAATCTATTTTCTGCCTCTATGGATTCAGCAATTCTTGATATTTCATATAAATGAAATCATGTAATATGTAACCTTTTCTATCATCTTCCACTTAGCATAACATTGCTAAAGTTTCCACATACACGCTTTTAAAGAATAACATAAAATCAGAGGTCACCTCACTTTGCTGAAATGACCACAGGCTCTGAAGAAAGTATCACTGTGGTTGTGCAGTCAAATGTCAGATGTGACGTAAACACACATGTCTGGTGGGAAAGCTCTGAAAGCTCTCTACAGGTTTTCATCAGCCATTTCCTTGTCCAGCATCTCTACAATTTCACTGAGGAAGCCTTGCTTAACTCAGATATATGACTGATCTTCTGTAAGTTTAACTGTTCCATGACATTAAACTCCCAAGATTGGTAACTGTGTTTTGGGAGCCAGCAGTGAGTTTCCCAGTTTCTTTCCTGAGGAAAAAGAATCTTTCTAGATCACTAGAATCACTAGATTATTGATATTTACTTACCTCTAAATCCAAAGCCAGTTTTGAAAACCAAATCTAATCTCCCCATGTGAAAAGAGATTTTTAACTTATTCCAGTAAAAACCATGAAACATCACCTAGCATTTTCCCCTAGTCAGCCCCCAAAAAGAATGTCTTCAAGACCACTGCACAGCATTTGGAGAACAAGTTCAGAACAGAGTAATTTTTTGTATTTATCTTTCAATAGATCACATGATCTTTTAGGTGGGACCGAGGAATCTAACATTAAGATATCATGCAAACTCTAATCAATTTTCTTTAAATACCAGCTGCCACTGTTTTTTGATATCTTCATTAAAGATATCAAAAAAGTTATATTTTTTCCTCCTTAAAAGATGATGGAATGAACCAGGAAGGAGGGAGGAAGGCTGCTTGGTGCTGTCACTTCCAGAGCTTCCCTTAGAATATCTCATCCAAGAAGTTAGATCTCAGGAGCATGTGCACAGGCTCCTTTAGCTCTCAAGAGAATTTGCACAGGGGCCACGTAGGACCATGTCCCTAGGGGACCATTAGATGTCAGGAGCATGCACACAGGGCTCCATCATAGGGGTCAATTAGAAGCCCTTAGGTTCTGCCAAATGCTTACAGGTCCCTAAAGAAGTAAGTGTAGTAGTGTACTTTGTAAGTAGACTTCGATCACATGGAATTTAGATTTTTTAAAAAGAGAAATTTTACATTTCAAAACCCATGTATATATTTTTAAAAATTAGAAGAAAGGTTTCATAATTAGGGGGAGCCTCTTCAAAGAAAAAAGAAAATGTGTATTGGTACATTATTCTTGTTAGTTTTAATTGGAAACTGAGCTTGATGGATTTTCTTTTTTTTTTTTCTTTTTTTT
>NW_004624839.1:4145514-4157198 GCF_000247695.1 Heterocephalus glaber
ATCTCCTGGAAATCTGTTTGTATCTGTTTTATGGATTCCATTTGTTTCCTATGTTGGGATTCCATCATGTTCCTCAGCTCCTCTATTTTTTTAATCTGTATTCTCTCTAAATTTATTAATCATGTCTTGCACTATGGGCACAATCTCTGCTCTTATCTGAGAAATTATTTCTGATTTCATTGTTTCCAGATCCTCTTTTGTTGGTAGTTCAGGAAGTCCAGGTAGTTGAGTATCAGCTTGTTCCATCTTGTTTCCCTATGAGGTTGCTGTAGGTGATCTGGAAGTCTGTTTTTGATGCCTGTTTCCATGTCTTCTCATTTCCATGGGTGGAGGGTGCTGCTGGAGCCTGTGCATCTCACCTACTCTGCCCTAGGAGTGGTGGAATGGTGGCTGGGGAGTCTCCTCCTGGGTGCTGAGATTGGCTCACCTCCTCTTTTGATGGGTTTTCAAAATGTATGTGGCTTTGGGACCCTAGCCTGCTAGTTTTGTGGTTTATTTGGAAATACTGTTTGTGTAGAAACTGAGGTTAGAGGACTTTAGACAAAATGAAGTTTCTACAAAGTTTTTCTGTCTTGTTCCCTCTCTCCCCCTACTTCAGGTTCAAGACTGTGATGGAAGATTTCTACAGAGAAAAATGTGTTTTGGATTTGTTTTTAATTGGAAACTGAGGCTGGGGTTTTAAACATTTTTTAAAGCCATGTCTAAATTTTATAGGTTTTCCTTTTGTTTTTATTCTTTATATCAGATATTGGTTTTTCTCTGCTTCTTTGTTTAATACTAGAAACTGTGAAGGAGTTTAAAAACCTATCACATATTGTAAAACTTTTTTAAAAAATCACTTAAAAATTTACAGCCAGACTTCAGGCTGCATGTTTCTGCTTTTTTGTTTTACTTTAAAGCAGAAGCATTTAACTGCATGTTGGATATTTATGCCACATGGTATTTCATGGAGGGTAGTGGTTAAATTAATTCATTCTCTGCTTTATTCAAGACATATTTACCAAGCTCCTATTCTGTCCCAGGCACTCCTTTCTAGGCCTGGAGACACAAGAGTAAACAGAACAAAGCCCCTAACCTTGTTGCCTGGGCTCAAGTAGGGCTGTAGCATAGTCTGTTAGCCAGGAGGGGGTGTGGTTGATGACTGGGCAGTAGATTTAGAAGATGAAAGGTATGTAAGTTGGGTTGCTGGGCAGCTGTTGGGTTTAGAAGAATGATCTCTGTCTCTGAAAAGTGGGCTGAAAAATGGGAGTCTGAGGGTTGGGAAAAGAAAGATGGAGGCTGGATTTGGGTAATGTAGGATTAAGGTTTTTGCTGCATGCCATGCAGTGGATGAGAGGGTAGGAAACACCAGTATTTTTCAGGTAGTATGTCTCCTGTCTTTGAAGTAGTATGTTGACTAGACAACCTGAGAAGTGTCTTGCTATAAACATATAAAAATGCTTCTACCACCTAAAGTACACACACACACACACACACACGCGTAAATGAAACTCAGAATGACAGACTTCTCCATAGCAGCAATGGAGTCAGAAGACAAAGAATTATATGTCTACCTTAAATCTCTCACTCAAACGAGAGATCAAAATTGAAAACTAAATAAATAAACAAATAATTACCCATCACAGACTTTCCTAGAAAGAATCATTGAAGGAGACCCTTCAGAAAGAACAACATTGGGCCAGGGATGTAGCTCAGTGGCTCAGCACCTGCCTGGCAAATGCAAGGTTCTGAGTTCAATTCTCCATACCAAAAGAAAAGAAAAGAAAAGAAAAAAAAAGACCAGGAAGAAGAACATTAAACATAAAAAAGAAGGGGCCTGGGATTTAGCTCAGTGCTACCGTGCCTGCCTCACAAAGTACAAGGTCTTGAGTTTGATACCCAGTACCAAACAAACAAAACAAAACAAATACAAAAAAGAGAAGGAAGCAGAAATAAAGTTATAAAGACTGATTATAAAGTTATAAATATGTCAATCAAAATAAGTGATAGTTGTATAAAATAATAATAATGATAATGACTAATTTACAAATATGAAAAAGTTGAAATAAGAAAACCCAACAGCTACTGTACAACATGGAGAGTAAAGATTGGCTTTAGACATTTCTATATAAAATATAAATCATAAAATTTGAAAGTAACCAGTAAAAAATTAGAAATTGTCTGATAGCTAAAAAATTAGAAGAAAAATCCACTTAAAAATTTAATTATCCTATTAGAAACTAAAGTGGAGAAAAAGTGGAAAACATAGAAAAATCAAGCTTTAGTAACATAGAAAGATAGAAATAAATCTACATACATGGGTAATTATAATAAAAACAAACAACTCACCAGCTAGAAGACATATATTTCTGCTTAGCATTTGTGAGAAGAAAAAGAAAAATAGGAATAGATTCCCAGGTTGGACTAAATAAAAATTAATCAAAGTCCAGTTATGGTAATTTATGAGAAATCCATCTAAAATAAAAAGATATAGGAAGTTTGAAAATACTGAGATTAAAAGGAAATGTATCATGTAAATACTAACCAAAAAAATTAGCCAAAGAGGCTTCAAGATGCAAAGCATTAAGGTAAAAACATTCATTACAGATAAAAAAATAAATTTATTAGGAAGATGAAATATTTCTAGACTCATGAACATAACATTAAATAAAATATTATGATAATTACAAAAAGAAATGATAAAAAAGAATTTTTAGAGATTTAACAACATCTTTCTTAGTGTATGTTGTTTGATAGATCAGGCAGAATCAAAATGAATAAAGATACTGAATATGTGAAAAAAATGCTGGGCTTGATTCAATGAATTGATGTAGAGCCAAGCACTAGACAATAAACATTCATTTTAAATACACTTGAAGTATTTATAAAAATTGAATATATTTAGGTCAATGGCAAACCTCAACAAATCCAAGTTAAATAGCAAAAACACTCTGTTGTCTGAGTGCAAAATTAAAAAGAAAAAAAATTGTCCCTCAAAATACACTTAGAAAATTTTAACCATACATCTTAAGCAATTTGCAGAGCAAAGCAAATTTTAAATGGAAAAATTAGGAAATATTTACTAGTATTACATAGTGACAGCAGTATTTAGAAGGAAACAGAGCTCTAAATGTATGTTTTAGATCATTTTAGTCCAAGTATAGAAACTATACTTTTAACAGACCCAAATTAATAACTTCTTTTAAAAACTCATTATCATGAAGACTTTCAAACACATATGAATGTAGAAAGAATACTCTGCAGAATCTTTGTGCACTTACACCCAGCTTCAACATTATCCACTCTAGCCCTGGTTCATCCACATCCTCCTCCCTCCTCCCTTACCATATTCCACTGGATTATTTGGAAACAAATTATTCACATCACATTTGTTTAATCCACAAGTATTTCATTACATGTGTCTAAAGATAAGTGCTCATTAATGAAAAAGAAAAATGTAACAGTAATACCATTATCACACTTCAAATCTTTTAAGTAAAGATTTCTTAATATTATCAAATATGCAAGCAACTGTCCCATAACTGTTCAGGCTGTGATGCCCATCCTGGGTGGCTCTCCTGTTCTTGCTGATGCCAATCTTGCTCTGCTGCCTCTAAAGGTTTTAGGACTGACTTCTTTAGGAGAGGACATAAGAAAAGAGGGACAGAAACTTTCTTACTCTCTTTGAGATAACTGTAGGTAAACACATTCCTGTGACAAAAGTAATAGTACAAACCTTTAGAACTATTTTCTCCAAGAGAGGAGCCACTAACCAGGTGTGATTATTTCAATTTAAATTAACTAAAAACATTACATTTCAGTCCTTCAGTCACACTATCATGATTCCAAGTGCTCAATAGCCACATGTGGCGAGTGGCTACTGTCCTGGACCATGTACATTAGGGAACATTTCCATCACACAGAAAATTGTGTCAAATTGTGTTGTTCTAGAATATATCATTTTGAGTTTCTCTCCTTAATTTATAACTTATATTAAATTATCTTCCAGAAATAGAATATCTTTAGCATGCATTGGCATAATCTTCAGTGAGAGTTTACCAAATCTGTACACTCACATATTATGAGTATGTCCTTCCATAGAAAACACACTGCACAAAGTTGTCCAAGTTCCCTAACACAAAGAGGAAGCATCAGAAAGGACTAAATTAAGTGATCAATTCCAAAGGTAACAGAAAAGGACTATGTGGTAAATGTAAAGAGGAGAAAAATAAAGCAAATAATAAACTTCAATAGATAAAAAAAATCAAGAAAAGGATAAATAACACCAAAAACTTATTCTTTAGAAAGAGTAATAAATTTTTTAAACTCTAACAAGATTAGTCAAAAAGAAAAGAAAGAAAATTTTCAGGGGAAAAATAGCCATAATTTTCAATACAGTACCAATTTTTTAAAGACAGTGGAAAACACTATGAACAAATTTATGGGAAATAAAACTTAAAATATAGATAAAAATTGGTTATTTTCTGTGACTTATAAAGTATTTAAAAATGTATGACCATAGGAAAATAGAAGGCATCAGCCCAGTTTCATAGAGGAATAGTATTTAGTTCTTAAGGACAAATATAACTCAAATATATATATATACATATATATATGTATATATATTTTTTGTTTGTTTGTTTGTTTTTGTTTTTGGTACCAGGGGTCAAACTCAGGTCCTTGCACTTGGGAGGCAGGCAGTGGAACCTTTGACCTAAATCCCCAGCCCAATAACTCTAATATTTTACAAACTATTGCACTGAGTAGGAAAAAGAAGGAGGAAGCCCCTCTCCAGCCAAGTCTTGAAGCTAACGTAACCTTATTGTCCAACTCCACAAAAACATTAAGAAAATTATTGGAAAAACTTACTTTTGAACATAATGCAAATAAAATGTCACTAAAATCCAAAAATAAAATAATTTTATTTTTAAAAGCCCACTGGGGTAAAGAACATTTTTGGTGAGAGCAACATAATATGTCTTTAGAAAGTACACTGATAAGATTCATCATGCTGAAAAATATGGAGATAAATAGTAGATTCAGAAAAATTATTCTGCAAAATTTCAACATCCATCTGTAACACAATGGGTTCACAAATTCTGTAAACCAAGAATAAAAAAACCTATCTTAACTTATTAAAGCATGTCTATGAAAAACCTATAATAAACACCTACATTAATGATGAAATTTCTGAAATTAGTTACTATAAACTTAGGAATAAGACAAGATGCCCCATGTCCATTTTTAGTCACCATTTTATTCTAGTTTGCTAGCACCATATAAGGAAGTAGTTAAAATGGGTAGAGACCAGAAAGAAACAAAATTATTATCAAAGACATATATTTTGTTACTTAGAAATTCCAAATGGCTATGCTGAGAATCTATTAGGATTTATGAGTCTATTAATGATAATATAAACAAGATAAACATGCAAAATCATTAACATTCCAAAATATAAGCAGCATGCAATTACAAAATATAACTCAAAACAGAAATACCACATATATAGAAATAAAGCTGTAGAGGAATATATCTAACACAATATGTGCAAAATATTTTTTTGAAAAAAATTACAAGCATTTTTGAATGCCAGAAAATAGAAGCAAAGTGAATAGAATTGAAGATTCATTATATAGAACATGATTCCCCTTACACTAAACTAGTTGACAAGAATTTCAGTGAAATTTCCTTTAAAACTGACAGAATTATTTTTGTTTCTTTTACAGAAATTAATGAGATGATTCAAAAGTTTATATGGAAAAATAACAGGCTAAAGATAAACATGATTTCAAAGAAAAATAGGAAGAATAGGAAATTCATACTGTTGGAGATCTGGATTAACTATAGTGTTTTAGTTTATTAAAGCCATGTGATACAGTTATGGAAACAAAAGGATTGTAAACTAAGAAAGCAGAAAAGAGAGCAAACAGGACTATGATCCTCTCTTTATAAATGTCTGTAATGACACCGATGACATTACAGAAATCAAATGAAGGGGGGTGCAGTGTTGAATACATTTTCTAGCTCTATGGAGAAAACTAAATTAGATCCCTACTATATCCTAGTCACAAAAACAAATTCAAGGTTGATTAGAAACTTAGTGAAAAGCAAAACTGAAATGTTTAGAAAACATCTTTATGACAACAAAGTGTGGAAGGACTTCTTAAATCCTCAAAAACCAAAAGCATAAGAGATTTTAATTTCAACACTCTGATGATAAAAAGTACAAACGTCAAGCCTTACACTTAGGAAAAGCTCTGTGCAATCTTATAACCAAAACAGATTACAGACAATCCCTGACTAGGGATGGTTTGGCTACAATTTTTGAACCTTATGATGGTGTGAAAGTGCTGCACATTGGATCTTCTACCTGGTTAGTAACATGCAGTGCATTACTGGGAGTGGCAGGGGCACAGCTCCCTGTCTGCCACAGGGGCACAAGGGGACAATCACAATCTACAATGTGCTGTGTAGCTACGCTTTGACGTTTTGTGTATTCAATCATGAGGCATTTTTGACTCATGATGTTTATATTTTTTGATAGCTTTGTTAAAACAACCCTATTCAAAGTCAAGGAGTTGGGCCAAGGATTTAGCTCAGTGGTTCTGGCACCTGCCTCGCAAGCTCAAGGTCCCAAGTTCAATCCCTGGTACCAAAAAAAAACAACAAAAAAATGTCAAGGAGTTTCTATATAAAGGTTGCCAATCACCTTTTTAGCATTGGTAAAATGTTGTTCTCTCAAAGGAGGCTTACCTGATTGCCTAATTAAAATTTAAAAAACTTCCCAGTTTGACATTCCCTATCTCCCCTCTAGTATTATCTTTCTCTGTAGATATTATCTCATTTTAATATGTACACAGTTTATTTGCTTATTTTACTTATTGTTTGTTTCTCCCTACTAGATCATGAGTTGCATGAAGGTAAGAATTTTTGTCTGTTTAGTTCACTGCTTTATTCCTGGCTCCTAGTGTGGTTTCAGGACCATAGACATATTCAACAATAGTTGTTGAATAAGTAAATGTATCCAGCATTTTTTAAAAAAAGTAATACTAATAGATAAGAAAAATAACATAAGCACGGACAGAATATATGAATACTGAAATGGTCAATAAACATGAAATAATTGACTTCACTAGAAATCAGCAATGGAACAAATAATTAAACCAATAAGATTGGGAGATTGACAGGAAGAGGAGAAGTTTGAGCCCAGCATAGGCAATTTAGCGAAACTCTGTTTCAAAAAATAAAAAAGGACAGTGGATATAGCATAGTATGAAGGCTCTGGATTCAATCTCCAGTACTGTGAGCAAGCAAGCAAGAAAAGAAAAAGAAGGAAGGATTAAGATTAACCAGAAGTAATTTATAAATTAAAATGAGTATTTGTTGATGATGTTGAGCAATAGGAACCCTAATAATCTGACCAGGGGAATAGCTGGGTCAAATGGGACTTCCAGTCCTAGTTCTTTGAGGTATCTCCATACTGATTTCCACAGTGCTTGCACCAGTCTACACTCCCACCAGCAGTGGAGCAGGGTTCCTCTTTCCCCACAGCCCAGCCAGCATTTGTTATTGGTTGATTTCATGATAGCAGCCATTCTTTCTGGAGTGAAGTGGAATCTCGGCGTTGTTTTCATTTACACCTCTCGAATGACCAGTGATGTTGAACATTTTTTCATGTATTTATTTGCTATTTCTACTTCTTTGTCTGAGAAATGTCTGTTCATTTCAGATGCCCGTTTCTGGACTGGGTCTTTAAATTTGGGAGGTCTGATCTTTTTAAGTTCTTTATAGATTCGAGATAGTAGACCTTTGTCTGAGGAAAAGCAGGTGAAGATTTTTTCCCACATTGTGGGTTGCCTAGACATAATTTTTTAATGTCATGTAACACTTCACTTGAGTGAATTACGTATACATTGATATGATAAATTTCAAAATAAGATGGAGTGGAGAAAAATCAAATTGCTGAAGGATATGTACAAATGCAGCTTCTATAAATTTGTAAACCAAAGCAATAGTGTAAGCAGTCCTTGCAGTCATTTGTGCCCTGGTTGAATGCAGTCTACCACTAACCCCTGCTCTCCTTCCTTTTACTATCCTTACAGGAACAAGAGCTCACATTTTACATGATTCATTTTATTTTTGAGAACTAAAACTTTACAGATACAGAGAACCACTCATGTCTTTCCAGTACCTAACTACTCTCCTGAAGTTGGAGCATAACATTGCCATATTTTTTCCTTTTACCATATATGTATGTAACAAGAAACAAATATTTTTCTTATTTTTTCTGTGCTTAGATACAGTAAATTTGTCCTACCATCTTACTTAAGCATTAATTTTTATAATGATAAATTTATTATTCAGAAGAAAATGAATGTAACTTGACAGGTTCTAAACTGAAAGTTTTGGAGCCATGATTCCTGGGTATTCTGAGTAAAAAAGGAATACCACACCCCTTACTCTTCTCCTCACCCTCTCCCTTGCATCTGTCCACTATTTCCAAGTGTCAGTGACCATTCCTATGGAGCACACTTTTGCAGTGATCTGGGAAATAAATAAGCAATGTCATACATGGTGATTCCAATTCAATAGCCATCGTCTCACAAGCACAAGTTACAATAAAGAATGTGCTGTGTGGAGACCAATATAGCCACAGAAAAAAGCTCTGGGGCCTTGCACTAGCAGGACACTGGCACTAGGTTCCAGGCTGGCTGCCCTGAGGCTCTTGTAGAATGAGGTCTTTTTGCTACTGGATTCCAAGCTAGAGACATGCTAGACTAAGATTTTCACTTCGGATCCAATGTGTTTTCAGGAAGGCAATCATGATATAGATAATTAAAAATTCCAAGCACAGTCTGCATTTTGAAAAAATTGACAAGGAATTTAATTCAAAATCATCTCTTTCTGTTTAAAGAGCCAAGATTCTCATTAAAGGTTTGGCAATGGGACAGAACTGAGATCTGGAGAATGCCTAAATGTGATACATACAAGTTTTCCTTGCTCATAAACAAAATGCATAAATGAAGAGTTAGCACCACATGTCAGGGAAGTTCAGGCAAAAAATATTTCCCATCTAAAATGAATAAGATTTCAGAATAGGAGTTCTGAAGCATATACAGAAGAACTAGCCATGGCACTGATCTTACAGAAGTTACCCTCTAGTAGAGTGAAACTCACTTGAAAATAAAATTCTGATATACATTAAAGAGACTCAGAAACTCATCTTAATACTTAAGGAGAGGTCATAATACACTTAGGTATATGATGTGTCCCTTAATAAGTGGCAGTAATAAAACTAGATCTGACCTTGTGGGGGGTCAAGACATCTAGTTTTGGTCTCAAAATTAGTTTTGTAGCTTCTTCTAGCATAGCTGTAGATGCTACTGCCCTGATGCAAGGTGGTCACCCAGCAGCCATTCCACCAAAATTTTTTTTCATGTTTAACGTATACAATTTATTGAAATTATTTTAAAATATTGAATATTAAATTTATATTTAATTCATTGAAAATATTTACCATATTTTCAGAGATCTACAATCATTACCACCTAATTTCAAACATTTTATCACCCCCAAAATAAACACATTAACAGTCATTTCTCATTTCCCCTAACACATATTCCCCAGCTACTCAGCCCTAAGCAAATACTAATGTACTTTCTATATCTCTAGATCTGCATTTCATATAAATAAAATCATGTTCTGGACATTTCATATAAATAAAGTCACAACGTGTGGTCTTTTATAACTGACATTTTTCATTTAGCAAAATGTTTCAAGATTTCGTCAATGTTTCCTGTCTTTTTTTTTTTTCCTTTCTTTTTTTGGCTGCACTAGGAATTAAACCCACGGGCACTCTACTACTAAGCTACATCCCCAGCCCTTTTTATTTTTAGTATTTTAGACAGAGTCTGGCTAAGTTGTCCAGGCTGGTCTTGGGCTTGCAGTCCCTCTGCCTCAGCCTCCTGTGTAGCTAGAATCACAGGTGGGTGCCACTGTACCCTTCACGATTTATCCATGTTATAACATATATCAGTAGTTAATATTTTATTGCTGTATGATATTCCATTGTGTACATTTAGTATATCTTATTTTTCTATTTATTTTGAACTGTGGGCTGTTTCCACTTTCTGTCATAAATAATGCTGCTGTGAATATTCACGTGCAAGTTTTTGTTGAATTTGTTTTCAAGTCTCTTGGAATCTAGGAGTACAATATCTGGATATTGTTAACCTGTATGTTTAACATTTTTGAGGAAATGCTAGATTATTTTACAAATAGCTATGTTACTTTGCATTCCCAGCAGCGATGTACGAAGGTTTAAATTTCTCCACAACTTTCCACACTTGTTACTGGAGAGGGAGGGGGAGAGCGCTATCCTAGTGAATATAACATGGTATCTAAATTTCTCTTTAATTTGCATTTTCTTAATGATGAATGATGTTGAACCTTTTTTCATTTGCTTATTATCTATTTGTATATCTTCTGTGGAGAAATGTCAATTCAGATCCTTTGCCATTTAAAGAATTGGGTCATTTTTCCTTTTATTGTTGAGTCATAAAACTTCTTGTATATTCTGTACACAAGTTCCTTATCAGCTACACGAACTATAAATAATTCTTCTCATTCTCTGAGTTGTCTTCTTTCTTGGTGTTATTATTACTGACATCAGATTGCTCATGATGGTTCTCTTACGTGAGGCCTAGCACATAGAAAGCACTCCATATAGGTCAACCATTATTATTGCTATGATTATTATTGTTATTATCACAGTGCAATCAAGTATTGCTTTGTTCTTGTCTCTTCTTTGTTGGGAACATCATCTGCTTTTTAAGATGGCTTTTGACCTTCTGAGGTCAATAATCTTTGTTGAGCATCTAAGGAAATCTATGGATCCTTTCTGCAGATAAATAGGCTCATACTGTCATGGCAACGCACAGCAGTTTAGTGCTATAGCCAAGTGTTACAGCTCAGTATCAGCTAAGTGCCGCAGCTCAGAGGCACTGCTGAGCTTTACAGCTCAGTGTTGCAGCTCTGAGATACAGCTGAGCTTTACAGCTCAGTGTGGTGGCTCTGGGTCGCAGCTCTTGTAATTTGAAGACTCGAAAATCTGATGGTCACTCTCAAAGAGTTGGAGAAAAACATCCTTTATTAAGCTGGCAAGCTCCAGGCGGGCTCAGAGGAGTCTGAGCGCTCTACCAGAAATCCCATCTAAATTTTTTTGAACAGTATACCACTGGGCAGAGTTCTTGTCCCAGCCTTTGGGTCAGGACACTCAAAAAAACCTCCAATCTTGGGCCAGGGATT
The DNA here is from genome assembly GCF_000247695.1 of Heterocephalus glaber. Next base: position 4,156,801 of record NW_004624839.1, read on the forward strand.
TAGCTCAGTGGTTCTGGTGCCTGCCTCCCAAGAGCAAGGATCCGAGTTCAATCCCTGGTACCAAAAAAAGCAAAACAAAAAAAACACAAACAACTCCAATCTTTTCTGATATGTAGAGGAAAAAGCATTATCTTAGGTCAGGTGTTCCTAATGCTAGAGGTTGAGTAAGGGCATGATTTATTTCTCAAAAGGTATTGTCAGTCACTTGTCAATTGTTGAGGTACAGATTCAGGGTCTTTGATAACCTCATATAAAGGCTTTGCAATTAGTACAAAATTAAGTAACCAGATCCAGCAGAAGACAGCCATTCTCAGGAAGGAACAAAGTTGTTGTGTGGTGCAGGAGGCCCAAGATCACAGATAGCCTGGATCTTGGCCCTAAATAACTATTGTTACCCA
>NW_004624839.1:4168563-4197357 GCF_000247695.1 Heterocephalus glaber
TATTAATCATGTCTTGCACCATGAGCACAATCTTTGCTGTTATCTGAGTAATTATTTCTGATTTCATTTTTCCCAGATCCTCTTTTGTTACCAGTTCAGAGAGTCCAGGTGGTTGAGTATCAGCTTGTTCCATCTTGTTACCCTTTGGGGTTGCGGTAGGCAATCTGGAAGTCTGTTTTTGAGGCTTGTTTATGTGTCTTTTCATTTCCACGGATGGGGGAGGTGCTTCTGGAGCCCACGTTGCTCACCTTCTCTGCCCTAGGAGCATGGAATGGTGGCGGGGGAGCTTCCTTCCGGGTGCTGGGACTGGCTCAGCTTCTCTGCCCTAGGGGCATGGAATGGTGGTGGTGGAGCTTCTTTCTGGGTGCTGGGATCAGCTCACCTTCTCTGCCCTAGGAGCGCAGAATGAAGAATAGTATTGTAATTTATACCACCATTGTATGCATCTTTCACATTTTCCTAGTTTCTACTGGCCCCAAACAGTATTGCAATAGAAGATAAATTCTTAAAGATAAGGGTAGAGCCCCTATGGCTCCACCTAGCTACCTGCATGGGGTAAAAAGAGAGAGAGAGAAGACTAGTTCTGGGGTCCTTCAGAGAGTGTCCCCCACAGAAGAATACAGACTCACTGAGTCCCTACATCATTCACTGGCTGTCCCCTTTGTTCTACTCAGGCCCTCAGGTAAGTGTTTCTAAATTACCTGAATTTCTGTTAGAAGAAACAGAGAAGGGAATCTAACTTGATTTGGAAGAGAAATGTTCCCGAAAGTTCCCTATGTTCCTGAAAGTAGAGGCTTTAGCTCTTATCTATAATGGTGATATTTCTTGGTGTCTATGAAGTCAGTTGCAAAAGAAAGTGGCAAACAAACACACCAGAACCATGTAACCAACCTGTATGATTAATAAAAATGGCTGACACATATTGTGGAATCATGTGGCTAACCCCCAGGATAAACAAATATCTGCCAAATATGGCAGAAAGGTGGACTGGGATGTCTCCTTAAAGTTTTAAGAAACAAGGTTCTGGGAAAGTGATTCACTAAGTATACCCAGAGATAAAAGGAGGTATGTATTGGGAGAGCACAGATACGACTTTAAGCACAAAAAGGGGAGACTGGGGTAGGTGGCTACTCAAGCAGGAGACCAAGTTACAGATAGCTAAATTTTTAAACAGTGAAGAAGCTGAACAAAGTATCTGGGAAGAACAAAAACCTGTGGGCAAAAAAGCATACTAAACCTAAGTCATATACGTGGAACCTGAACAATCTGTTCCACAGATTGGTTTATTAACAGACTCTCTAGCATGTCTTAACTGACCTATATCCACATTGAGTGACTAAAAACAGGAAAGAGAAGAAAAAAAGCGGGGAAGAGAAACTTGAGGCACCTTTCTTACTGGCTGGGAAGAGCATAAAGGCCATGTGCTTCCCTCCCTTCTCTCATATGTTAGGACACACTACCAAACTGTTCCTGGAGCCATGAAAAAACTTCCTGAGTTCCCCAGATTCCATTAACTTTTTCAACCCTCTAGATCGCTGCCTCTTTCCAATAACAAATATCAGAAAAAAAGTTAATGGATTTGAGTTTTCTGACAAAAGAAAGCCTGAATTGGAGAGAAGAGACAAAAAGAGGAGAGAGTAGGAAAGAAAAAAGTAAACTAGCTCTCAGTTTGAATCCATAGACTTCAGAGAGAAAGAAACAAAACTGCCCAAAGGGTCTTACCTCCTGGTTGGCTTTACCAAAAATATTAAAATATTAGCAGGGTTCTGGGGTGCGGTGGGCTCTTTCTAGAGATTCTTTCTAGGATCTTGTTGTCCTGAACAAAGAATTGGTCAGGACAGGAGCAAAAGGTGGCAAGGTTTTACACTTAGTAAAGGCATTAAAGGTAAGAAAAGAAGTATTTTCTCTAGAGTGTGGGTGAATTAAAAGTAGGAAAAGTATGTTCTGCAGAGTGAGCCACTGAAAGAGCTTACAGTGATGATGAGGTTAATGGCACCATCTTTTGTATCCTGCCCTCCTCAGGCTGATGTCAGATCTCGAGCATCTTGTCAAAAATCTGCTTGATTTCCCACCAGAAAAATTGAAGATAGCAATTTCTCATTGATGCCAGTTGCAAGGCTTGGGACTGTTTTTCTGCACATGTACCCTCGGTTTCTGTGATTGACAGGTCACACCCACCTGCCCAGCTGGCTAGCCATGCCCTTATCTCCTGCCGCAAACTACTGAGTGCAAAGCCTTATTAGCATAAGGGATTGAAGTTCACTGGTAGAATGTTTGCTTAGCATCAGCAAAGTCCTGGAGTTGATTCTCAGCACCACCAAAATAAATCAATAAATAAAGTTTTATCCTCTTAACCACCTTATTTATACATTTCTGATACAAAAATCCAGGCGTTCAAGAAAAGTGAGATACACACAGAGAAAGAAGAGAGGAAATTTCAGTTGGGAGGAAAGACCAGTAACTGAGAATAAGCACAGACAGGAAGTCATAAAGATTTGGACTGAGGAAATGGCAGTGGGCAAAGAACTTTGGCAGTTTGGTGAGGTGTAAAAAGAATTTAAAATGTCTTCAAGTTTCCAATATGAGTGACAAATGTTATTCATTCAACTAATAGTCACTGATACATCAGGCACTGTATGTGTCAGGAATTGCACTAAATGCTGGTAAAAGTAGCAGGAAGGGGAAATTTATGAATGAGAGAATGCAATGTCTGCATCAGAAACAAAAGGCCCTGCCATGAAAAGACACTTTGCCTTGTAATGTCCAGCAGGCAACAGGAAATACCAGACTCACAGTGTAAAAGATGGACATGCTAAAAGAACACCAGAGGGCAGTATGTGCTTAGCAATTAAAGTGAAGCAGTTTCTGATGATAATTTAAGTCTTAGGTTTTGTGTCTGAAACAGATTAAAACAAAAAATGTTTTTGCTTGGGTGAGTACTTTAAAAAATTCAGTAGTAATATTAACTCATGAAAGACTTGTTTAAGTTCAAATAAAATATTTTTGGTTTGCTTTATTAGAAGTGTATGGATTAATACTGCTTAGCTATTACATAATGTAATTGATCAAAAAATTTTGAGACACATGCATATGACTAGGACAACAGTCTTTCAGATAGACATACATTGCTAATATTATTAAATTGTACATTACCATGTCCACAGTTTATAAGCTAAGAGCTATCTTTGTGAGAAAGGACAGAAAATGCTGAAATTGTAAGAATCTTGAGATTGTTGCTGCTACATGTTTTGTTAGATAATTAGCACATCATATTCCTAGGTGTTTGTGTAGATCGCTTCCTATATTTAGGATAGCCTTCTACCATGCTTTCCAACCCATTAACCTGACAGTAAGTGCACTTCATAATCCCTTGCTCTTGGAGTCATTCAGCTTTCTGGTAGGATTAATTCCCTTGCTCATCACATCCTGTACTCATAAGTCTCCTGGGCACCACAGGGCTCTTTATTAGGAAAGGAAACAGTGTAAAACTGAACACTGAACCTGTATGAAGAAGGAGGACCCATGTGGTACAGAAATACCACCTTCACTCCTCCATAATTCCAAATTATTGAAATTCTTTGGATATTGATCCATAGTACATCAAAAAAAGTAAAAAAAAAATAAGGATAATTAAAAAGCTCAAAGAAGCTTCTGTTATGAACAGTACATCTATCAAAATAAGTGTCTAGTTTTGGGATTTGGTTGAATATAAGAAGAAAAAGTAGAACCTGTTGGAAAACTGACATAAAAATATGAAGGGATATATTAAAAATAATCCAGAGGGAAGCATCATATCCAAGGGAAGGAACATTTTGCAAAACAACAGTGAATATTATGAAACACAAAGAAAGCCTGAGGAAATGTTCCAGATTAGAGACATCACAATTAAATGTGATAATCCTGGATTGGATCTTGAAACGGAAAAAAGAATTACTATTAAAAAATTGAGATATATTAGTCATTTTTCTATCCCTGGGACAAAATATCAGACATCTGCAACTTAAAGGAGGAAAGGAATATTTGGTTCATGGTTTCAGAAGGTTCAGTCAGAAGGTTCAGAAGGTTTGGTTGGCTGGCTCCAAGGTACAAATGACATGGTGAAAGGGGACAGTGAGGGAAAGCTGCTCAACCCATGGAAGCCACAAAGAACAGAAAGAAGGGAGGAGCCAAGATAAGAATACACCCTCTCTTGCCACACTCCTAATGACCAACCTGTTCTGACCAGAAGAGAAAGAGGTATTAAAAGAAATAAAATATTGTTGGATGTTAACAAATATTGAGTCTAGGTGAAGTTTAAAGATATACTTTTTTGGACAGTTATAACTTTCCCATACATTTACTAGTACTTTAAATTTAAATGTAATTATGATAATAATAATTCAGAGACAGTTGTTTACTTAACACTTCACACTACCTATTTTTTTTCTGCTTCAGATTACATCAGCAGTTGGACACCTTGTCTAAACATCTATCACAGCTGTAAGAACACATCGGCTAATATCTATATGCAAGGTTTACATTACATATCTTATTTCAATTTATTTGCATGTATTTTGTAATATAATACATTAAGAATTTTCCATAGAAATATTATCAGTATAATAAAAAGATATTTTTTCTGAGTTGTGAAGAGTAAATTATCAACTTGACACCCATAACTATAGAATACTGTTAATGTATATTTCCTACAGACATTGTCCTACACAACCACAATATAGCCACCAAAATCAAATTTAAAAATTAGTGTCACACTTTTGCCTTGTAATCCTTAGACCCCATTTGACTAATAGTTCCATGGTGTATAGTAAATTGGTTTAGTTCAAAACCACATGTTGGATTTAGTTGTAGGTCTCTTCATTCCCCACTTTGAAACTGCCCTCAAACCTTCTTTTGTGACTTTTACAAATGACAAAAGGGATGCTTTGCAGAATGCCTTTTTGAATTATCTGCTTCCTCATGATTTGATTCCACATAGGTGTCTTTTTCAGGAACATCAGAGATGTGACACAGTGGTCTCACTGCACACTGTTGCTGGTGCACTGTTTTAATTTGCTGTGACTTGCAATGTCTTTTGATTCCTTGACTAAGTCTGCTGTCTGGTGGACTTCTCCAATGTAAACATACTCTTTTTGTCTTTGTAATTAGTACATAGGATGTGCTGGGGTGGTTTGAGCATGATATACCATTCCTCATTAGACTTACAATTTATTTATATCAGTATTGATTCATAGTTTCTTATTTTATTCAGTAGGTTTGAATACACCAATATTATCATTAATTTTTGAAATACAAATTGTCCCAGATTTGGCTGCTGAGAGCCCATTCAAGCTGGTCCTCTTTATTCATTCTCATCATTCTTAGAGCACTTTTTTGGTTCTGACACACACACAAAAATATTTGTGCTTCATCTTATACTTTCCCTGGCCCAGATTTATAAGAAAACTGTTTTCATTTTATGGAGAATAGTATGAGAAAACCAGACCTGGATGCTGGAGGTTTTGCTTATTGATATTGGGGCATCACTGGGCCGTGTCAGTGAACAGAGCTAGGAACATATGAACATTTGCTTAAATGTCTTTACCTATTTCTGTGTACAGTTCACCCTCCATATCTTTGGGTTCGGCATCCACATTTTTAAACAACCACAGATCAAAAATATTTTAAAAAGAAGTTCCAGAAAGTTCTCAGAACCATAGCTTGAGTTAACCACATACTGAGCACTGTCGTAAAGCCCCTTGAATTAAGAGCTCTGAAGCACACTCAGCAGTAGCCTTCTGCCACTTCACAGACTTTCAGGCTGTCCTAAGCACTTCTGGTTTGAACACCGTTTGCCTTGTATCTCCTTTGTGTACTCTGTAGTTAGTCCTATTATGGTTCCCTCTGTACTGAATATATACACAATTCTTTTTTGCTTACCAACAATGTAATAAATATTTATTAATATTTATATCAGATATTATAAGTAATCTAGAGATGATTTAAAGTATATGGGGGATAGACATAGGTTATATGAAAATATTATGCCATTTTATATAAGGAACTTGACTGTATTTAGGTTTTAGAATACGACGTGAGACCTATTCTCTACAGATACAATCGAATGATTGTACATTAACAAGCCATATTAATATCCTCATAATACCAATTCCTACCCAATACCACTGGGTTCATTTAGTTTTTTCTCCTTCTCCTACAGTGAGATATCTGTCTCCCATTATTCTTCAGCTGCTTTCTTATTGAATCATCTTTTCCATATGTAAATTATCCCAAGTCACTACCCTCATAAATCATGCATTTGCCCCTAGAGTTGCTTTTCCCACTCTAAGATTGAGCTGGTAGCTTTGTTCCCTTTTATTGATTCCCTCCTGATGCTCAGGTGGCCTCTTGTCCTGCACAGGTATCTCTTCCTCTAGCCTAGGCTCCAAAAGGCCATGCCAAGCCATCTCTGAGAATGTCCTTCACATCCTCCCCAGTTCTAACACCCCTAGGTGGGACATACCCATGCAAAAATGTTATCCCTATCCCATTCTTTCAGCTGATTTAGTCATTTGTCATGACTCTTTATAAAATCAGGGAAAGTAAAACTTAAAAGGATTTAAATTCTGCAACTGGAAACATGACAAGCATCAATGCAGCAAAATTGAATTATGTTATTATTAACATAATATCCCATCAAACTTTTAGTTTTCTGAGATCAAATATTTTTCCCAGCCATGGAAACTTGGAAGATAGCATGGGATTTAGGAGTCAAAATAACAGCATCTGCTCTTCTCTTCTTTACAAAACCATAGGGTGATTTATGAGCTTCCCAGATGATATCAGGAATTTAGAGAATGTACTTCAAGCCTGCTACATTTTAATGAAGTCATCTTTGGATTCTGTTTTTATTATTAAACAAGCAATCAGACACTGAATGGCACATTTCTTGAACAGCCAGCTCCTTGCCCAAGATTTATTTGAACATTTGCGAGTGCAAGATGGCCTTGGCCTATATATGAAGATGGTCATATTTGTACCTGTTCTCCTCTGTCATATGACATTCGAGAGTCTGTGGGCAACTTACACCATGTAGATGGAGTCATTGAGAAGGCCCGTCTCTGGCATCTACTCCTGGATCTTGATCTGTATCTAAACTTTCAGCTTTTCACCAGAGATACAGGATGCAAGAAAGAAGTTAGTCTTTGGAGCCAGTTAGATGCAGTTTGAAATCTATTTAAGTCAAACTTTATTTCTTCATCTGTAATGTGGCATCAAAATTATAGACTTATTTTCTAAAGATTTCTGTGAAGATTTGGGACAGCATAAGTATGATGAAAGAAAAACATGGACAATTATCTGTTTTCTTTCCTTCTTTCCCTCCTTCCTTTCCTCCTTCCTTCCCTCCCTCCCACCCTTCCTTCCTTCCTTCCTTCCTTCTGACTTTCCAAATACCGTACCTCGATCCCAGAACACTGAAGGCATACATTAATATTGCATTTCTGTCATTTATATTATGATTTAGTCTAAATGAACCAAAGCATTTAGAGCTTTGAAAAACATTAGAAATGAGGTTTAAATAAAGCAAAACAAAACATTTTCAGATAGGCCTTTTGCCACAAGAAAGAATTAGTTAAATTCATTTATCTTTTTCTTTAGTGTGGTGAGTTAAATTGTAGGGTTTTCTGTGAGGGACAAACAGCAGGAGAGTAGGAAAGAAACTGTCCCTTCCCATCCCTGAGACAGTTTGCAAAGGACTGGGGAGTGAGAGAGAGGAGGGTGGCAAGAGCAGAGAGCTGCACTGTGATTCTTCCCTTGGAAGTTAGTTATGTAAGTCGAGTTCATGCACTCGTCTTACTCTGCTTGTTTAGGTCTCAGTGATGAGGACAACTCCTGAGCAGCCACCACCACACAGGAAACAGTCCATCACAGGCAGGCAGAAGTTTAGTTTCCCAGGCTGCTCTCTGTCTCCGTGACAGGAAGACACAACATTGAGAGCTGCCAAGGGGCATCCTGGACAAGGCCAAGTGACACACAGCAGAGCCTAAGGGTGCACTACCAGGTCAGGCCACCACAGAGAAGATAAGACAGAGACCTGGGAGTCAGCAGGTGAGGAGAGAAGAGGAGGGCCTGGGCCAGCCTGGGAGAGTTGACCAGCACGTCCCAGAAACTTTTCCCTGAAAAATGACCTGTGAGTTCATTAGTCTATAACGGCAGGTTTGGAAGCAGTTAATCAAGCAACATCACCCTAGAGGCCAGTAAATGTTGCAAGTCACACTCCAAATCCAATACAAGAGCAGAACAAACCCAAGGGGCTGTGTGTCCACCCCTACCACCTTCTATACCGACTGTGCCATATTAGGGAGAAGGCAGGCTAGGGGGTGCTATGAGAGAGAACATTTTTATCCAAATACTTTTTTAAATACAAAAGATATTGGATTAGATGTAAACCACATTAGCAATTTAATTGTTCAGTTTCATTCTGCACAAAGAAAGGGAAGGAAAAAGTCTCAAAATCAGAAATGTCCAACTTATGGCCCCTGGCCCTGGAAAGCTGATAATATGAGCCCCAAGATTGTAAACACAACATTATTATGTTATTTTTGGCTATATTTTTCACTAATCAGTTGTGCAGTGTTGGAGTATGGAGTGCATAGACAACAGTGGAGCACTGTATGAGGGGAGCCCAGTATGGTACTGACTCCACCTCCTATGCCTGCCACAAACAGTTCAGCTTGCCCTCTTATTTTTAATGTTAAAATAAAAATAATTTAAAATGGGAAATTTTGTTATCCATATTACATATTAAATTTTATTATCCATATTACATAACGTATAAGTGGCCCAAAATAATCCTCTTCATTCAGTGCAGCCCAGGCAAGCCAAAAGGTTGGGCATCCACACTTTAGACGGTCTATTGCTGCTCTCAATCGAAGCTGCTGCAAACCATACATTGCTTGTTTACAGGACACTTTTAGACCTAACTCAGTCCCAATGACTTCCGCTGAGATAAGCAGCTGAGAAACTGAGAACAGGGCCCACATACAGCCAAGTCATGTTCCAAGGGTGGTTATTAACATCCCATCTGTCACTGACTCCTCTGCCAACTGTGAGTGTGCCACCAGTGGCCAAGGATGGAGGACTGGGGAGGACTAGGAGGGTTCCTTCCCTTCTTTTTTGATGAGGCCAAATAAATTAACCTATTTTCTATTTTTTAAGGGCATGATGTTAAAAGTGTTGAAATTTAGAAAAGGAGAGAAAGTATGAAGGAAGTTTTGCTTTCCCTAATCCAAGAAAACTTTCTGCAACTCTGGCTATGGTGATACAATACTGGCCAGTTCATTTCCATGTGTCCCAGAATATGACAACAGGGACAAGTCTATGGAGCACAACTTTACTTTTTAAACAGAGTCTTATGCTCAATTGAATTATTAGGACTCGAATCAAAGGAAGAAAACAAAACAAATTCAAACCAAAACAAGAAAGAGAAATGTCTGTGTCTGAATGTTTACTTTGTACCACCTGGAACTGTATAATAAAATATCAGTGATTCAGCTTGTGAAGCAACCCTGCCAAAACAATGCCTTTAAATGTTCTTGGAACATAATTTGTGTTTAATTTTAAATGAAACTGATTAGAAGTGTATATGTTTTATTTACCAACAAGGCCAAATTGCTCACTAGTGTGGGCTGTGTTTCTGCCCAAACTTTGTAGGTGCCAAAGTCTGTATTAAAAAGCCCTAATTCTAAAGGGAAAATAGAAATTTTCCAACTGGCAGCTCTCATCTTTCTTAATTAGATGGTATTAGGAAGAAAAAGGTTGAGCATGCTATCTAGAAGAAAGTATTATTAGAGACGGCATTACATCCTAAAAACACTTAATATCGTGTGTTCCAATTCCTAATGCGCCATCTGGAGCAGTTACTTGGAAAGAATTACAGCAAATTGATAAGAATCTTTACAAATGCCTCACTTAATTCATTAACAAAGATAAAAACTTGCTTGGTGGAAAATAGCATTTCAAATATCATTTGTGAATCATGACTAACAGACAACCAAAATAGATGACAAAGAGTTACACAACTTGTGTCCCTCATAGAAATATCATCACATCTGTACTACTGGAAGTAAACTAACTTCTCAGAGACCCATTTTCCTTTTTCAAAAATAGAGGTAGCAACTTTTTAACGAAAAACACAGGTTAAAAAGTCTTTTGTGTGATGAAGAAATGAAAACTAGTTAAGACACTAGGTCTTGGGTTCAGTCCCCAGCACTCTAAAACAAGACAGAAACAAAACAAACAAAAAATACTTTCTGTCACCATTGCACACCTATTAGAATGGCCCAAATTCAGAACACTGGCCACACAAATGCCAGAAAGGATGTGGAATGATAGGAACTTTGATTTATTGATTGTGGGAATAAAAATGGTATAGTCACTGTGGAAGGCAGTTTGGCAGTTTCTTACAAAACTAAATATACTCTTGTCATATAATACATAGTCACAATTCTTAGTATGTACCCTAAGAATTTGAAAACTTATGTCTACCCAAAACCTGCATACAGATGTTTTTAGTAGTTTTATTCTTAACTGCCAAAACTTGGAAGCAAATAAAAGATCCTTGGTACAACTAAGCAAATGGATAAAGAAACCAGTTTGGGCTGGGGATTTAGCTCAGTGGCACTGTGCCTGCCTCGAAAGTGCAAGGTTCTGAGTTCGATCTCTGGTACCAAAAAAAAAAAAAAAATAGAAACTATGGTATATCCAGACAATGGAATATTGCTCAGTACTAAAAAGAAATGAAATATCAAATCATGAAATCACAGGAAGGAACTTCAAATCCATATTTTTTATTATTATTCATTAAGTTTATTGGTACATTTTAGGTATGCAATATGATGACATTCATCATTGGGCATTTGTTCCTTTAGATAATATATCTTGGTTCTTATTTTTCCCCATTCTCCTGCTCTCCCTTCAACCCCTCCACCCCTCCTTATTTACAAAGACTTTGTTTCCATTTTTTCTTTTCTCATATTTTTTCCTTTCCTTTCTTTCCTTTCCCCTATCCCTGCTAGTCCCCCTTCCCCTTTAGGCCTTCTCTTCCTATTTCACATTATCTATTATATATTTTGATCCTTATTTACACTTTCAGTTTCTCACACCAGAGAAACTATTCAGTATTTACACATGTGTGTCCTATTTATTTCACGTAAGAGTATGGCCTCAATATGCATCCATTTAGCTGTAAATGTCTTTAGTTTCTCATTCTTTATGGTTGAGTAGTATTCCATTTTATAAAAAAAAAACACACATCTTCTTTATCCAGTCTCCAGCTGATGGGCACTTGGGCTGTTTTCAAGTTTTAGCTATTACAAACTGTGCCACTATAAACGTGGGTGCACATATATTGCTGTGATATGATTCTTTTAATTCTTTTGGGAACATAACCAGCAGAGGAATAGCTGGGTCAACTGGGACCTCTAATCCTAGTTTTTTGAGCCATCTCCATATTGATTTCCAAGTGGTTGCACCAGTCTGCATTCCCACCAACAATGGAGAAGGGTTCCTTTCTCCACACACCTTCGCCAGCATTTTTTATTGGTTGATTTCTTGATAGCAGCCATTCTTTCTGGATGAGGTGGAATCTCAGTGTTGTTTTCATCTGCATCTCTTGAATGACCAGTGATGTTGAACATTTTTTCGTATGTTTATTTGCTGCTTTTACTTCTTTGTCTGAGAACTGTCTGTTCATTTTAGATGCCCATTTTTGAAATCAATCTTTAAATTTGGGGGGTCCGATTTTTTTTAAGTTCTTTAAATCCATATTTCTAAGTGAGAGAAGACAATGAGTAAAGGATGCATACTGTATGATGCAAGTACATGACATTCTGGAAAAGGCACAACTATGGTGAGAGTAAAAAGATTGGTCGCTGCCAGAAGTGAGGTTGCAAAGGGGATAAATATGCAGAACACATTTTTTTTTTTTTGGTACTGGGGATCAAACTCAGGACCTTGCACTTGCAAGGCAGGTGCCCGAACCACTGAGCTAAATCCCCAGCCCCTAGAACACATTTTTAAGATAGTGAACCTATTCTGTATTATAAGAGTGGATATAGGTTAAACTCATAGAATATATACCACGAAGAGTGAGTCCTAATGTAATTTTTGGACTTGGTTGATAATGATATGTGAGGATAGGCTCATCAGTTGTCATAAATGTGTCACTTAGGTAGACAATGTTGTTGGGAAAGATGATGTGAGTGTCAAGCTTGAGAGCTACCAGACACCTCTGTACCTTCCCGTAAGTTTTGCCATGAACCTTAATCTGTTCTAAAAAAATTAAATTTTAAAAAAGTAACTACCAAGCTGGGCATGCTGATGATTGCTTGTAATCTCAGCACTCTGGAAGGCTGAGGCAAAAAGATCTCAAGTTTGATGCCAACCTAGAGCAACTAAGTGATTCAGGAAGACCCTGTCTCAAAATTTAAAAAAAAATGGCTGGGGATATAGCTTAGTTGGAAGGCCCCTGAGTTCAGTCCCCAGTAAATAACACACACACACACACACACACACGCACACACACTATCAATTCCTAAATCTTGTATGCTTTTCCTTTAGTTTCTAGCTTAAACAAGGAAGGAGGATACTAATTAATTATTCATTTTGTTTTTAAACTTTCAGATAGAGTGGTGAGTATACCTGCTATTTGCTCACATCCTGTCTGATGCAACAAAATGCCTGGCAGAAGATGAGGAACATGTACTGGTCCCACAAAGATCTCTCTAGTGCTACCTGTGGCCCACTGGGAAGTCAACACCAGCAGAATCACTTTGGGCCAAAAGACAGCAGTGTTGTGAGTCATAAAGTGCTCTATTTTTCCTTCATAGTATTTTTTTCAATAATTGAGGCAGGATGAACATTTTTTAGGGCACAAAGTTCTTCTGGTTTTGGTAACAGAATTGTTCACCATCTTCCATTTGAGAAAAAGCATTTTTTCATGTGAAAGCCTAAAACACACTTAGAAAACAGGATGAGTTCTATCGTCAGATTCATGATTTAGACGCATAGAGTTGTGCACTTGTATCTGATTTTTAAAAATTTTTTTATGAGTAAATGAATAGATTTTGAGATGTTTGATTGGTGGGAAAACAATAATAGAACATAAAGTTAAAGATTATGGGACAGTAAACTAGAAAAAAATGTAGAAATGAAACTCGAGAATCATTGATGAGCCTAAGTCCAGTATGTTTTGGTACGATTATGTTAAAAAAGAAGAATAGCTATGACTTACGTGGAAAACAAGGAATGTACATTCTGTTCAAAACAAAATCTTCTGAAAGAAATCTATTTCATCTAAAAAATTAAAATATGTGGCTGAAACTACACCTTATGGGAGAAATTCTACCCATGAGGAATGCTTATCAGGAAAGGTTATGTATTTCATGGCCCTTTTGGGATCATATATAAGGCCCTATTTGATTCCATTTAGAGAAGAAAAAGCAAAAGGCAATTCATACTTTTCTTTTCAATCTCTGGATGTGGTGAAAACTAGAGAGCTTCAAGTTAAATTCCAGAGTTTAGTGACCTAGCCCCTATTGGACCTATCATATCTGCTGGCCTCCTTTACGTAAGCTTTGTATGCGGTGTCCCCAGGCCTCCCTGCTCCCATCCCCAGGGAACTCATTTATGGAATTGTGTGTGACAAATGGTATTACAGAAGTCAAAAGGCTTTCCCTGTTAGATAGATGGGGTTCTGCTAGGGAATGGGATAGCATTTCATGGGAAATGCACTTTGATATCTTCAAAGATTCCATGTCCCTTTATCACTGTCTGACTTCAAACTCCTAAGCCATTGGAGAGTCTCCATGATCCTGTCCTCACATTCCTTTCCAGCTTTTCTTTAGCAACTCCCTCTCACATGGTCCTACAGTTCTGCACAGCTGGAATACTAGGACTTTTGTGTTGCTTTCTCATTTGTTGCTTACTAACTGCCTCCACATGTTTTTTTCTTTGTTTCATTTGCAAAAATCTCTCTTCCTTCTACTTCCTACTGTTGTATTTCCCATCTGCCCTTCTTCCAGGCTGCATTTACATGGCATCTCCTATGTAAAGGCTTCCATGAATCTCTATTACTCTCTGGCTAGATATAATCCCTCCTTTTCTTTTCCTTCTTATAGCAGCTAGCTAGTATTTCCCTTATAGACATTCTATCATATCCTTGTACATTATTTGCATGCAGCTCTTATTCTCTATAGCAATAATGATAACACCAATAATACACTTTGGGTGGTGGTGGTGGTAGTGCTGGGACAGAAGCCAGGGCTTTGCACATGCAAGGCAAGTGCTCTACCACTGAGCTCCACCCCCGACTCAACAATTGTTTTGAAGGCTCACTAGGTGGCAAGCCCTGGCTAGCATTTCATTCTTCTTCATAAATCTATAAAGCAACTAATGATATTTCTATCTTACAGAGACCAAACTTAGGCTTTAAGAGATTAATAAAGTGGTGTAAGAGCATAGGGCTAGCAAGTGGTAATGCTGGGATACAATAGGGCCTCAGTATATAACTCCAAAGCCCGTTCTTTTACCCACTGCCCTTTTTCTAGGTCTTGAAGTTCTTTAAAAAAAGATGGAGGAAACTACATTTATTGAACATCTACACCATACCTGGGACTAGAGCAGATATTACCTCATTTATCTGTGAGCTAAATTATATAGCCTGCATTTTGCAATAGAGAAAACCTAAATTCACCATAAATATATTTAAAGGGAACTGAATATAATAAGACATTTGCAGTTCATATAACTGACAAAAATTGATAACCAGAATATATGAATATTTCCCACAAGTCAAAAATTAAAATAATAACTACCCTATAGGAAAATGGACAAAGAGAGAAACAGAGAATTCAGCAAAAAAGAAATCAAAATGACAAAAAATGTATTAAATGATGCTCAGCCTTAATACATGAAAGGGAATACAAATTAAAATAATTAGATGCCATTTCACACCTATCAATTGACAAAAATTAAAATGACTGACAATCCTGAGTGTTATGTTAATAAGAAGTTTCATATACTGAAAGTGAGAATGAAATGGATGCAACCATTTTGGAGGAAAAGTTTTATAATGTCCATATGACCTAGCTTGCTTTATTTTGTCAGATTGCCATATACTTAAGAGTTTGAAATAGCATCCATTTGTTCTCTTACAGTTTCTGTAGATTAGCAGTCTGGGTGAGGCTTGGTTGGGCTCTTTGATCAACATCTCAGACTAAAATCTAAGTTCTGGCTAGACTGTGTTCAGATTAGAAACTTGAGTGGGGAAAAATCTGCTTCTAAGCTCCTTCAGGTTGTGAATGGACTCTACTTCTTCCTACCTATAGAATTCGTGGCAGTGTGTTTTGGCAAAACCAGCACCAAAGAAGGAGATTCTCCATGATTGTTAAGTCTTTGACCTCTAGACTTTTTTTTTTTTTTTGCCTGGGATTGCAGGATCTTGTGCTTGGGAAGCAGGCTAAGCATAACACTGAGCTAAGTCTCCAGCCTTCTAGGCCTTCTTTTAAAAGCCTCTCTCACTAGCTTGGTTTCATCCAACATAATCCTCATTTGGCACACTTAAACTTCACCAATTAGAGAATTTAACTAGGGCTACATAATCCCCTAACCTTTGTCATAGAATGCAATCTAATCAAAGGAGGGCCATCCCATCACCTTTGCTATCTTCCATTGTTTAAAAAGAAGTCACAGCGTCTGTGGCTCAAGGGCAGGGCACTACCCAAAGCTGTGGAAATTGGGGGCAACCTTCAGACCTGTCCTCTGCAGGGCTAGAGCCTTGACTTTGTCTAAAATATTGTTTCTCTCAAAAAACCAGAAACCAAAGGTTAACATTTGTTCAATTTGGGTGCCATACATATAAACACCTCATATTACTTCTGGACCTTATAATTGAAATAGTTCCCAAAAGTAAGCAACAAATTGTTTTCAGAAATTGCTAAGTGGATTACCCAGCAAAGAATGGTTTCAAAGACCAAGAGAAGCAGAAGAGGAGGAGAATGCAGGGACTCCAGTCTGTAAGACACCATCATTTTGTCTGCATATCCGATTCTAAGAGCTCCAGAGCACATCTTGATTATGCTTTAGCCTGTGGATCTGATGTCTGCCCTTCATATGCAATTAACAGAATGCAACTGTTCTGTGTTTTCATTTGATGTAACCAGAGATGAGCTCCCCTGGCTCCCAGCTGTTGATATTAGTAGCTGGAAAGCATCTGGCTGTTTCTCACGGTTGTCATCTAAGAGCCACTGCAAGTCAAGACAGTTAGTGCCTACAATCATTAAACACATTTTTAGTCTACGTTTCTATAAAAAGAAAATTAATCCCCTAGTAACTTGTTGACTAGGTGACAGAAATGGATGGTATCCTGCAAATGTCTCATCAAAAGTGCCTTAGGTCTATGGCCCAAACTCTAAACGTGCATTTACTTCAGCAGGACTTAGCAAAACATAACAGGTTTTAACAAGATCTGAGCAGACTTGAGGTTTGAATTATATAAACAGATTTTGGTGCCAAGAGAAAACACTGAATTTTATAAGCAGCTCAAAGGAGTAGAAGGTCTGGGTAGGTGTTCAAACAGGGAAGAAAGCAGTCTCTTTCCAGAAGGACAGAAAAGTGAAAGCATTAATACCTGATTTAACATTTTCAAGCTCTCTGTTGACTTCCTACTAATTTTTAATTGGTTTGTCATTTTATTTGGATTTAATTTAAAGTTCTGTTTGTTTTACCTCCTTCAGTAAAATCCAATAAAAACAACAGAAAAATTGAAAGTTTCTTCTAGAAAATACTTACATCAACCTTTTCTCAGCCTATCTTCATGGAGAATGAAGAGATCAATGTCATGCATCTCTAGTCATAAATGGGGCCCAGAGAAAAGTGTACCAAGTAAGCTTCTCTATTAATCTACATGTGATGCAAGCTAAATTTGAGCAAGGACTGTCTTGATTAGATAAAGAAGTAGCCACAGAGCATCCTGGTGACAGGATAGGAGTATATAAGAGAAATTTCAAAGCTGAAGGTGGTAGTGCATGCTTGTAACTTCAGGACTAGAAGGCTGAGGCAAGAGGATCTTAGTGAGTTTAAAATCAGCCTGGGCTACATAGTGAGACTCTATTTCAAAACACAAAAACCTGCAACCTACCTCTCCAGGCGAATGCCAGTTAAAGGGTTTGATTGTTAATACATCTAGTAGCCTCAGTGTTTTGCCCTGTGTGGTAGAGGTACTTCCTCCTCTCAGTCTGGCAGCTTTACTGAATTATCATCCTCATACCACTGCATAACCTATGTTACTCTATAATGAATCACCTCAAAACATAGCAGTATAAAACCACAGACCTTAGTCATCACCCATAGTTTCTAAGAGTCAGAAATCTGGGTGCAGAATGGCTGGGTGGCTTTGGCTCAAGGTCTCTCATGAGGCTGTTTCCAGAATTTTGCTAAAGGTTGGCATCCATATGAGGCTTATCATGTCTTCCAAGAGCTGTTGGAGGGAAGCTTTGTTTCCTCCCTGGATGACACAAAACCTCAGTTCTTTGCTATGAACTGCTTGAATATCTCCATGACATGGCAGCTGATTTCCTCCACAAAAGGTGAATGATCTGAGGGGGAGAACATGGCCAAACAACAGTGGCTTTTATAACCAGATGAGAGGGTGGGAGAATTGAAGGGGGAGTAAAAATAATTAAAATGCAGTATGTATATGTACCACTTTCCCAAGATGAATGTAATTGTTACATATCCCAAACATATACTAATAAAAAAAAGCTTTAAAAATAAGAAGGGCCATATCATTATTTCTACAGCTTTCACTGGTCTGGGGGTAGGTCAGGCCCTCTTTTTCAGGTTCTTGGTGCTGCCAACAAAGAATTGGAAGTAAACACCGGAGTTAGATTGAGGTAGCAGAAGTTTGTTGAAAGTGAAAGCTTGGAAGGAAGGAAGGAAGGAAGGAAAAGGAAAGAAGGAAGGAAAAGGAAGGAAGGAAGGAAGGAAAGAAAGAAAGAAAGAAAGAAAGAAGTAAAGAAAGAAAGAAAGAAAGAAAGAAAGAAAGAAAGAAAGAAAGAAAGAAAGAAAGAAAGAAGGAGTTAGTTCAATGAGGCTGAGCAGGCCAGTGCCAGTTGAAGAGGAAAGCAAGGCCCTGAGGTTGGGCCCTATGGTTTTCTAGGATCTTGCATTTGCTCCTCCCACTATGCAGCAGTCTTGGGCCCTGTGGGGAGAGTAATGGACAGCTCTTTCTTACATAATATTTGGGGTTCTGTGGATGTTCCTTCCCATGATGCCTCTGTTTTGAAATGTATTGACTGCAATCCCTATGCATGGGAGCTTAATTGACCTGGGTCTCACCTGAGCACACTCTCCTGCCAAACGGAATCTGCCCACATCTGGGGACTTTCCCTGTTCTGGGTACTATGATTTTATCATTAGGCTCTTCAATCACAGAACAGGATGCAGAGGTGGGCTAGTGGGAGGTTTCAGGGTGGAATCAGGTAGGTGGATGACCTGCCTTAGCTGGGTTTCTCCAGTTCAGGTGTCTCACTAACCTGATTTTCTCCACCCTTCTGTGTACTCCATTTGTCCCTGGGTTAGTCATACAGATCAACCCTGACACAATCTGGGAAGGGATTACATAGTATGTGACAAACAAAAGTCAGAAGTCATTGGAGGCCACCTTGGAGGCAGGCTACCACAGTTATTCCAAGTAATAAACTGTGCTTCAATATTCCTCTCTTTCTGTTTCTAGTGACCTTTTCTTCCTCTAGTACATTAAACCTTGTATTATCATTTGGAATGAGAAAAAATCTGAAAATATATAAATTTTAATGTTGAATTCATGAATTTACCCTCTAGAAGTATGTTCTCTTTAAGAGAGGTTTCCTTTAGAGATGATAAAAACCTCCTGAAATTAAATAGCAATGATGGATATGCAGTATTCAAAATATACTAATATCATTGAGTTGTACCCTTTAAATGAATAAAATATGTTATTTAAATTAAAAAGCATGTTTTTAAAAAGAAAGGTGAAGAGATAGGACATTAAAGTAGAAAGGAGACAGAGAAAAAGAAGGAAATGGGGCGGGGGGGATGGAAAGGCAGCAGACAGTGGGGAGGTAGAAATTATCAACATATCTTACATGCATGTACAAATATACCAAGATAAACCCACTGTTCTGTGTAACTAAAACACACTAAGCATTAAAAAAAGGACCTGTATAGTATTGATATCAAGTTTGTTGGTCCAGAAGGACTTATGATTGCTTTGGCTCTTAATATTCTATTTGCTGCTTTCTCAGCTCAAAAGTTTGAGTATAATTAACCCAGACAACATCAAGTTCTGGCAAAATTGATTTATGGGGATAAAATTCATGGTGTGTTGAGTTCTACTCAAAGCTGGAGTAATCACTATATGGTATAATGACAGTTTTTTCAGAGTACCATTTCCATATTCTCTTGTGATCTGATTCATGTAATCCTTCCATCAAAAAAATACATATATCCGCTGCCTGCCTCGCAAGCTCAAGGTCCCAAGTTCGATCCCCGCTACCAAAAAGACAAAAACAAACAAAACACACACACACACACACAAATACATACAGCACTTTACCCTAACCTAACAAATGTTGACAAATATTATCAATGGATTTGTATATTCTTTGAGCAGTTCCTATAAGGTTACTTTTGTGAGGGCACTTTTTTTGCATATGTGATTTCACTTGGCAATTGTTTTATGTTATGATGCATTGTAATGGCAGTTACTTGGAGAGATTCCACATTTCCTCTCATATTTATTTAATACCATTTGTGGCTATGAAACCTGAGTCTGTCAAAGCTCCTTGAGTATTTTATTGTTGTCATGTACACACCGTCCTTATTAGTAATCAGGAAGACAAAGTCATTGTCAACTAGAACTGATTGTTTAATTATCAGGGATCACACATTTCACATTATTTAATGCCAACCAATAGTTGTGAATAGGTCTTTGTCTTGCCAGTGAGCTTCAGATTGGTTTACCACTTTCTTAGAGGTCATACAACTAGTAAGAAATGTATATCAAAAATAAGATGTTCAAACACAGATCTATCTGCTTCAAAGCAATTCAATATGCTATATTCAAAGTGAATTGAAATTAATGAACTTAAACTCATTCAACTGGACATGTACAAAGAATATGTGAGCTCCCACTCTCCAAGAAGCCACTGTAAGATAAACTGAAATTCCAGTTTAGAGGAAAGAAACAAATTATTTCAAAATACCCATTTTGAAACGATTTAGCCTTGTAAGAGAGGCTCTGAGAAACAACAATTATAAATAGGGTAATTGAAAATATGGATAACAAAATAACATCAATTACAGTGAATAGACCTTACAGGAAGATGAAAATTTCATACTAGATAGCCATATGTGGTGGCACGCACTTGTAATCACAACACTCAGGGAGGCTGATGCAAGAAGATCACAAAGATTAGCCCAGGCAGTGAAACTCAGTAACTTGGTGAGAATTTGTCTCAAAAACAAACAAATAAGCAAACAGTCTGAGAATGAAGCCCTTTGTGAAAGCCTTGGGTTTGATCCCTAGTAACATGGGAAAAATAGATCAATGGTTAGTTAGATAGATAGATTTTGCTTAAAATTTAATCTTGGAAAAACAAGTAGAGAAAAACATATTTAATCCAAAAATAAGTTTATAGACTAAAAATTAAAAAAAGAAAACATTATTCCATGCAGCAAAAACAAGCAAGAGGAGCAGTTGTATTTTCAGAAAAATTGAACTTCAAACCAAAACTGATCAGAAGAGGCCAAGAAGGCCAGGTGGCCAGGTGTGGTGATGCTTGCCTATGATCTGAGCACTCAGGAGGCTGAGGAGGGAAGAGGAGGAGGAGGAGGGAGAGGAGGAGGAGGAGGAGAAGAAAATAAAGTCACTATATATCAGCTAAGGGAACTGCTCAATACTCACACACTGAACTTCATTAAAAAAAACTACTAGACATAAAAGATCAGATAAACATCAACATAATTATAGAGGGGGACCTCAATGTCTCACAGTCATAAATAGATCAACTAGACAAAAAATGAACAAAGAAATATCAGAGTTGAACCAAACCATCAAACAAATGGACATAATAGATATTGACACAATCTTCCACTCAACAGCAGAATACACATCCTTCTCAGCAACACACAGAATTTTCCATAAAACGTGCTTAAGTAAATGCAAAAGAATCAAAATTATTCCACGCATGTTATCAGATTATAGTGCAATGAAACTAGAAATCAATGGCAAAAGAAATCTAAGCAAACATATGAAAATACTTTTGAATAATCAGTGAAGAAGAAATCAAGAAATTAGACAGTTCTTGGGCCGGGGCTTTAGCTCAGTGGTTTCGCTGCCTGCTGTGCAAGCACAAGGACCCAAGTTTGACCCCCGGTACAAAAAAAAAAGAAAGAAATTAGTTCTGTTCTAGGAGTCCACAGATAATGATACCAGTACAACATACCATACCCTATAGGACACAGTGAAAACAGTCCTAAGAAGTCATCATATAGCTGTGAATATCTACGTCAGAAAAACAGAGCAAGCCCAAATAAATAACCTAACAATGCACCTCAAGTTCCTAGAAAAACAAGAACAATACAAATCCAAAGCTAGTACAAAGTAGGAAATTATCAGAGTAAAATATCAGACTAAAAATTAATGAAATTAAACTACAAATACAAAGAATCAATGAATGGAAGAGCTGGATCTTCAAATTAAAAAAAAAAATAGACAAACCCTTCACCAAATTTCAGGAAAAAAATATAAAGACCCAAATCAGTGCAACTAGAAGTGAAAAAAGTGAGATCATAACAGATAACACTGAAATCTAGAAGATTATTAGTAATTATTTAGAAAATGTGTACTCCAATAAACTGGAGAATTCAGAAGAAATTGACAGATTCCTCATAAATATAAATTACCAAAACTGAACCAAGAAGATTAAAAAAAAACCTGAAAAATCTAATAAGATAGAAGATAGAAGCACTAATAAAAAACCTACCAACTAAGAAAAGCCCAGAACCTGATAAATTCACTACTGAATTCTACATGAAGTTCAGGGAAGATCTTATGCCAGTATTTCTCACTCTTTAATGAAACTGAAAGGGAAGGAGTACTCCCAAAGTCATTCCTGGAAGCAAGCATTACCCTGATTCCAAAGTCAGACAAGGATCCAACTAAAACAGAACTATAAGCCAATCTTCTTAATAAACATAGGAGTGGGGTAGGGAGGGAAGGGGGAAGAGATGAAAAAAGAATTAAGATGTGTTATGTATTCGTACCAACTCCCCACAGTGAATGCAATGCTTATGTATTAAAAATATGCACTAACAAAAATTAAAAATTAAAAAAAGAAAAACAACCAGAGGAATCATAAAAATAAATTCATTTTGGTTTATATTCAATAAAATTTCAATTGTCATTGCATCTATATGTTAATTTTTTTAATTAACAAAAACTTAAGTTTTTCTTACACATTACCTTTTTGGACAGATAAATTAAGTAGCACCATTGAAAATATTCAGCAATCATTTGAGTGCTCATGCCTAGGAAAGAGTCAGAGATGTGTGTCCACAGATGCAATGATACCCATCTCTGCTGGTAGATTAAGGGATTTTATATCAACACGATGTCAAATGCACCTCTCCAGAGATACATGGAGATAAATACCGTGCTCCAAAATATCTGGCTAATAGCAGTAAGAGTTGTGCTCAAATTTAGAGAGGGATAAGTATAAAGATGTTTCAGTGTTAGAGGGTCAGAGGTCTTACAGAACTGTAGTCTTCTGGAAAGTAGGGAATATCCAGAACACAAAATATCTTGTGGGTGGAGCCCCTGATAATCCCAAAACAACCTCTGAGCACTGAACCTTTTCTTCCATACCTCCCACAAATAATAATCCTGGGGTCCAACACTGCCAAGTAACAGAAACCTCTCTGAAAGGAACTCATTGCCTATTTCTGCATCAACAAAGCCTATAGTCCTTAGCAGTGCCCTTTCGTTAGGATTGAAGGCAAAGGAAAGATAAGAAATGAATCTTTTGTTTGGAGTTATACATACTGGATGAGTTATGAAGCATTGTCAATGTACCGCTAGAAATTTGTATTTCTACAATTTTATTTACCAAGAAACACACCCAGATACTACAATAACTAGATTAGATTGTGATTTAAGAAACTTATTTTTCTTTCAGGTTAGTGATGATCTTGACCTTAAGGGCCAGTGATGATAATAAAAATTCCATATTAAAAAAAGAAGCTTCTGCTTTAAATGCTAAATATCAAGAATGTTTCATTTGAGTGGCTTCACGCGGTTTAGGGAAGTCTGAAATCCTCCTGTACCCCAAAAGCAAAACATTTTTACTGGTAACTTAAACTTTTGGCTGAAGATTATATTAAAAATATTTACTAACATCCAAACATGGTGATACACACCTGTAACTTCAGCATTCTGGAAGGCTGAGACAGGAGAATTGTAAGTTCAAGCCCAACTTGGGCAACTTAGCAAGAGTCTGTCTCAAAATAAATAAGAAAAAATCAGGGAATGTGGCTCAGCACAAAGACCCTAGGTTCAATTCTCAGTACCCTTCCAAATAATTGGTGAATTGATATGTTATTTATTAATTTCACTGCTTATCACAGTTACTGTCATACTCCTTACTGACTAGAATGACTGTTTCAATATTTTTAGGTCCTTCAACTATGCTGGCTGTTTCTAGCTAAACCAGTTCTGCCTGGAACCATCCAATGTAGGAGCCTAAATATTCCTTAATTGGCCATTTCCCAAAGACAATTCGGTAGAATTAGTAAATTTATGCAGAATATTGGGAGATAATATTTTGGAAATATTAAAACAACACAATTTCTAAGGACTAGTTCCTAGCTTACCCCATGGTTCCCAAATAAACTCAAGCCATAGAATTATTTCTATTGTATGTTAATCAGTTATCCACTACTGTGCCTGAGATAATCAACCTGTAAAGGAAATCATTTATTTTGGCTCACAGTTTTGGAAGTTTCAGTCCATTGGTTGGTTGGCTTCATTACTTTGGGTCTGTGGCAGCACAGCAAGTCAGGTGTGCTTGATGGAGGAAAACCACTCACTTCAAGGCCAGGATGAGAAAGAAGAAAGGGGGAAAAAGGATTCTACTATCCCCTTCAAGGACACCCCCAGTGATTAGAAGACTTTACACTAGGCTCCTTCTCTTAAAGCTTCTGCCACCTCACCTTTCAACAGTACCAAGCTAGGGAACAAATCTTTAACACATGAACTCTCAGGAGACATTTAATATCTAACTATAGCTATAGTCTAAAGAGAAAAGCTTACCACAGGAAAGCTGAGTTGTAAGATTAAATTGTCTTGGGAGGAAATGTGGAAATGTAAAAATGAGAAAGGACTACAAAGAGAAGGCCAGCTCCTTCTGACTCAGCTGGACTACAGAGAGAGAAAAGAGACAGAAGAAAGGGAAATAGGAGGTCATCATTTTTCTCCCAGCCTTTCCTCTCCTGGCCGAAGTACCACGGGGAAGGGATGGGACAGATAGATGAGAAGAGGGAAAAGCCAAAGTAGGAGCAACTTTTGTGATTTGCATTCTTTTTGGACCTCCAGGAGAAGAGACTATATGGAAACGTGGACCCAAAACATTGTCAGTCAAGTTTCCTAAATCAGTATTAGTTTAATACAGGCAAGGTTATCATTGTCCAGTTCCACAGGTATTAACAGTTTCACATGCAACTTTCGTACTCAACACCAAAACCATTCCAAGACGGGGTTTTGGCTCTTGTTTCTGGTTAAGTTAAACTTCATTTTCTGGTTCATCCAGAAGTCTATGCCTACCTCAAATCCTTTCACTACATGTTGTGTACGTGTGTGTGTGTGTGAGTGTGTGTGTGTGCATGCTTGATTGTTTAAACAATACAGTGTTGCTTTTCCTTGTTGGTAACTATGAACTATAATTAAACTAAGTATAAGGAATGGGATTTTGAGAGAAACAGACCTTAACATGTAAAATTTGTTGAGCACAGGAGTTAGGGCTGAATTGTTTTATGTCAGATGACTCTTGCTTTGCTGTAATCAACACTTAATCAGCCTATCCTATCACTCATTGTACCTTTACTTATAAACAAGATATATTGTGACCAAGTACCCACAATGAAGATACTTTTTTTCTTGTAAAAGGTTTATACCGTACTCCCTCCTGGATTGAATTTTAAGAATGAAAAAGAACATTTTTTTCTTTTGAAATGCAAGGGAAAACCTGAATAAACCCTCTGGCTTCATTTGCTTTTAGTTATTTATTTTCCTTAGTAGTTGTAGACTTCCCTTAGCTAAACAATGAGGCAATTAATAGACCTCTGCTAGTTTTAAGGTAGATAATACCTCAGATGTATGGTAACCTTGGCTATTTTTTTTTTCAGTGATTTGTCTAGCTCAAATTAGTTGAAGCCACCTATCCCTTCAACTTAGGCCCACACAAGTGACCTTTTAAATTTGGAAGGCCAAAAACTCCACTTCTGATCATCCTAATGCTGCCATTTTCTGAGCTTGCATCCTGTGAACAGCCCTCAAGTTTGCTTACAAATGTGCAGACCACTGATTATGTCAGCTTTCTTTAGCTCCAATCACCTTTCCACATACCTCACACCACCCTGTTTCTCCATCCCACAAATAACTCCTCAACCTATCTTCCAGGAGTCTTTTGTGGCATCTCATGAATGAACTCTTTTCTCTTTTGTAAAATAGGCCACTTCTGTGATTGGCAACACTATGGCAGGCAAAACAGGCCTGGTTTGGTAACAGTCATATGAATTGGGTAATTTGAAAATGGTCTACTTTTATAGCTCCTGCAAAGTCCTAAAATGGAGATATGAGCCTAAAATATGAGGCTAAAATAGATATGAGGCTAGAAAAGTGAAGAGAGAGGCTAGAGACTTACAACAAGATAAAACTGGAGTAAAAGCAAGGCCTAATTTGCCACACATTGCTCAAATACTTCCCACTAACCACTGTCTAGCCAAAAAAGGAGACAAAGTGTAGAGAAATGCTTGCTTGTGGCTAGTGATTTGCCCACACAAAGCTATTAGTTGGAATAATATCAAGGCATAGACTATTAATTAAAGACAGAATAAATAAGACATAGAAGATCATGAGCATGTGGGAGGAATTCTTAGACACAAAGACTGTGTTGACACAATCTCTGGCTATAGTCATTAGCTCAAGAAATAGATATGAAAAATTCAACCTATTCCTATGACATGAATAAGGGAATTTATAGCCAATAAAGAATAAAAGTATGAGTAATCTGGGGACCTATTACTTGTGATTGACATTTGAAGTGGGAATGGAGAGAGTATTATAGAAATGAACTCTTAACCTGTGGGATTTATACTAAGGTTAATGTCTGAATTAAACTGAACTGAATTGAATTGAATTATAGGACATCCAGCTTAT
This sequence comes from Heterocephalus glaber, assembly GCF_000247695.1. The sequence continues at coordinate 4,195,076 of NW_004624839.1, forward strand.
ATCCATCAGAGAACTGAATCAAATTGCTGTTAGGTAAAAACACCCACACAACTGGTATTAGAATTGACGTATTAGGAATATAAGGAGAAAAATAGTTTGAAGTTTTCTTATTCATTATTTTAGGGAAAGACATGGGACATGATCCTGGCCAAGAAGGCAAAGAGGAATCTGGCAGGAGGATGCTTTTGTTTGGGGAAAGACACAAAACAAACAGTGTTCTTCCCTTGGATATTATTGTTTGTGAACATGTTTCCTGTAACTGTGGTCATCTTTACCAGCCTGAGCATAAAGATAATACCAAAACACATAGAGGACAAACTCATACAGAAGTGGACCCACAGACACTGAACCTACCAAGAATGGGACCATTTTCCCTTGAATACTCTGTTATTAGGAAAACAATAATGTTGTTGTTGTTGTTGTTGTGTTTTGATTTGTTTTCTTTTTTTTTTAACATTTAAACCAGTTGGTTTAGAATTCTCTATTGTTTGCATCCCAAGTCATTCTAATGATAAAGGTTACAAACCTAATGTTTCATCAAAATCTGGATCCCTCTCTCTCTCTCTCTCTCTCTCTCTCTCTCTCTCTCTCTCTCTCCACCTCCTCCTCTCTCACACAGTATCCCAATAGATTATATCACAGGACTTCTCCTCCCTTTTCCTCCAGTTGAGAAATAGCTGGTTTAAATTTTTGTAAAAATACATTACAAAGACCCAAGCATAACCAAGGTAATCCTCAAGACAAAAAAGGTAGAGGACATATACAACCTGATTTCAAGACTTATTTCAAGCATTATATTCTTGAAACATGGATAGGCAAATTAACCAATGGGACAGAATAAAGTCCATAAACAGACACACATATATACAGCTCTTTGATTTGTGACAAAAGGTATTCTACATTTCAATAGAATAAGATGGTCTGTTAATAAAATGTTATGTGGCTACCCATACACTTTGGCTATTTTTATATCCACATGGTAAATTCAGATGGATAATATTTGAATGTTTATGTAGAAAAATTGAATTTTAACCTTCATCCCATACAAAGGTGCAAAAATCAATTTGAGATGTACCATAGGTTGATATGGAAGGACAACAAAGCTTTTGGAAAGCAAATGTAAGAATATAAGAACATAGAAGATTACTGTATATGCATGACAAAATTTTTAAATGACATACCACCTAACACTGTAAAATATATAAATAGTTCAGCAGAACTGTAAAGGAATATATTGATAACCAGGAATGCATTAAAATAGTATCTAAAAGACACTATTAAGATAAGGAATTTTCAAATTATAAAAACAGCTATATGTCTGACAAAGAGCATTAAAGAAGCCAAAAATATCTGATATGATACATATCTGAAAGTAAATATATGAGGAGTGCCTAAGAAGCAATAGGAAAGCACAGATAACCCAATAAGAAAATGTTTATAAAGTTTAAAAACAGATTCATTTCTAAGGGAATATCTAAATGACCAATAAATATTTGACATGATACTCAATATCTTTATTCACTACATAACCAAAATGGCTAAAATTAAAAGAAACTACTTGTAACAAAAAATTAAGGAAGCAACTGAAACTCTCATGTACTGCTCATTTAAATACTCATTTACATGGGAATGTAAATTGGGAAGCTGCTTGATGCTTTCTACTAAAATTCATTGTAACTATACTTTCTGACCAGTGATGATTATTTAACACTCTCCAGGTATGCTTCCAACATAGATGATAATATTTTTGCTTACATTAACAAGATGAAAGTGAAACCAAGAGATTTAGTTTGGAAAGTCATTCATTCACTTGTCTGTTACATTATTCTTTGCTGTATTGAATGTTATTAAATATTTGAAAAAATACTTTCATCATGTTTATGCTATTCACAATGCAATGGCTAGAGATATGACTTGGATTGTTAATATTTGTCCCATCTCTTTCTTATGTCAAAAAACCAACAAAATAAATCAATCACTGAATCTTTAGTGGTTGCCCATTCTTACCACCACAATAAATGTGATGTTACCAACATGACATTTCTGAATACAGAGTTGAGGAAAGAAAGAATTTCACAACATTTTGTAATACTCCTATCATACAGATATAAATAAATGCAAATAACCTTGGGAGCACAGGCAACAGTAATAGGAATGAAGGAGTTTTCAATACATATTACTATTGTTTTTAAAATAATTTAATTATAAATTGTTATTACTTAATTTTTAATAATGACTCTGTGTAACAGCTGGACTACAGATTTCTTTTTTTTTTTTTTTTT
>NW_004624839.1:4197457-4227131 GCF_000247695.1 Heterocephalus glaber
TGGTAGTTTAGGTTGAAGAAAGGTATGGAATAAGGTTGAATAGATAGTATATGTCTTACTGACTTGGCTGGGTTGCCTTATAGGCAATAACAAGATTTTTTTTTTTTTTTTGGTACTGGGGATTGAACTTGGGACCTTGGGCTTGCGAGGCAGGCAGGAGAACCACTGAGCTAAATCCCTGACCCAATAACGATATTTTTAAGGAAGAATGTTTTATCTTCTATTTTTTTTTCAGGTGGGTGTTAGTTTAGAAGCAGTTTTAAACATTCACTTACTCATGTTAATCAGTTATTTGTTGACTGTTGTGTTTTTCGGGAACTTGAGGGTAACAGTTATGGGCTGTTTGAGGAACTGTGTTTAACTGGTCACAAATGCTATCACACAGGAGGGTGGTGAGAACCAAGTGTTTGAAGAGACAGTTGGAATCTATATTGTTGCAGGTAACAGAGCAGAGAAATGGAGATGGGAATATGGTGGTGTAGCCATAGGCTGACTACAGTAGAGGACATTGAACAGGTGCATTTGGTAATGGAGTCCTGGAGCCAGGTGCGAATCTCAGATGATATATTAATAATTATACTAATAACCAGAGTTGTAGAGTGGCACATATTTCCTTCCATATTCTGCTCTTTGATTTTGGCTTAAGTGAGCAACAGAGGTGAACTTCTTTAGTTTTTGAATTATTTGCTACAAACAGTAGTGTAGGTTTAACTGTGATTTTGTGTGCGGGTCTGATTTGGAATTTGACAATAGAGTGCCCTCTTGTTTTATTTTCTTTCAGCCAGGGCTTTGATTTGTTATAATAAGTTGGTTTCATAAAATTTAATATCAGCTTAAAGTGAGATGCATATCATGCAGTTTGCAAATAGGGGAAAGAGTATAAAGAAAGATTATAGTGGAAACCAATTATATAAAAAAGCTGTCAAGGTATTTACCAATAAACTTAATGATGTATTTGCTTTATCATAAGATGCACGGAATAGAGGTATCATAATGAGCACAATGAGAACTCTGGGATGTCTGTAACAATCATAAAGTAACATGAAAATATTTATGATTTTTAACTGTGGTAAAGCCATAGGTGTATGGCTAATATTACTGTGGGTTTTGGGGGGGAATTGAAGAACATGCCATATTTTAAGTAAATAGATGTTCATGAAAATAAAGATGCAATATTGCCCACTTGAGTAGAGACATGTTGGATTAACAGCCTCTAATTTAGGTCATTTTTGTCAACTTGAAGTGCTCATTGATGTCTCCGTAGTCTTGTCACTTTTTCTCACTTTCCCCACTTGCATTCTTCATCCTGGAAAATAGCCACAAACAGTTCATGTATAATGTGTCCCTGTCTGTCTGTCTGTTGGGCTCCCCCCCCCCGTCCTTCTTTGTTCAGGCTAGTCTTGTACTATGTAGCCCAAACTGGCTTTGAACTTGTGGTATTCTTCCTGTCTTAGCTTCCTAAGTGCTGGTATTACAGGTGTGTGCCACCATACCCAGCTTGTTTTCATGGTTTGTGTGTTGGTGCTTGAGAAGTATTTTTAAATTTTTTTACAAAATGTTTATTTCCTCAAATATATTTTTCTTTTCTTTTTTTTTTTTTTTTGGTACTGGGGATAGAACTCGGGTCCTTCCACTTGCAAAGCAGGTGACGAAACCACTGAGCTAAATCCCTGGCCCCCAGATTTCTTAATATTTAAAACTGGACTCTTAAAAGCTGCTAGAAGCCTGCATGAACACACCACTGCTTGTGACCTGGAAAATATACTTTATACATAGATCCACAGAAAGATGTTCAAATGCCTTCAAATGACATGCACAACAATTTTTATTATAGCATTTTTCATAGTCAGATATTAGAAACCATCCAAAGGCCCATCCATGGCAAAACAGAAAAATAAATGGTTACATTTTATAGTGCAGAATATGAGTCAGTAATAAAAATGCAATTACTGCTCCAGCAAATTCAACAAACAGAATACTGAGCCAAGTACAAGAGTATGTACAGTCCAATCCCATTTCCCTAAATCTAAAAAAGAGGCAACACTAATCTGTGGTGCTAAAGGTCAGGATCCTGGTTATCTTCTGGAGTGGAGTAAGGTGGGGAGTTACTGGGAGGTGGCCTTTGAGAAGTTTCTGAATTATTGGCCTAACTATTTCTTATTCTAGTTGTGGCCCCATGAGTAGTTACAGCATTAAATGTCATTCAGTTGTACTGTTACAGTTGGTACATGTGTATTTTAAACATTGTGAGAAAGTTTACCTTCAAAAAAATGACTAAGGGAGTTATTTTTCTCACTTCACAGGCCCCTGACAGAGAATGTTCTATGTTATCCCATCTTTTAAAGGAAATGAGCTTATTTTAAGGAACTTGTTGGAAAAGTGAAGGTGAGTAGCTGCTTGTGGCAGAATCTCTGGATGAAAGAGAAAACAAATTCTGGCTTACACCTGGGAATACCTTTCCCAGAGGTGGGAAAACGCTTTCTTGTAATAACTACTCTACTCCAAGGAAAAAAGATATATAAGTTGCAATCCTATTAAATTAAAATTTAGGGAAGGCAGTAGGAACCACCACAGAAAGGTCAGGGGATGCGGTTTCTGCTGATGTTCTCAGGGTGCCACAGATGGTGGCGAAATCTGATGGGGTTATCATGTGACAAGGGAGGGCAGGCACTTCAACAGAGCTCACACATTTTTGCCTCCTTAGGTAGTACCTTCTGATTTTCAGTTGAAGATCTTTCAGGGACAGCAATGCTGCCCTCCCACACTTTGACATATTCTAATGCACTATATCACAAAGGCGTTCTGCCTTGTTTGAGGTTTTTCTTGAATATATAAATTTGTTTTCTGTAAGTGTTTTTGGCTTTGCTTACTTATGGTGCTAAGAACAAACTCAGACGCCACACAGTCATTGAAATGATGCAGGATGTTCTGTAATGTTAAATGAATCAATCAGCCAAGTACATTTTAAACATTTTGTGCAGGAAATTCTAGAAGGTCATAGTTAAAAGGCATTTAAGTAATGGGTTTATATAGAAATAGAACCAAGTATTTGGAAGCTTGCCTTGCTTTTCCAGCGTTCATTAAGAGAGAATCATATACCTGCTGCGTAAGCACAAGGACCCAAGTTCAATCCCCAGTACAAAAAAAAAAAGAATCATATGATCAGTTCTTACCCTTTGCCCCTTTCTCAATGTTTTAACAAACAAGAATCCATTTAAAAACTCAACCTCTCATTGTCCCTATGTTTACTAAGAATTTTTATTCATTTTTATCTATTAAGAATATGTTTGTCAAAGAGAGTATCTACACAGCATGAGACAATCAGTATTAAAAAACTGATATTTATCCTGCACTAACTAAATGAACTATGATTTGAGTGACTTCTGTGAAATTAAAGGTAGCTTGCAAACTTGCATTATAACCACCAGTATCTCTAGAGATCAAAACAGTTCAGGAACTGTGACTCTACTATTTCTGCACTACTGCATCAAAAGTTTTAAGAGAACAGTAGTATATACTCAATTAATGCTGAGTAATTTTGGATATACTAATTAGTAGTTAGTCTTAAAGTATTCTGCTGGCATTTGTCAGTCTTTTACCTTAATTTGAAACACAGAGTTATTAAAGTAATATGGTATTTTCTCATTATTCAGTGCTTCGTGTTCAATTTGTGAGTTGACTGTACTAACAAGGAATCTTCTCATCATCTGACATCACTTAGTAGAGAGAGTAAGGGCATCAATAAAAAAAAAAATCCTATCCTGTGTAATGGAGAGAAGAGGTCAAAATGATTGCTTAAAGTAAGGTATGAGACACTATGCCAAATTTCAGTTACCCACATTAGCCATGTTTCTCTTTGAAAACAATAACACTTCCATCATCACTGAAAGGCTACAGAGCACTTTTCTAAATCTTTCTTACAATTCTCACAGAGAAATCAAAAAGTGTGTTGTCACCCTCATTTGTGTATATAAAAGGGTAGCCTAGGATTGCTGAGGACCCATTCAGGCCTTTTGACTTCTGACTCAGAGCTCTGTCCACCAGGACACCATGCTGTCCAATAGACAATTAAGATTCTGTAACGTTTTATGTTGACTTGTGCTTCCTCCAGAAGATATGCGGAAGTCCTTCCTGGGAAGAAGAAAATTCCATGTGAAGACAAAGGCAAGACTGGAGTACTGCAGCTGCAAAACAAGTATGGCTAAGAATCTATGGCCACTCCCAGAAGGGAGGAAAGTCTTCTCATCAATGGCCATCCCTAGAAGGAAAGGTCTACTCATCTATGGCCACCCCCAGAAGGAAAGAAGATGAGTAGACACTCATCTATGGCCACGGCCAGAATGGAGGAAGGTCTACTCAGGAATCTCAGAAGGAGCACAGTCCTGCTGACACACTGACTTTGGAATTAAGGGCTACCAGCTGGAAAAGAATACATTTCTGTTGTTTCAAGCCACACAGTTTGGAGCATTTTGTTATGAAAGACCTAAAATACCAATACAAGAACAAACATTTAAACTTCATTTGAAGACATGTAGCCTGGAGGCAATCATTTCCCTGCAATGATACTCTGGCTTATATAACTGAGCCTGGATAGCTCTGCAAGTGCTAACATAAGGACAGGGAAAAAGTCCCTTATGCAGAGTCACATCTCAGTTGTGGTTGCAGCTTTCTGTATCTCACCATCAAAGAGACTTCTCATTCGAGAAAGAACTTCAGTGTGACTCCTACCTTTCCTCTACAAGTGACTTGAAATTGTGTACATAATACTCCTAGCTTTTCCCAGGAGACCTGAGAAATGAGCCAGTATCAATCCAGAAATGCCAATGTTCCTGCACTGAATGCATAGTGAGCAGCACATTCCAGAAAACAACCTAAAAAAATAAGACCTGGAAGAAAAAGTACCTTCTTATACTAATGCTACCAAAAAAACACAGTTTCCCTAAGAGATGATCTACAAATACTTCTTCCAGAGACCAGGACAGTGCTTATATTTTGTTCCACAGAAATCTAGCTCATGAAAAAGGGAATCTGGTAGTCTAATAAGTTTAGGAAACAACACCATTCTCTGTTGCTGGGATATCTAGTATGCATATTCACATATTACCTTCTCTAAGAAATACTGTAGTTAAAAATGTCGATAAAATATATTAGGTAATATTCTGTTTCTTCAAGTTACATGATCATGAAACTCCTTTTACTTGCAACAATAATTCATGTCTAAGAATATACCCTGAGAAACATGGGCTATTCTTTTCCTTTATATCACTAAGCATATTAAGTTGACTTTATGCAAGAGAAATTATGAACTATTTGTCATGCTGTGAATAAGGTTGACTAACTGGAGAGTGCAGCTCTACAGAGGAGAAATACATGAAGGGTGAGGTGTAGGACCTATGCAATAATGAGAGCCCTTTAAAGAAAAATACAAGATGATCATGTCAACACAATACTAATGTTCTTGCTCAAGCCTTGAAATAGTCCTAGATGAAGGAAGATGTCTGAAGTTTATACTCTTTAGCTTCATGGAAAATCTACTTTTGCTTAAAATATGATTAGCTACATGAAAACAATGGAAACTCAACAATGCCATAAATAGCACATAACTGAATTCCTCTCTCATGCAGTAGTCTGGAGATAGACATTCAGGGAGAAAATGGAGTTTGTGTTCCATGAGGTTCCTTTTACTTTAGCTTCATGGAAAATCTACTTTTGCTTAAAATATGATTAGCTACATGGAAATAATGGAAACTCAACAATGCCATAAATAGCACATAATTGAATTCCTCTGTCATGGAGTAGTCTGGAGATAGACACTCAGGGAGAAAATGGAGTTTGTGTTGCATGAGGTTTCTTTTACCTTGTTTCTCTGTCATCCCTAGGATGTAGGCTCCCTTGGACCTTACAATCCTGATCCAGGAAGCAGGACTGAGGAAGTGCTAGACAAGTGAGTATGCCCCAGGCTTCAGGGATATGCTCTGCTAAGTGCATACAAAGCTGCTTACCTTCCATAGGCCAAAATTTAGGCACAATGTCTTTAAGAGCCACTGGGAAAGTAGAAAAAGGTGGTAGCCATCCGAAGCAGTCAGGTACCTCAGGTAAATTTCAAGGGTTTCATTGTTGTAAAAAAGGAAAATAATTATTAGGGCAGCTCATATTTTCTGCCAACTGCTCTCTCTTTTTCTCTTTCTTCCTCTTCTCTCTGCCTCTCTCTGTTTTTAAATGTATAAATTCAATTTTATTATCTAACAATAAGAGCATGTGCACTGAGGCAATGATGACCCTTAAACCATCAGAACAAACTTATACTAGATGTGTTTTTTAGAAAAATAGAAGTTTTCTAGAAGAAAGTAAAATAGAAAAGAGCCATGGACTGCAGGAGTTCCTACATTCTTTGCAAGCAAACAATACTTACACTTCCCTGTGAAGTCCCAGAAGACATGACTGAGCCTGAGGTGAAGAAGGAGCCAAGGGAGATGTGAGCAGACAGGGGAGGGACAACTGCCAACTGCTAGCCTTCCCCTCCCTGGAATCCAGGAGAGCGCACTGCTGGGCAGATAGTGAGGGGAGATAACACCACTTGCCTTAAAGCACCTTAAAGCTTTTAGTCTTTCCTGGTAGGGGAAAGCAGGAAAGCTTTATCGGAAGATGGTTTTAAAAACAAAATCTATACTGAGATTGTTCTGGAGAGAGAAATGAAGTGGAGGATGGTCCAGGAAATATGAGGAGGCTGGTTTCTGCTCTCTGAGGCATGTATGCCTATTAGCAGCCTGATCGTTCTGCTCCAGAGCCTGTCAGCACTTCAGCCAGCAGTGGAAGATTCCTGGGAACCATCATTGGTGTTTGGCAGGCTCCTTGCCCAGGGCTGTGGTGTGCCCCTTCAGCCTGTTGGGTTTGGAATCTCTTTCTGATGGACTCCTGGAACAAAGGGGCTCTGTTTGTCTCCTTCATGTCTGGAAGAATCTCCATCTGTGGAGGTGCTGTTCGTGAGATGTAAAGTTCCTATACTCACAGGGGTTTTATATTGTTGTTGTTTAATACATATATATTTTTTCTCTTTTTATTTTTGCAGTGCTGTGGTTGAATGCACAAACTCACACATGCTTGTGCTCTACCACTGAACTGTACTCCCAGCCCTTTGTTGTTTTAAACTGAGTTTAAAAGAGATGTAGTTGAAACTAACACCCCCTTGGGAAAGGTGTCTCACTGCATCACAGGGCTGTCTAGATGCCATTCCAAGAAGTATATGCACAAAGGATGATAGATAATGTGAATAAGATGACACTTTACTCACCACCTGACACCTACCCTAGTAAAGCAGAAAGGCTCAGGTTGTGGCCATAAGGAACCACCATTACCCTCAATTATCAAGGACCTTTCAACACACACTGTTAGTTTGCTGAGTCTCTTAAACTATCTTGATAAGAAGTGGGCTACAATAAAAAACCTGATTAAACTAAACAAAAATAATTCTTAACTGGGTGAGAAAAAAATTTAGCAAGGTCTGAACTTCTGGTAAAGTTAAATTTTAGTTAACTTCTAAGCAAAAGTTATGATAAATGACTAATAGGTTGTAGCACTTTATAAAAGTGAAGCACTGTCTTTAAGAATACATTTTCTGTATACGTAAGTATAAAGGGAGATGATTGGATATTTTTAATAAGATATATGTAGATACTGATTAGTTAAAATTCATAGTGCTCCACCTAGGTAAGTAATTAAGTAAGTGAATAATGGTTTAGTATATTGTACACTGATAGTAAAGTCTACTTCAACACATTTAAGTCTATTCTATCAATCAGACACAAAATGACTGTATGTATTGTGCAAAATACCTGGCAGAGGATGGAATGGATGAATAAAGAGGTACCTATTTTTTTCTTTTTTCTTTTTTTTGGTACTGGGGATCGAACTTGGGTCCTTGCGCTTGAGAGTTAGGCAGTGAAATCACTGAGCTAAATCCCCGGCCCAAAGAGGTACCTGTTTTTGTTCCTCCACCATGTGAATAATCCAGTGGGAGAAGACTCCTCAGCTCCACAAATAAATATAACTCACCATATTTTGTAATTGATGCTAAAATATTGCTATAAGCAGTAAGAGTAGGTCCCATCTTTGATGATTTAAATATCTCCAGAATTATGCTATGTAATTTATGTGATGTAAATAAATGACATGACAATTCTGCCTATGATAAATGAAGAAACCAAAACCTGGGGATACAGCTCAATGTGGATCACTTCCCTAACATGTATGAGGCCTTGGCTACCATCCCAGTTTTGACAAAAAATATAAAAATTTAAAACCTGAGTGACCAGATAATGTAAGTAACTTGCTAAGGAGCCAGGATTTAGACACAGATTGCTAGATCTTTGCTTTTTGCCCTACGAGACACACTTTTGATGTACAATGAGGGTTTGACTGTTTTTGATTGGAATAACCACAGATTGCCTTAAAGAAGTTGGATCTTAGGGGCCGGAGATTTAGCTCAGTGGTACCGCATCGGCCTTGCAAGTGCAAAGTCCTGATTTCGATCCCCAGTACCAAAAAAATAATAATAAAGAAAGAAAGAAAAAAGTTGTATCTCTGTTACATCTTGCAGGATACATAAGATTATGACACAGATGAGAAGGGAAGAAAATCATCAAAGATCCAGAGACAGAAAAGTACAGAAAGTGTTTAAGGGCCTGAAAAGCAGTCAGATTTGGTGGCAGCATGGGGAGCTTAGGAGAGAGAAGTAGCACGGAGCAGTGAAGGGAGGTGAGAGTCAGGTGGTAGTCAGAGATAACTCATGTACTTTTACCCTTGTGGTAGAGCTTAGGGCAAAGTCACACCTCTGTAACTGAGTTTCTTCTGTAAAATGAAGATCACATAGAGTATTAGACTCTCTGTCTAGTTATGTACTTGGGATTCCCTGTCCTGGAACTTTTAGTTCCTTCTTTTTCCTTCCTATCTCTGTCCATGGGGAGCTAATATTTCCGTAGTTTTCTCCACACCTGACCCCCACGCCCAGTCCTCCTCCTCCTCTCCAAAGTAGACCACATGGTTTTTAGGTTGGTAAGACTAGGAGATTGTGGATGTTCTGTGCTTTACCTGGATCAGAATTCCCATGGGCTAAAGGACAAGTCCATGCGAAAAGCTCTGCTACTGTTTCCTGTGTTCACATGGTAGGCTCTTAGGTGTGGGTTTCACCTGAAGAAGAGATAAAGCAGTTGCCCTTTATTCAGTTTCCCAAGGAAGCAAAGGACTTTGGCAAGGCTTTTGGTCTTGCTATAAGATATCATGTCTTTTTTGATGTGTTTTGCAGCATAAGTAAACTCTCTGATCATCTCAGGAGCTTTGGCTTCTTAAACCCCATTTCTCCAAATTTACCTTGTTAGTAGACTTGCACTGGAATCATCGAGGCTTGGCTCAACTGTGAGTAAAGTGACATCTTATTCACATTATCTATCATCCTTTGTGCATATACTTCTTTGTTATGAACTCTAAGGAAGAAAAGAAAGGAAAAGAATAAGGTGGGAAAGAAAGACACAGGTATAAGTAGGAGAAAGAAGAAAGAAAGGAAGAGGAGAGATTGAACCCAGGGCCATCACACAAAGCTACTTCCCAACCCTTTTAATTTAATTTTTATTTATTTTGGGACAAGGTTTCTCTAAGTTGCTAAGTTGCCCAGGCTGGGCTTGAACTTGCCATCCTCCTGACACAGCCTCCCAGAGAGCTGCAGTTATAGATATGTGCCACTGGGCTCTACTCTGGCTTCATATTTCTTAGTTCTATATTCAATAGGAGGAAAAAAATTACAAAATTCAATTTAACTGTAGAAATAATTCCTGGACACTTATTACTGGTAAGAAACTGTTCAACATGTTGGGCTTGAAGAGGAAAGAGTTAAAATAGCTTCCCTCTATTTGGTTTCCCAAAGAACTAAAGTACAAAATAGTTTGTTTTTGAAGTTTAGTAGGAGAACTCAGTTCTTCCAATTTACTGCAAATTCTACAAAATATCAAATGATAAATTGACTCCCAAGAGCTCTGTGAAGTAGGAACTGGGTGTCTTCCAGGGGGTTATATAAGACAATAGGATTTATAAAAATGAGCTATCTTTTGTAGTTTTTCTGTATTCTGGAAGCTTCAGTTACCTTTCTCACCTCTGAGAACTTGTAAAAATCATGCAGAGATGTTAAAAATCCAATAAATGCCTATTCAAGCAAGGCCAGGTCTTTTTTATAGCCCATGCTCTAATAGAGACCTGATCTTTTCAAATTTCTTCACAGGTAACAAAAAGCAAATGTTTGAAATAATTACAAACAAAGGAACAAGTAAGAAATTTCCAGAAGCACACATTTTAAAATTAGATCTGAGAGAATACTATTTTGATTGTTAGATTTATTTCTAAGAACATAACCCTAAAAACTGCATGATTTTGGTAATTCTTTGCATTTTTTTTCTCATTGTTCAATAGCATCCTTTTCTCCTTCTGGGCATATTATGCTGCTAGATAAAGACCTTTGTTCTTTATTACAGAAAATATCTGTAAGTTTCTATAGGCATATCCTTTATATGTTTTGTTGGTTTTAATGCCTTTCTTATGGTAATTATCAGATTGATTGGCTGTTTTCCAAGTAGCCCAATTAATTATTTCAAAACAAAAGGGAGGGAGAATCAAATATATGCAAGAGGGTACAAGCAGATTCTATTGCTAAGATTCAGAGACAGTGGACTCCAAGATATACCCCATTCATCCATTTCTTCTCCATCCTTGACTCTGCTCAAAAGCCAAGCCTCCTACCAAATAAAGAAAACAAGCTAAACACTTAAGTACAATTGCCATGACTTCACTCATGTGAGTGGGAGAACACAATAAATAAATGTGACTAAATGGACTCTAATGGAAGAGCATTGAATCAGGTAAGTTTTCAAAAGTATGCCTCTTTTGATTAATAAGGCAAAGATGATCAATAACATTTTAACATGTGCTGTAGGAGGAGTATGGCCTTTTACACTTACTGTCCTCTCCATCCTGGGATCAAATCCAAAGAGAATCTTCTTTGGTTCTCTTTCATACAAACTGATGGTACCTAAGACACTGTAGTGCTTGGTTCTTATAGTTGACATCCTTCTTCAGCCTCAGGAGTCAGACTTTGACACTGTCCTCCCAGAGACTTTCTTGTCTTGTTCTGTAACACCCCTGCCAACTGCATTTTCTGCTTGTGTTAGTGAACTTTTCATTGCTGTGACAAAAATTCTTGGGATAAAAAATTCAAATAAAAAAAGGTTTATTTTTTTTCACAGTGTCAGAAGCTTCAGTCCATGGTCAACTTGTTCCAAGATAGAAACGTTATAGTGGAAGGATGTGGTAGATGAAAGCTGATCACATCATGGCAGCCAGAAAGCAAAGAGAGAAGAGGGAAAGCCAAAGAAGAAGAGGACTGGAACCAGATATAGTTTGCAAGGTCATGCTCCACAATCCTCTCCTTTTAGCTGGGCTCCACCTCCAAAACTGCCATTACCTCCCAAGAAAGCCATTGAATTAGATCTCCTCTATGGATTAATCTGATGATGAAGTCAAAGTCCTTTATGATCCAGTCACCTTCCAAAAGCCCCACATCACAACACATGAGAATTTTTGGTAGATATTTTAGATCTACACCATAACACTATTGTTGATTTCATTGCAATAACCCATAGCCTGCTTAACTGCGACTGCCCTGCTTATAACTTTTCATGAATATCTGACCCTGTCTTAATTTGGTAGTGGCATGGACTTTTACTCTGTATATCACTGGTTTTCTCTTGAGATTCAACTCTTAATTTTCAAAAACTCCCTTTCACTCTCATCTATGGGTACCATTTGTTCCTAAAATACCTGATGCTTGACCTTACTTGCTTACTCCAGCCACTGCCCTCCTCCCAACATTCTGGGTCTAGGTGAATACTTAGTCTTTTCTGTTTCCACTTTGGCTTGTTTTACTGTCATCTAAACTTGTTTGAGAAGACTGCCTGTTAAAACTGCAAAGAACACTTAAAAATTGATTAATTGAGATTTTCTTTAAAACTGTATGGCCAGTTGTATTATGCATTTTCACCTCCTTTAAAATTAATGTTACTTTTTATGCATTTATTTGAATAGATAGACATTTGTTTGTGTTCGATATTCATAAATCTTATATTTTCCAGCAGTTGTATTTTTGTATAATGACAGCAGTAAATAAACTTCCCTTGAACTAATAAATTATTTACAACTGAGCCTCATGTATAATCTGACTACTTAATTTGCTAATATCCTATCAAAAGAATGTAGGATTTGAACTCAGTCATAACAGGATTAATCCATCTCAGTGTTCAGCCATGAATAGTTACCTCAAATATCATGCAGGGAGAACATGCAACTGTCCTTCCAAACAGCCTTTAAAAATAGTTGTAACCCAGAGTGCTAGTAACAATTTATGTTGCTATTAGTCATAAATTTGTCTATGCCTTTTACGACTCCATTTATGTTTCCTAAGAGAACTACTTATGCCGGTGGATGACAACCACTCTCTTTGTATCAAAAACCCTGAGAAAAATAGGTACATAGAATGATAGAGCCAGAGAAAATTTTATTCTTTCTACTAATAAAATGTAATAAAGGTATGCTTTGGTCTACAAAATTAAAGGTAAGTAGAATGTTTAAATATTTTTATATATTTGATATCTTTAGTGTGATATAATAGAAAAAATGTAGACTTCAAAGCAGAATGATAGGTTTAAATTCCAGCTCTTCCCCTCTATCTTTGAAATATCTTCATGATCTCTCAGAATTTCAGCTTTTTCACCTTTAAAAAATTAACAAGGAAAATAACATTTATCCTGAATATCTGTTGCTGGATTTAAAAATAATAATAAAATTATTTGGTACTTTATAGGTAATCAGTATGTGGAAGTACAGTAGTAATACTAATTTGGTATATTCTCATTTGGAAATATTCCTTCAATTAAAAAAATGGAAGACAGAACTAAGGAAACTAGAGTTTCATTTAGTCTTAGAGCCACATAGGCAGAACTCTCATAGGGAGCACTGTCTCTAATTACCCTGTCTAATACAATAGCCAGTAGTTGTATATGGTTATTTATATTTAAATTTTTAAATAAAAAATTCAGTTTCTCATTTGTACTAGCCACAATGTAAATGCTCAACTGCCACATGTGGCCAGTAACTATATTGGAAAGAGCAGATAGGAAACATTTCATCCCTGCAGAAAGTTCTGTTGGGCAGTGCTGGTCTGGACCCAGAGACTATCTGTGAGCTTTGCTACTTCTGTCCCAAAGCACCTGGCAAGGGTCTGCCATCCCAGGATGGGAAACAAGATGGTGCCCATGCCTGTTTCTCTTCCCCTACCAGGTCAACTGGCTTTTCAGTCCCCATTCTCTTTATCCATTTCACAAAGCACCAAGACACATTTCCATTTTTAGACCACTTACCAGAAATCTGTTCTTATTTCAAGGTATGTATTCACTAAGCTCAGTTCAGATTTTCACTTTTGGAGGCATAATATAAAACCATTTACAGGAATAACTGAGTTCTTAAATTCAAAATAACCCTAAGAAACCTCTCATTATAGAATTTCAGCTATAAAATTTATGGTGGGGGATTGTCATGGTCTGTGTCCTTCCAAAATTCACATGTGGAGACTTAACCCCAAAGGTAATGGTTTTAAGAGATGAGAATGTTCAGAGGCAACAGGTCATGAGGCCTCTGCCCTCCTGGGTTGGTTTAGTGGCTTATACAATAGGCCTGCAGGAGGCTCTACCACTTCCACCCTATGTGGACGCAGAAGACACCATCCATGAGGAACAGGTCCTTGTCAGACATCACATCTGCTGTTGCCTAAATCTTGGACTTCCTAGCCTCCAGAAGTATGAATAATAAAATTTCTGTTGCTTGCAAATTACCCAGTCTAAGGTATCTACCATAGCAGCCTGAACAGATTAAGATAGGGACCTAGCCAGGCTTGGTGGTGGATGCCTCTAGGAGGCTGAGGCAGGAGGACTGCTAATTCAATCCCAGCATGGGCAACTTTACAATTTAAATAGATTATGTTTCAAATTAAAAAATAAAAGAAGCAGTAGGAAGGTAGTTTATTTCAAAGGTCCTGGGTTTGATTCCCAGTAAAACACACACACACACACATACACACACACACACACACACACACACACACACGGGGATCTACCATGATTTTGAGTGACCACCAGTTCCCTTATCCATGACTTCTTCTGTTCTAGCTACACCACTTGGATAAAGTTTGACTTATTTCTTAGAGAAATTACACTTTTGAAGATAAACAAATACTTATTCAGCATTAACTGTGTATTACACAGTTCAGTGCTGCCCATATAGCAATGCATATGAAATGGTTATACAATAAAACCTTGAGATTCTGCAGCCAGGTGAGTCATTTAATAGTGTTTGGTGGGTAGTGTCCTGGTGTTAATTGACTTAGCAGCAGAGGGGTCATATTTGCTTAAATCCAATCAGGAAATTACTTTTCCTGGTAGGTGGTGCTAAGCTTTCTGTGTTTCTATAGCCATAATAGGCAGAAAGCAAAAGTTTGAGAGAGAAATGCAAGGTCACAGAATAAAGAGAAGAGACATTCCTATTGTGTAGCAGGCATTTACCAAGGATCCTTGGAGGAAAGCAACCCCTTTAAATATAGCAGATGACAGCTGTATCTAAAACCAGCACTTTGAACGTGTTTAACAAAAGACTATTTTTTGCATTTAATACATGAGAGTGATAACCTTGTATAAAACAGCCTGGGAGCATGGTGTAGTGGCATACACCAGCTACTAGGATGGCTGAGGCAGGAGAATGGTAAGTTCAAGCTCAGCCTGGGCAACTTAGCAAGACTTTGTCTCAAAATAAAATGTAAAGGACTGGGGATTTAGCTCAGTGATTCTGGTGCCTGCCTTGCAAGCACAAGGTCCTGAGTTCAATCCCTGGTATCAAAAAAGAAAAATGTAAAAAGGACTGGAGAATGTAGCTAAGTGGTTAGAGAGCCCCCAGATTCAACCCTCATTACTATAAAAACAAAATAAAATGAAGTAAAACATCCTGGATCTAGAAAAAAACCAGAAAATACATGGAAAGATCAGTAAGACCTGGAAGGTTGATATAAGATCAAAATTCTGATCTGACTAGAACAGAACAATTTTAGTAGTCACACTGAAGGGAATTAACTAGTCAACACTTGTTGAGAAAGACGGATTATAAATTGGTACCAGAATTTTCACTATATATTAAAGACTTCTCAGTTAACTTATTAATTGAATTCTATAAATGAATATAAGTCTTGATCTGGAATGTGAATTTGTCTTTTTCTATTGGTTTCTTAAATCCTAGGTTAAATTCACTTCCTATTCATAGATAGATAGTTTTCATGGTCATCAGTCCTACACAGAAATGGATATCTGGATTGATTGGGATCCACTGATGTTGGATTTGAGAATGTGTGCCCTACATTGTGATCTGAGGAGGAGGGCTCTGGCTAAATGCACCTAGCAGGCTTGTTCCTATTCTACCATGATGCAGCAGGTGTTGGAGGGGCACAGAGAGCCTATACAATTCTTCCACAAGCTACCAACCCAGAGAGGAGACTTATAGATAAAGACGACTACACATGAAAACTTTCCCAGAAGGGGCTGGGACTTAGTTCAGAGGTTCTGCCACCTGCCTCACAAGCACAAGGTCCTGAGTTTGATCCCCGGTACCCCCCCCAAAAAACCCAACTTTCCCAGGAGGGAGGTAGCTACTATTCTAAAGCAAGTCTGTTTTATAGAAAGCCAATCTGTCAAGCAACAAACTCACAAAAAGCTGTTCAGCAAAAACCAATCTACAGTAATCCACTGTTACATTATGGGGTTTTGAGGGTTATTTTTTATTTGAGTTTCTCCTCGGGGTCACAGCAGACATCTCACCATGAATTTCTTTCTTTCTTTTTTTTTTTGGTACCAAGGATCGAACTGGGATCCTTTCACTTGCACAGCAAGGGTCAAAACCACTGAGCTAAATCCCCAGCCACTCACCATGAATCTCTAAGTGCAGCTCAGTTGCATGGAAATCTCAAGTGTGTTTCAGACTTCAGATACCAGAGCACATCTTTCATGTGCAATGGGAAAAGATGAGCATACTTTCATCCCCACGTGTGAGGGCTTGTGTCTTAGTCGAGTTCTTCTCTATGCATTTGCTCTGTGTCTCACAGCAAAACACCAAAAGATCTTGTCTAAGGTATTTATCTCTAACTAATCTTTTTTTTTTTCAATTAGTTAGTTGATTATTCAGTGAGTTAGCTTTTAGTAAATGGGTCACCCATGGAAGTGGCCATGAATTACACGGTCATTTAGGGAACTGAAGAGAGTCAGCTTCACTTTTTTCTCACCTTGAAGGTATTGTATGCCTGCGAGCCACCACTAAGAGTGCTTTAGACCACACACAACCTTCTCATACCTGCATGGTGATTTTCGCACATAGTTTAGATCATGTTTCCAAATTTGTAGTCATTCTCATACCAACTTTATGATTTTTGTAATATGTTCATCATACCTGTACTTTTATTTAATATTCTTTTTTAATGTGACTCACTTTTTAATTTTAATTCCCTTACTATACTTTAAAGGACATTTCAAACTATTTTACAGAAGAGTGGCAGAATGTCACCTCAAAATATATCACTGTGGCATAGGATTATTTTAAGCTAACGGTGCTTAAATAAACCCCAGGTACAAGAAAGAGACTTTGACCTCTCCATGGCGGGGGGCCGGAGGGGGGGGGCACTAGGTTTGAACCCGTTGCACTGAGCTATGTGTCCAGCTCCGTTTTTTTTTGTTTTGTTTTGTTTTGTTTTGATACAGGGTCTTGCAAAGTTGATAAGTTACACAGGCTGGGCTTGAACTTGTGATCCTCCTATCCCATCCTCCTAATGTTCTTTGAAAAAATAAAAAGCAGAGGATAAAATTTCCATGTAAAACACATCCTCCAGATACCAGAAAGAAACATGCTGATCAGCAAAGATGCAGAGGTAAAACTGAGAAAAATCTGTACAAACACATCTTGTTAAACTAATCTTTATCTTCCTAGTTACTTTTCCACCATTAACTGCCCTGGCCCAAACCCTTCCATCTTGTCACATATTCATAATTTACTATTCTCTGTCCAAGTCGGTATATATATGTTCAACTCTGCTTCTTTGAGGTCCTTATAAAGTGGCCCTGGGTCCTGAAAATTTTATATTAAATGAATGTACATGCTTCTCTCTTCTTTTAATCTGTTTTACATCAATTTAATTCTCAGGCCCAGCCAAAAACCCTGAGGGTAGAAATAAAATTTTGCTTCCCTTTCAGTACTGAACAAAAATAGCTATTAATTCACAAGTTTGCTGCACCAGTTTTGTGTAATATATATTATATAGATATATGTATTTAAGTACACACAAAATATCACTATTTGGATGAAAAAATTTATCTTTAAAGGACTTATACTTATCTTACGTATGAATACACTCTGGGGCAACTGCCGAAATAAAGAAACAGCATGGCCACAGGCCCTGGGCAGTGGTCTGTGCTCACTGAACCACTGGTTCTCAGCCACAGCTGCACCCTGGTTCTGCCTGGGCCAAGTGACTCTCTTGAGGCCAGGGAGATGAGGCATGATATTTTATGAAAGCTTCTAGTTGCTTCTAATCACAGATTTGACAACTACTGTGCTAAATAAGCCATGTCATTCTAGCAAATCCATAAAGACAGGTTATTCCTTCAAGTAGAGGTTATTTCTAGCTTTGTCCCTGCCACTAAAACAATAACTCCTATGAATCAATGTTGAGTTCATTCATTATTGCTCTAAGAGGAGTGACAAACAAACTAGGAAGATCACTTATGATTCTGCTCTAAGGAGAGGTAAACCACTAAGGCAAAAGACTAGTAAGACTGCTCCAACAGACTGCCCCGAAAGAAGAAAGCATTAGGAGTTTCCTGGAATTCTATCTTTTGATTTTTTTTTTTCAAGTTTCTTCTGTGCTACTCTTCACTCTGTTGATCCAAACAGGATCCCTAACACCTAATCTCTGTTTCAGATTTCCTCCTTGTCCTTGAACAAGGTAGCTTATCTTTGAGCTGCCTTGATTTCTTCATTAAAATGTGAAAAATAAAATTCCTGAGCCAGTTAACAGAACTAATAGCTTTCTACCTTAGAGTTCTGTCTTGCAAAAGGCCTAGTGAATAATAGTTTGTCTCAAAAATATATACAGTGAATATATATACATTTCTAGAACGATTAAAGAAATAGCATTAATTATACCAAAACTTGCTCTCCCTTTCTCCCCCAGCCCCAGACTGAGCATTTGAACAAACATAGTGGGGCTTTCACTGTGTTGGCAAGGATGTTCATGACTCTGTGTGTGTGTGTGGGTAGTGTGCAATGTTTACCCAACTAATTTAAAAATAACCTAGCAAACTAAGTAAAGTAAGTATGCCACGCTTACCAGGAATATTAGGAAGCAAAAGCCCTTAAATATCTGAATTAGCTTTGGCGCTGTTTCAGGAAAAAACTGGCTCACATCTCTTGCATAAGACTTATGTAAGAGATTAGATGTCGTGCCTAAACTATTCCAGTTATCTGTAGCACTGGGGAGAGCAAAGTATGCTGCATTGTTGATACGCACTTTCTTTACCCAGCTTCAGCTGTGTCTTTGCTGCTGAAGAGAAGCACCTCAGATTAAAAAAAAAGAAAAAGCTTTGTTTTTCTCGTGTTTGCCAACATATTTAGAAGTAAACCAAAAGAAGAAAGCTCTGGTATAGGTGTAATTTAGAAATTGGGTAGACTTTTAAATGTGTTCTTATACAAGTAATAGCAAAAGACTACATTCCACAATAAATATTACAGATTTCCCACATCTTATGGAATAGTTCTTCAAAATTTAGAGCACAATTCTTTGTTCTATTCAACTTATATTCTGAAAAGGATTTTGATCAAATCTGATTTCCACATATTTTGAGCAAAACAGAAATGAAGGTCAGATCAGACATGACTTGGATAGCCATACATATATATAGATATATATCACATATATTTTTTCATGGAGCCCTGTGATACAGAGAAAAGAACTTGAATTTTAGAGTCATACCAACCAGTATAAGTATAATTACCAGTACTGCCTCTTACTTGCTCTATGACCCAGGAAAATTATGTAATTTCTCTGAGCTTATTGTCACTATTGTAAAATGGGAACACCTACTGTTTCAGACTGTTGTGAGCATTTAAATTTAAATTTAAATTTAAAATTTGTGTTTGAGTGCTTACTATGTAACTGGCATGAACTCCACACTTCATCTAGAAAAAATAATTTATTTAATCCTCAGATCTACCCCATGGCATGGCTATTAGTATTATTCCTCCTTCCTGAATGAGGAAACCAAAACCAAAGTCATACAGTCTGTTAATTTAGGCAGTAAGATATGTACTGAGGTTGTGTGTTGTGTGACTTCAGAAACTAAAAGTTATGCAGTAACAAATACATAGCACTCAGCAAACTACAGGCCCCATATTAAGTTCTGCTGGTTGTCATTATGCTTACCTCCCCTCTTTCCAGAAAGGAAATTATAAATAAAGCAGTATATGCTCTGTGAATTCGGGAGTCCCTCCTGATCTTGGATGTAACCACAGGTGCCATTTATCACTTTTTCTCACAATTTTAGCAGCTTGAAGTACAAGGAATTAAAAGCAGATTTAGTGATCTATTAAAAACTTAGAATAATTAAAACACGCTTGAAATATCTTCATAGAGAAAACTCAGGTTATAGCAGTTATTGGGAAACATAAAGTCTGCAAATGTACTTATTTGGTTTAGGTGAGTTAAGACATTGAGTCCTGCTTGTTTTAGTCAGAGACATAAAACTTCTTTACATTTTGTAATGAGATCAATAATGCATGTAACTACTATCCATGATACTGTATATGGAGCTAACATCAGTCAGTTTGTAATTATTTTATTATTATACTCTGTCTTCTATACAAACTTGAGAAGCTGTGAAGTTATTTATGCATAAATGTACCTTTCCCCCAGGAATTTTTCAAATAGAAGGAAGTTTAAGGTAAACTGCTCTGAGTTTGGAAGAATAGGCAACTAGCTAGACAAGAGCTACAGCTGGGAGAATAGGAGCTTGGCTAGAGAAGAAAACCACAAACAGGTAGTAGTCTAACCCTCCTGGGTTGTGGTCTCACGATTTCCTGAGGGAGACTCATCTCCTAGCTTACTGGATCCTTATCATTAGTTATCAGGGCTATGTAGCTCCAGTATGGAATTTTGCCTACATACAGTGAACCACATACAATTCAATGCCATTATAGCTCTACTCGTACATTAGCAAAATAAGTGCTGTTAACCCCACTGAGAACTAATTCTGATGCCTTCAGTTTCTTTAGCTGTGAATGTCTTGAAAGAAATATCTAGGCAAAGATTGACTGCTCAGGACAAATGAGGTTATTTTCACATTTATTTTA
Organism: Heterocephalus glaber; assembly: GCF_000247695.1. The sequence goes on from NW_004624839.1 coordinate 4,217,984, forward strand.
GTATTAATATTTCACTATACCACTTACAACAGCTTTGAATCACAAAGTTGGTTGTCTCCAACCCTTTTTTGGCAACAGAGAATTCTTGTTCATGTGTCACTAAAATGGGAATGTTATTTGTTAGTGTATTTTGTACATATACTACTGAACTCTTACTTAGAAATTCATCATTAAATTTTTTGAAAGGTTGTAAAAAGTAGGACTAAATATTTTGTGAATAAATCTTACTGAAAGAAATTATAAAGGCACACCTTAATATTTCAGATGATTAATCTGTACATCTTGCTGATGGTGATGCTTTGTTCTAACATCAAGTAATATTCTGAGGCACCATAAGTCCTGTGGCTGAGGTTTGCTGCTAATGAAATTGCATATAAGACTATATTTTCAATGTTTTGATCATTTTTTGTGTTTGGCATGCTTCTGAAAATTCTTGATCATCTTTTATTTTTGGCATTCTCAGAGTTTTTTAGTTTGAGATCATTATCAGTTTAACCATATAATATAGTCAAAGACCTACGAAGAGTAGAAATTTTTCCTTTATCTTCTTGTGCTTGTGCTATTTTATCTTCAAACAGCATTTTTTTGAGGAGGATTGGTTTTGTCTTTACAGACATCTATGCCATTTGTCTAATTTGTGCAGATGTGTTTATGACTAGATAATTTACAAACCAACTTAACTGGATCACACAAAATAGCATTCTGTCCAAGCAGACTGGAAGGTGGAGAAGGCAAGAATCAGCATATATGTGGTAAAACCACACATCTCAGTTTCTTAAATACTGTCACTGAAGCAGACCTGGGGTCTCCAAGGAGACTAGGATGTGTAGCCACAAAGACAGTGCAGCTGTATCTCAGATTTGGTTTAGTATAACTCATCTTTAGAAATGATATGCTTAAGATATTGAGATACAGTTTTGATGATGTTAAATATATTTTGTAATAAGAATAGAAACTTTAAAAATTACTGCCATGTTTACACAAAAATAATTCTATTTTCTATAAGAAATCTTTTTGTTATATAGCTTAGTAAGAGTGGATATTTCTTTGAAGATAAGGTATGAGATGTTTGGTCAATATGAGGACTGTATTAAAGGTTTGCTTGAATTCATGAACCTTCTCTTTGACCCTTAGAACCACAGAGATAGCTCACAGCTGAAGAGAACACCAGAATGACTATCCATGAACTCAAGAAAGGTTCTTGCATTAACCATTTCCTCAGACTTTTCTTGAAATATTTATTAATAAGAATAGCAAAGAATTTGGTCATCCTTTAATATATGAATAATGGCAACTCAAACACCTGAAGTTATAAGTGCAGCTGGATATTTAATTTTCTGGGTTCAAAATATCAATCAACTATATTCTCTGCTCTGTGCCATGTACTCCTACCATCCAGGGGATTCAAGGCCAGAACCTCTTGTGCCACTTTTCCTTAATTCATGAACTTTTCTGCATACATGCAGTACAATACATTTTGGCTCTCAGAAATTGAATGTTTAAATTCTGCAGCCAGTAGAAAATCCCCTCCATTGTATATGTTTTTATTTTTGAAGGGGTAGCAAAATAATAAATATCCAAAGGTTTTTAAACAACTGATGGGATGGATTGTCACTTGGCTAGGATTGTTACGCTCCAGCCAGACATGGAATGCCACAAATATTAGGGAAATTTCAAACACACAAATAAGTTAAAGGTGTAATACATTCATGCCATAGAGTTTCTCTCTTTACCATTTTACCATCTTTGTTTTGTCTTTCTATATATGGATTTACACACATACACATACTTTTTTTAGGATATAGTGATGGATATCAAATAACTTGTTATTTTTTTGCGATTGTTAAACGGTAATTTTCATTTTATTATTTCTCCAGCACATATTAGCTGTCATTTCCCTGAATAGTTTTCTCTCCCTTAGCAATTTGTGATGATTATAATTTCACTAAAAATGAAGTCAGAGTAAGTTATTAATGTTTTTGTTAAAAAATTTCAGAGATAGATATTGGCTTCTGAAGGTGGTAATAGCTTCTGATAGTGATGATCTTTCTTTCTCTCTCTCTTTCTTTCTTTCTTTCTTTTTTCTTTCCTTCTTTCTTCCTTCCTTCCCTTCTTCCTTTTCCTTTGTAGCATCATGTGGCCTCATGTATTCTTATTCATTAGGTTACAATCAATTACAGTTATTATATTTTTGAATTTTAAATAGGCCAAAATTTGACCATCCAGAAGCCCTTTACATTGAGTATGTCCTCTTTATTTCCTCTACTTTTCATTTTGGAATAACTTCATATTTTCAGAAAAGTTGCAAAAATAACACAAAAGACTTTCTTATTTGCTCTCATTATACAGCATTTGGTTTATCATTTTCTCTTTCTCTTTGCTATATGGGGGGTTGTTGAGCTTTTGAGCACAATGTGGTCATAGTGCCCATTAATGCTAAACACACTAGCATTCACTTTTTCAAAAACAATGCACCCTCTCATAGAACCATGGGACAGCCACCCAAACTAGAAGTCAGCAGTGACACAGTGCTGTCATCATCCCCCAACTGGTTCATTCATTCTCTCATTCAGAAAGAAATTTAGTGTTCAGGTCTTGGTAGAAAGGAGGCAGCTTGGAATGTTACGATATGCAGGCTAAAAATGATATATCTGCTTCTTATTCAGTGTTGCAATTGCAGCAGCTTTCTCCAGAAGTGGCATATTATTCCCCTGAATATTCTTGGGTTAAGGTTTTGCTGAAAAAGACAGTTGAGGGAAATTAGCCATAAATCCCATTCAGTATCTTTTTCTCTAGAAAAATGCATTCTTTATCCATACAAGATTATAAACAACCACAAAGTGTTACCGAGATTTTCTGAAGAGCAAGAGTTAAAAAGAAGACCCAACCCATGAACATAAATATGCAAGGCCTTGCTGATTTTAAAACTGTTTTTACTCTACTTGCTCATCTTAGAGTTAAACACTAAAGGAGAACTTACGTGTAAGTGTTCAGATAGTGTAGATTGCCTCCAGGCCTTGGTCTGTGCAGACCACAGCTGACTTCTCCTGACCCTGGAAATTATAGTGTAGTAGTCTTCAAAAAATCCTTTAGCTCTTAGAAGTCTGCAAAACATGGATATTGGCACTTGACTCTACTCCCTTCCCCTTAATGAGAGTTCTATTATTTTGGTTTTCACCTCCCACATGCTGTCTTATAGAAGGCCTTTTAATTTAGTTCTTCAAAATAGTATTTAAAAAAAACAAGATCTGATCGGAACCACAAGGATTAACACATTCATATAAAATGCTTAAATTATAACTGATAGGTAATGCTTGACTGTATGCGAAATATTTTGGTGACTGTTATCTAACTAAAATCTTCATCTACGGATAAAATGTTTCTATGTTATCAGTTGTAGGGCTATTCCACTTAAAACGTTTTTGTGACCAAAAAATGTTCGCTTTCAGTTTTTAGTTGCCATAACAGGTATACACCAGAATCTTGGTGTATACCTTCTGCTTCTGCTTCCTTTTTACTTTTCTTTTCTTCAAACCCTGACCCAAAGACCCCAAGTATGAGATTCATCTCAATTCTGGACTGCTCACTTCTTTTGCTGAGTTTCTGTCTTCAGCTGCCCTTGCCTTTGTGAGTTGAACTTTCAGTGAGTGGCTAAGTCCCTGAACCCCCAGTCCACTGTGCTCCAGTGGTAATGGGAGAAGCCCAGCTCTCCCTGATGGTTTGCTGGCTGCACTATTTTTAATGTGAGTTTGCTTTTCCCCTTCTCCTTCTGATCCATAGATCATTAAACATTTTGTGATCTTTTCCCAACCTCGGCCTCACCAGCTAATTTTTTCCTTACTACATATGAGGTGTAAGATAGGCTGGATTATTTTTCCTTCATAAATATTTTAAATATATTTGAAAACACAAAATCATGTAGAGTACACATGTTTCCTCAACATATGTCTATATGGATAAACCTGAGCAATATATTTCATCTGTGCTCCAGAAATGAGGAAACCAGTTTAAGTCTCAGTTTTAAAAATTTTAGTTTTTTCCCGGTAAATCCTATTCTTCACAAAACATACAGGCCCATTAAGAAACCCTTCTAAGTGAACTCTAACCAGTGGTCATTGCTGATGTTAAATGACAGCTCACATCTCATGGGATGTATTTGTTTAGATACTAAGCCACTGGATCACATCCTTTTATCATCATTATCAGACTTCAGAAAAGGATAAGGTATAAGCAACTTGCCCCATGTAACCTCAGAAAAGAAACAGTCTTCCCATCTGCACTGAGCCAGCCTGCATTGTGTGTGCAGGCATACTGCCTTGCACATATAGTAGCTTGCATATCTCCACTTCCTGGATGAACCAAGGATTCTTCTTCTTTTTTTTGGTACTGGGGATTGAACTTGGGTCCTTAGCTTGCTTGCGAGGCAGGCGGTGGAACCACTGAGCTAAATCCCCAACCCGGATTAGTCTTAATTATTCATGACAGCCTATCTCCAAAAAGAATTTGAGGCAGCTTGCAAAATTGATTAATAGTTGTTATGGGGCCGGGGATTTAGTTCAGTGGCACTGCGCCTGCCTTGCAAGCACAAGGTCCTGAGTTCAATCCCTCATACAAAAAAAAAAAAAAAGTTGTTATGACTTGTCTGTAGATGTCCTCCAAAGCCTCATGCAGTCATAGTGAGGGGCTTTTCAAAGGTGGCTGGATCTAGAGTGTGTGATGCTGGGATCAAGGGTGTATGATTACTAAATCAGTCCACTGATTGGTTTGGCATAGTTCTGACTAGGATTAAGGGTATGAGTGCTATGCCTGCCCTAGAGCAGGTAGCCTGCATTACATATAAGGGATAGAAAGAGGGCTAATGTGCTCTCGCTGCCTGCTTGTCGTGAACTGTTTCTCCTCTGTGATGCTCCTCTGCCATATCACTCTGCTTTGGAGCCAGCCGACTATGGACTGAAACCTCTACAAATTGTGAGCCAAATAAACCCTTCCTCCCTTATCTTGTGGATGTTGGGTCTTTTGTCTCAGTAACAAGAAAAGTAACTAAGACAATAATCATTGGAAAAACAGAGTCCAGGGCCAAAGTCGGGTTTTATCTGGAACAAAGTTTCGCTGCACTAAGCATAACAGTCGATCGATGCCAGGAGTGAGCTAAAAATTGCATGGGAAGACTCATTAATGTGCATTATGTACTTTCTGCAAATGCAAATGCACTTTAGAAGTTACATAATATAGCAGGTTATATCAACCTAGACCATTTTTGATTGTGAAAATATTGTTGACAGTTTCAAAGATAAAGAACAGCTGTGCAGTAAAATATAGATGGAAACTTGTCTTTGAATAAGAGCCACTCCTTGCCCAAAAAGAACTTCAGTCTAGCTACAAACAAAATTTTCCTATAAAGGAATATGTGAGATTGATTGATTAATTTTTTTCTGCCAGTGTAAAGAATTACCATGCCAGGAAGATTTTTTCCCCAACACGTATATAGGCAAAGATACCCAAGAATAAAACCTAGAACTTTGGGATTTTTTATTATGGGGGTCTTGAACTGTTCTCAATTTTTCACAACAATGTATTTTAAAATGTCTAAAATTTGAATATTCTGGTTAAGTATCCACTTCCCTTACTTAGACTATTACAGTAGCCTTCCAAAAGTCTTCCTTTAATCCATACTGTGACACTACTGGCAAACAAAGAGCTCCCTGATGAGTGAACATTACATTTTCCTACTAACTAAGTGGGGCCTTTATTTGCTTTTGACTAAAATTCCAACTCGGTGTGATAATACTGGTAAGTGCCTACCTATCAAAAGTTCTGGACCTCACTTATATGAGTGCATCATTACCTTTTATTGTCCAGCCTTTTTTCTCTAAGAGGCCTTTTTAGACTCTTTCCCTAATGGGCCCCCCGAAATTCTAGTACCATGGCTATACTAGCTATGCTTTTATGTGCTTTATGTAGGTGTGTTCTGGTGAGAGAAGGATGTTGTTACCAGTTACATAAGAACTAGTTTTTGTACCCATTGAAAATGCATGATCTCTACCTAATTGAGTAAAATTGGGAAATCCAATTTATTATTTAGGATAGTTACTCTAGTAGAGAAAATATTCGTAAATACGAGGAGAAAAATGAAGATCCTAATTTACTTAAACAAGAAAGGTGGAGAGTCACTTGCATAGCAGCTGAGGTTCACTGTCACCTTGCTGAGCTGTCTTCTTTATGCCAGTTCTGTTCCTTCTTTCCTATGGTTGATAAGCCATGTAAAGTACAGCAAACATATTGTGACCAGAACCCTGTCCTTAGTTTCCTGGTTGCCTTGCTGCGTATAGTAGTTTGGATAATATGTCTGCTCTATGTGCACTCCTTATACTGCATTAGGCATTCAATGCTTCATGATTTTTTTCCTTCTGTCTCCTTCAGGAAGGAGCTCAGAACACAAGCATGTAAAAAAGTGAGCAAAAGCAATAATAAAACAACACAAAGTGAAACTGAGAAGGTACAAGTCCAGATAAATATATAATTAAGGTTCAAATTCTTGCTAAGGGTCAATGCTTTTTAAAGTATATCCTGCAACCACAAAAGTAGGGGCTGCAGCAGTGACCTAGAAGGGACAGGACATAGGGCCATAGAGAGGCTAATAAGGTTCAAGTTCTGCCTCCACCATTCTAACCTCAACCAAAACTTTACCTTCATATATTTCTGAGGCTGATATTTTGCATGTTTTGCTTTTTTAAAATGTAACAGTTTAATCTGTTCTGAGAAGTTCTTCTGATATCTGAACTGATTGAATTTGGAAAGATTATTTCAAAGGTATAATTTTTAATACTGGCACAGTTAATATAGCTATGTAATTGGAAGATACAAAAGTGTCAGAATCAGCCACTGTTGTGACAATCCAAACATCATACCAGTGCTCCTGCTCCCAAAGATACTCTCTGCATTCATTAGTATCGCCTAGGGGGCTTATGAATTAAGACTTCCGATTCAGCAGCTGTGAGTGGGGCTCATTGCTTTGCTAGGCAGTGGGCCCTAACACCAGCATAAATAAAAGTGGTTTAGAATCACTACCAAAAGAGGCAAAAAGCCAAGTTTTTTTCTTTTTTTTGAATATTCACGTTTTATCTGCTTCACTTGGGAATTCCTGCTGCTCGCCTTCATTTTAGCCTTGATATTAAAATTAATTGAAATACAGGTGTTATGTAGGCATCAGTAACTAAAATTCTGTTTAGAGTTTGGAGATTCTGGGCAATTCTTGTTAAGAGTCAAAAAATCAAAGAAGCTCCATAAAGCTGCAAATGTTCCACTTGAGACACTTCTCTATAAGAATGTAAAAATCAAAATAATACTATCCTAGAAAATAATGCCTTCCTCTTCATTCTTATACTGATTCAATTTTTTTTATTTGACATGAAACTTTATTTTTTTTCCATTAAGTTTATTGGTACATATTAGATTTACAATACAGTTATTGTCATCATTGGGAATTTGTACCTTTACATGATATATCTCCGTTTTTATTTTTTCCCTATTCCCCTGCCCTCCCTTCAACCCCTCTACCCCTCCCTATTTACAAAGACTTTGTTTCCATTTTTTCCTTTTTCTCATATTTTTTCCTTTCTCTTCTTTTTTATATTATTTCATTATCAAATGATATTTTATATGTACTTCTATTAATTTGTTATCTATATCTCCCTTTCTCTAAAGTACTAGCTCCAAGAGACAAAGGACTTAGTTTTCTCTGAAGGACCCTAGTTAGCAAGACAGACTCCATATTGCTGCTTGACCCACCTGCCTGCCCTTTAGATGAACCCAGAAGGAGGAAGCTTAAAAACCCCCTCCCCTTAGAAAGTCTCTTTAGAAATAACAATTAATCAACTATTGTTTTACAAATGTTCTAACAGCAGGACGTTCTGCTTCTGTACTTTTTGCTTGCTTTACTAGTTCTATCCCATAGGGGGCCCTAGAAACTGTTGGCCTCAAAGGTGTGTAAAACATGTTTGTCAATCCCCAGTCGAGGCTCGAGTCCGATGCTCGGCTCGGGTCCCGGCCGGTAATAAACTCCTGTGTGGATTTAATATCGGTCTCTGGTTGGTTCTCTCTCGCTGGGTGTAACAGTGCCAACTGCTATATTTCTAGGGCCTAGAACAATGCTTGGCATTTAGTACATACCTTATAAACATTTGTTAAATAAATGTATGACTCACTGTGGCATTGCTTTATCTGCTTGCCCTTCCTATATAACACACTGATGAAATCATTATGTTTAATATTGCACCATTTAAAATTTGTTTCCCTGATTATAAAATAAGTTCATGTCAGAAATGAAAAAAAACTCAAAGAAGCTCAAAGAAAAAAGTTTAAGATTAGTAGTAATCACCTCCCCCCCATTCTCATTCTCGGTGGTGTCAGTGTGTAAACAGATGAGATTATGAGATTACAGTTTATTTTGTGAATTCCTTTTTTTAAAAAGTTCCTAATATGTAGGGAACATTTTCTCACATTGTTTGACATTTTTCTATAGTCACACTCTATTGCTTTCATAATATTATACCATGAAGATTGAGTAGTTTTATTATAACCTTTTAAAAATATTTAGACTGTCCCCAGTTTTTTATAATAAAAACAACAGTGTGAGGAACATCCTCATAGGGAAATTTCACGCATCTGCAGGGATCAATACTATATCTGAATTTTAAAAGCCATTGTAGATGGTGATGGTTAGCCATTTCAAAAAGAAAAAGAGGCTATATGACATTACTTTTAGTACTTCTTTCCAAGTGAAGTCAACTAACATTTGTTGTATAGATTTATATAAATATTTCTTAGTCCCTGAGATCTTGTATCTGAGGTCTTCTTGTGTATACATCTATAAAATTTATAAAAATCATTAACATGATATATTTCTGTTATCTAATTAATTTATTCCTGCTTTTACCTTTATGAGTTCTTAAATTATGAATGTGCCATTTCAAAACATCCTGCTTTTTGGTATATTGATTATTTTAAGCTGAAATCACTTAAGGTACTGTAATTCCAGGAAGGGCCATTTGGTCTATCTTTTCCTATATGCAGCAAGCTGTTAAGATTCTTAAAAAAAGAATGTTGGGCTGGGGATTTAGCTCAGTGGTTCTGTTGCTTGCCTTCCAAG